>OZ024911.1:64170757-64567831 GCA_964017125.1 Flabesymbios commensalis | reverse complement strand
GTTTTGTTTGGATCTCGACAGTTTCATTATTCTATGCCGGGGGTTATTTTCTCACTGAGTTTTTATCCAATCGACTTCAAACCTTGGCACACTGATCCTCAGGTTTTGGTGAGGTGTGCTGTGACTTTTCTTAGTCATACACTTAGTCATACATCATGCTCTTCACCCTCTACATTTAATAAGTTAAAATACATAGGCCTACATTTAACAATGTTTCAATGTGGGGTCAGCTTCGCAGAGAGTTGCTCAGCAATGAACCCAAATTGGGTGTTTGATATGAACTGTAGAACCTTTGAAATGCTACATACTAACATTGAGCTAACAGTTATAATTGCATCAAACACGAAACGTCGATGCAATGTTATTCTACTGTTTGGCCAGCGTTGCAGACAGTGATACAGCATTAAATCAACAGAGAAGTCAGAATCCAGAAGTCTAAAATTCCAATTCAAAATGGCTTCCAAAAAACCAATCATTTTGTCATAATAAAATAACAAAATTCAAAATAGCCGCCAAAAAAATTCATAAAACTTAGTCCAATCATTATTGTTACTTGAAAAGTCACAATTCCCCTCTATTTATTACTGCTCTGCAAAGCCAAAAGGCAGTATCTGCTTACTTGTACAGTAAGCAGATACTGCCTTTTGTATTTCACCGCATAACACCAGCACGTTGACTGGTTGAGGACATTCCATTGCATTTTTCTAGACATTGTCAAATCGATTGTTACAGGATTGATATTCCAAACTAACAAGATATTCTGACTGCTGTACTGACTTCCCAGCAAACACAAGACATTTGTACAACATTTTGTGCAACGTTGGCCTAACGTCTTCGACGTTGGACCAACATTGTACAAATGTTATACAAATGTTTTGTGTTTGTTGGATTGGGTGATGTATAGGCCTACACAGCGACGCCACACGTTGGGTAATGAATAGTGATAGATAGTATGAGAAGAATAGTTTCTTCACGATAGCTAGGCACACAACACGCTTTTAATTTGCATTTCACCTCTTCTGCGCTACAAAGCCCAAATTCAGAATCGTATCTACTCACCTGTAAAGTAAGCAGATACTGTATTTTGACTTTGCACGTCAGTACTGCTCTGGGCGTTGTTGTTTATATCCTATCCACATGAAATGATATACGTTGGTTTATAACATGTTTAGTTATTCTGTAGCCTTGAGCTCTGATAAGAAGTATTATCAATGATTATATTATCAAACATTGAAATCCACGATAAGGTGTGTTTTAAAATCAACTGGTGATGGTAGGCCTACATGTATCCTCCTAAAATAATGGTGCGGCACTATTTAATTTTAATGGGGACGCTCTCTAGTCCTATGGGTCATTGGTCCTACGGGTCATTTGTCCTATGGGCCATTGGTCCTACCTGCCATTGGTCCTACGTTTAGACCATTGTTCCTACGGGCCATTGGTCCTACGGGCCATTGGTCCTACGGGCCATTGGTCCTACTACTTGTGACAGAACCCTAATTTTATCTGGTAAATCAGCTTTTGAAACAACTCTAATTTCACTTGGCTAGCTTGTTATAGGGGTCTAGCCGTGTCGTCCTCTTCCGAGGCCGTGGTTTGATGTATTTGCTTTACCCGAAAAATTCAAAATGGCGGTGACTGAGAGCGAGGTCCGAAAAATGTCCATAACTTTTTAAGGACTGTGTGACCTCTGAGCTGAGCATGCGGGCATGGAACTGAAATGTTACTGATTCTAAAAAAAACATTTTCGACCAGATTATTCAGCGATATATTTTGATATAACAGTCCAAATAAATGTCCCACGATTTTGTACGCGGTCAATCTGTGGCTGAAACCTGTTTCTAATAGGGTACTTTATATAATATATTTAGTGGATTTGGAAAAATGTCAATTACATATTATAAATTATTTTACTTATTGAGAAGAAATATATAATAAATTGGGCCTAGCTACAACGTGACTAGTATAAACGAGGTTGTTGTGAACGACATAATGTTGTGTCTGTTTTATTACTAGTAATGTGTATTATTTAATTTGCTATGTGTGTAGCACGTAAAACAACATTTTTATTATTGACATTGTAAAAAGCTGAATGGTTTACCCAATAAATAATCTTAACATATTCTCTAACCATTTTTAAAGTTACTTATGTTAGCAGAGCTAGGTGTCATCTAGTGTTGTGATTTAACCAGCACTGATAAATGGTTGTGTTTCTAGATAGCCTAATGCTCACAATATGTTCGCTCCTTTGGAGGCATGTGGCCATCATCACGCCCCCCCCCCGTCGCGTTTGCTGGATTTTTGAGTTTCGACGCTGGGCCAGCATTAAGCCAACATTGGTTCAACGTTTCGAATTGCGCTTCCAGCTTTTCGATATGCATAACACTAATTAGCCAGCACAATATGCTAAGCCAGCGTTGTTTTTATGTTGGACAAACATAATTAGGTCAACCCCTTATGATTGCTGGGTATTCTAATTTATCACAACAATGATATCACTTCAAGCCAACTCCTCAAGGCAAACCATTTTTTACAAAAAATTATGTGATAACCACTGAGGGAAAATGTGGGTGTCTTAATAGCGCTTACACGCCGGCATAGGTCTACGTTGGCGTACGTTTTAACTTACCCGTAACGTGTGTGTAACGTGTAGTAACGTATTCCAACGTATGACATAGCGTTTGTATAGCGCCAGTGTTGTGTATCAGTAATGTACTAGACGTACTTCTATTGTATGATTATAAATCAATTCTGTGTATAGAAGTTGTGATTGATCATCATGTTGGAAACAATAGATTTAAGCTTATGGGATGATGACTTAGATTGTGGCTGATAATATATGTTTAATATAATAAAACAATGGTTTATTGTCTTTTCGCAAGGAAAATATAATCTGATTCTATTTATGTGGTATTAGTGATGACATAAAATATATGACATATAGAAAATTAATTTAAACGCTTTTAGATAATTGTCCAGTAAAAATGACAGGAATTGTTTAATTTGCAAATATTATTTTATTTTGGGTGTTTCTACAATTTGACCTTGAGTTTTAGCTTGAAATAACTATGAAATAACCCTGATAATGAAGCACATTTAGGACTCTAGATTTTAGGTTTCAATAATTTGCGCATAAGGATGATATAATGAATAATTGACTAGATCATTATATATTCTGGTTTCTGGGGGTGGTTTTTCAAGGGTGAGAATAGGTGAAAAAAATATAATGCTTGTCAATTGTTTACGACGTCGGTTCAACATCAACATCAACATTGATTCAACTGACCAGACAAAGTATTCCCTGTCGTAGGTCTAATGACCCGCGAGACCAAGGGCCCGTAGGACCAATGGCCCGTAGGACCAATGGCCCGTAGGACCAATGGCCCGTAGAACCAATTGCCCGTAGAACCAATGGCCCGTAGGACCAATAGCCGTAGGACCAATGGCCCGTAGGACCAATGGCCCGTAGGACCAATGGCCCGTAGGATCAATGGCCCGTAGGATCAATGGCCCGTAGGACCAATGGCCCGTAGGACCAATGGCCCGTAGGACCAATGGCCCGTAGGACCAATGGCCCGTAGGACCAATGGCCCGTAGGACTAATGGCCCGTAGGACCAATGGCCCGTAGGACCAATGGCCGATAGAACCGATGGCCCGTAAAACCAATGGCCAATAGAACCAATGGCCAATAGAACCAATGGCCCGTAGGATCAATGGCCCGTAGAACCAATGGCCCGTATGACTAATGGCCCGTAGGACCAATGGCCCGTAGGACCGATGGCCGTAGGACCAATGGCCCGTAGGACCAATGGCCCGTAGGACCAATGGCCCGTAGGATCAATGGCCCGTAGGACCAATGGCCCGTAGAACCAATGGCCCGTAGGACCAATGGCCCGTATAATCAATGGCCCGTAGGACCAATGGCCCGAAGAACCAATGGCCCGTAGGACCAATGGCCCGTAGGACCAATGGCCGTAGGACCAATGGCCCGTAGGACCAATGGCCCGTAGGACCAATGGCCCGTAGGATCAATGGCCCGTAGGACCAATGGCCCGTAGAACCAATGGCCCGTAGGACCAATGGCCCGTATAATCAATGGCCCGTAGGACCAATGGCCCGAAGAACCAATGGCCCGTAGGACCAATGGCCCGTATAAATAATCTTAACATATTCTCTAACCATTTTTAAAGTTACTTATGTTAGCAGAGCTAGGTGTCATCTAGTGTTGTGATTTAACCAACACTGATAAATGGTTGTGTTTCTAGATAGCCTAATGCTCACAATATGTTCGCTCCTTTGGAGGCATGTGGCCATCATCACGCCCCCCCCCCCGTCGCGTTTGCTGGATTTTTGAGTTTCGACGCTGGGCCAGCATTAAGCCAACATTGGTTCAACGTTTCGAATTGCGCTTCCAGCTTTTCGATATGCATAACACTAATTAGCCAGCACAATATGCTAAGCCAGCGTTGTTTTTATGTTGGACAAACATAATTAGGTCAACCCCTTATGATTGCTGGGTATTCTAATTTATCACAACAATGATATCACTTCAAGCCAACTCCTCAAGGCAAACCATTTTTTACAAAAAATTATGTGATAACCACTGAGGGAAAATGTGGGTGTCTTAATAGCGCTTACACGCCGGCATAGGTCTACGTTGGCGTACGTTTTAACTTACCCGTAACGTGTGTGTAACGTGTAGTAACGTATTCCAACGTATGACATAGCGTTTGTATAGCGCCAGTGTTGTGTATCAGTAATGTACTAGACGTACTTCTATTGTATGATTATAAATCAATTCTGTGTATAGAAGTTGTGATTGATCATCATGTTGGAAACAATAGATTTAAGCTTATGGGATGATGACTTAGATTGTGGCTGATAATATATGTTTAATATAATAAAACAATGGTTTATTGTCTTTTCGCAAGGAAAATATAATCTGATTCTATTTATGTGGTATTAGTGATGACATAAAATATATGACATACAGAAAATTAATTTAAACGCTTTTAGATAATTGTCCAGTAAAAATGACAGGAATTGTTTAATTTGCAAATATTATTTTATTTTGGGTGTTTCTACAATTTGACCTTGAGTTTTAGCTTGAAATAACTATGAAATAACCCTGATAATGAAGCACATTTAGGACTCTAGATTTTAGGTTTCAATAATTTGCGCATAAGGATGATATAATGAATAATTGACTAGATCATTATATATTCTGGTTTCTGGGGGTGGTTTTTCAAGGTGAGAATAGGTGAAAAAAATATAATGCTTGTCAATTGTTTACGACGTCGGTTCAACATCAACATCAACATTGATTCAACTGACCAGACAAAGTATTCCCTGTCGTAGGTCTAATGACCCGCGAGACCAAGGGCCCGTAGGACCAATGGCCCGTAGGACCAATGGCCCGTAGGACCAATGGCCCGTAGAACCAATGGCCCATAGGACCAATGGCCCGTAGGACCAATGGCCCGTAGAACCAATTGCCCGTAGAACCAATGGCCCGTAGGACCAATAGCCGTAGGACCAATGGCCCGTAGGACCAATGGCCCGTAGGACCAATGGCCCGTAGGATCAATGGCCCGTAGGATCAATGGCCCGTAGGACCAATGGCCCGTAGGACCAATGGCCCGTAGGACCAATGGCCCGTAGGACCAATGGCCCGTAGGACCA
Organism: Flabesymbios commensalis; assembly: GCA_964017125.1. Lineage (NCBI taxonomy): Eukaryota > Metazoa > Annelida > Polychaeta > Terebellida > Flabelligeridae > Flabesymbios > Flabesymbios commensalis. The sequence continues at coordinate 64,562,148 of OZ024911.1, read as the reverse complement.
ATGGCCCGTAGGACTAATGGCCCGTAGGACCAATGGCCCGTAGGACCAATGGCCGATAGAACCGATGGCCCGTAAAACCAATGGCCAATAGAAACAATGGCCAATAGAACCAATGGCCCGTAGGATCAATGGCCCGTAGAACCAATGGCCCGTATGACTAATGGCCCGTAGGACCAATGGCCCGTAGGACCGATGGCCGTAGGACCAATGGCCCGTAGGACCAATGGCCCGTAGGACCAATGGCCCGTAGGATCAATGGCCCGTAGGACCAATGGCCCGTAGAACCAATGGCCCGTAGGACCAATGGCCCGTATAATCAATGGCCCGTAGGACCAATGGCCCGAAGAACCAATGGCCCGTAGGACCAATGGCCCGTAGGACCAATGGCCGTAGGACCAATGGCCCGTAGGACCAATGGCCCGTAGGACCAATGGCCCGTAGGATCAATGGCCCGTAGGACCAATGGCCCGTAGAACCAATGGCCCGTAGGACCAATGGCCCGTATAATCAATGGCCCGTAGGACCAATGGCCCGAAGAACCAATGGCCCGTAGGACCAATGGCCCGTATAATCAATGGCCCGTAGGACCAATGGCCCGTAGAACCAATGGCCCGTAGGACCAATGGCCCGTAGGACCAATGGCCCATAGGACCAATGTCAGTGTGTGTGTGGAGATAAATGATGTATTTCAATTTCATCATATAATATTACATTAATAGATTATCTGTTCTTTTACAATTTTAATTACACCTACTATACTACCCACGCCACAAAAATGACTCTTCTGGAGAAGCTGATGTCATGATAGTATTTGCTGTAATCCAATCAATACAAATACGTTCCTGGGCCCGTGTTCTCGTAGAAGTTTCTATGTATCGTGTATGCATCGACATAATATTATTGTAACTTCAGGGCCCTGGTATTCACTATTAGTGGTTATTGCCAACGAGATAATTTATGACGTAGGCCGAAATCATCCAGCTACATGTATATCCATATGAGTCGTGCTAACCCTTTCATCCCTGATCACTTCTACGGTCGTTTTTAATCCGGCTTATTGGCTGCTCAAATCACCGCCATTGAGAATGAAATTAATGTTTCCAAATCAAGACCTGAGAATCTTTGGTCTCAAATTAAACGAATATGAGTAATTTTCACCTACTTGAAGTTGGTGAAAATTAAAAGAAGATGACTTGGCACGAAAAGGGTTAAGCACGGACACATGCCACATACTATTCTGGTCGGCATGTAATCACGCTGACAAACCGTTATCGGATGATCCATTAGAGTTAAGAATGGAAACAATCATCACTTTCGCTTGTCTTTCCTGCCTGCAGTTTTTATGTCATGCTGATTGCCGACGAGAATGTCGTGCTGTGTCTATTAACACTTAAAGCCTGTCGAACACTGTGAAATATTTTAAAATTCTATATTTGATTGAGATATAGGCCCTCTCTAGCTTTTAAAGCGCTACCGGTACATTATAAAATTAATTTTTCAAACACTTGAAGGTGTGTCTCGGTACCGCGACCCTGGAAGCCTTAAAGGGCTATCGGTACATTTTGAAAAATTAAATTTTCACCCACTTGAAGTTCTGTCTCGCTACCGCGACCCTCAACTTCAGGTTCAACTTCAGCACATATGCAAATCTTGATGCATAAACACACATTTCGCTCCAAATAACAATTATTAAACCCTTTAACCGCCAAATTATTCAATCTGAATTTTCACCCACTTGAAGTTGTGACTCGCTGACGCGATCCACAACTTCAAGTGAGTGAAAATTATTCAGATTTGACAAAATGGAGGTCAAAATGAAGTCAAATATTGCTGATTTTATCTTCACCATGTTCAAGAGGTGGTACATAATGTGCTAATGAAAAATGAAAAACCGAATATATGCGACACCGGAATAACTTTCACCCACTTGAAGTTGTGTCTCGCTGACGCGATCCACAACTTCAAGTGAGTGAAAATTATTCAGATTTGACAAAATGGAGGTCAAAATGAAGTCAAATATTGCTGATTTTATCTTTACCATGTTTAAGAGCTGGTACATAATGTGCTACTAAAAAATGAAAACCCGAATATATGCGACACCGGCGGTTAAAGGGTTAATCGGTTAATGAAACAGATTAAAAGCGACTAGAGTCGTGCTTAGCGGTGTCCCAGCGAACACAAAACATTTGTATTCCATTTGTAAAACGGCGGCCAAACGTCTTCGACGTTGGTCCAACACTGTACAAATGTTATACAAATATTTTGTGTTTGTTGGGGTAAGGTTTAAGAACGATCAGGTCTAATACTCTTTATCTGAATATTTTGAGCTAAGTGTGTAATTGGATAAGCGATTTGTTATTCCCTGAGAACTCTCAGTTAATTAAATAAATTCATTATTGTATATTAAAAAGTAATAATACTTCTTGGTGTATTTTAGTTTTTAAATATAACATTTCACTGTATGCGGGTAAGGGGATAGATCAAAAGACCGATGTCAGATGAAAAACGCAATTTTCCCTCCCGAAACTAAACTGAAGATTAAATCTTAGTCATACCAGTAGGATTCACAACATATATAATATGTGATGGGTGGGGCCGCTTTAGACGCATGGATCAATCTGCGGTAAAACAACTTTAACAATGAAGTCGTATTTTTACCTTCAACTTTATTATAAAAACAAGATAAAATAACCAAGTTACCGACATAAGTTAGCAGTGAAGGTTGCGTCTGGGGCAAATAGATTAGCATAATAATTATAAGTAACACCCCAGCAAACATGAGACGGTGGCCCTACGTTGATTTACTGCTCGCCCTCCGTCCACGACGTTGACCGGACAGTAAACCAACGTTGAGCCAACGTCTCATGTTTGCTGGGACAGCATAAACACTGTAATTATGTATAACATATTGTGCTGGATTAATTGCATACACTGCATAGCACTGACCGATTAGTAAGAATTCCGCTGAAATGAAAAGAGACATTCCTTGACCCTATGATAACCGACCAAAATTTCACGGCATTGTGTATAATTTTAATTTAGAAGATAAAATACATTTGTTTATCACAAAATTTCGGTGAGAAACACTAAATTTTATATGTAAAGCTTGGTCAGAGAGAAATGAATGTTTATACTCTATATACTTACCTCCTCGGCACACTATATACGTTTTTCTTGTTATTATATTGCATGAAGTGACATTATAAGCCAAATTAGCCCGGCATATTACATTGTTCATGTGATATTTTATTTTGTATATGCATAGCCCAGTATTGCATATCTCCATAATAATAATGATTGAATTGGTGAAAATAGCGATTCGATCTACCATTACAACAGTATCTGTGTCCATAAACACGTCTAATAAATAAATGAATAAATACTTACTGCCAAACCAAAGCACCCACTTTGTGCTTGATGACAATTTCACGTGTTTTGACCACAATATACAGTAATGTCCGTCTGCGACGATGGACCAACATTAAAACGACACAGGGTCAACGTCTCATGTTTGCTGGGATTTATATTGACGGATAGGGAATCTAAACATGTCAAAGGGGTCAAATAGTCGCTGGCCGTGGATAAGAATATTTACACCCACATTGACCATAGAGATTTATCTACATGCGTACTTAAGACGACGCAGCTGCTTTAATTAGCTACACCCTCAGACTTTTAAAGACCCAGTTTTTCACTCTACATCGATCGCTTCGATCTTTTAGTCTATCCACTAGGTATATAAGCGATCTCCATCACCTAAACATTGGTCAAAACTGAACATGCTCGAACACAGACTGATAAAATTGAGAGACTATGTCATAAGCATGTCATAAGGTGTTAAATGAATTGCAGAAACAATATGGAGTCTTGAATAATTATAATGATACATGCGTACACGCATTGTGCATTTTGTACAAATATTTGTATTTCTACAATTTAAACAAGATATTGTTTGTATCTATTTTCCATTGAACACCGTTATGTTAAGAAATTTCAAGTACTATATTAGGCAATTTAAACTTTGCCCAAAAAGCTCTGGAACCTCAAGGGTTTAGCAACATTTCACCTCCAAGAGAATTAGCATACAGCTGAGTGGTAATAAAAAGATCACCACTTGATTCGACCCTTAATATAAATCATTTACTTTCGTGCCACCAATTACAACCAGTATCCCAGAAAACACGAGACGTTGACCCAATATTGACTTAATGTTGTCCCACTGTCTGTGACGCTGGCCCAACAATAAATCAATATCGGGTCAACTAGGTCTGTTATTTGTTTTTTTACACGATTCCTAGGAATGGAAATCAACATACCTTTCCCGCTCCCACCAATCTGACAAGTACCTATAGGACAAACATTCGCTATTATAAATCTACATATATCCCATTCAGATGCTGAATACAAATAAATGACTACATTTCAATAGAATATGGCCTAACAGTAAAAAGTAATAACCGGAGTATAGCATTAAAAAACAATAAAATGCAGTCACCTAGGTATAAGTGTGAATAGCGCTACATTAATTTTCAACCACCTAATGTTGTGTCTCCCCCTACCGCGACACACAACTTCAAGTGGGAGAAAATTACTCATATTTGTTTAGGTTTAGCCTCAGCATTTGCAAATCTTTATGTTTAAGCACATATTTAATTCGTTCCCAATGACTGCGATTTAAACCGCTAATTAAACGGTTAAACCCTTCAACAACCGCCGGTGTCGCATATATTCGGGTTTTCATTTTTTATTAGCACATTAAGTACCACCTTTTAAACAAGTGACAAAGATAAAATGTGACATCAATCAGCAATATTTTAAAACAGTTGACCTCCATTTTGCAAGATCTGAATAATTTTCACTCACTTAAAGTTGTGGATCGCGTCAGCGAGACACAACTGCAAGTGGGTGAAAATTCAGATTGAATGATTTGGCGGTTAAAGGGTTAAAGACGACTATGGTAAGGGTTAGAAAGATACATTGATAGATACTGCTCTATGTCAACAAGATTATTTGATTAAATTCGAATATTATGATCTTACTGAGATGCAGGGACTTATATAATATACGTCTCTAACAAATATGTCAATGCAAAATAAAATGACATAACCAGGCCCACGTACGTACAGCAACTTTATAATACTTTGCATTGTAGTAGGCCGTAACATTCCTGTCTGTTGGTTATAATTATAATAGGGTTACAGCGAAAAACCTAAGTTGTAACCAGCATTAACGTATAATGGCTAAATATGGTTGAATATAATACGATGGTGCCAGTAATTGTCAATAAAAATTCACAATACATCTCCCATTAACCCTTTAACCGCCAAATTATTCAATCTGATTTTTCACCCACTTGAAGTTGTATCTCGCTGACGCGATCCACAACTTCAAGTGAGTGAAAATTATTTAGATTTGACAAAATGGTGGTCAACTGTTTTTAAATATTGCTGATTGATGTCACATTAAATTATCTTTAACATGTTTGAAATGTGGTACTTAACGCACTAATAAAAAATAAAAACCCGAATATATGCGGCACCGGCGGTTAAAGGGTTAAAGGGATAAAATATGCAATTGTCATGAATATAGCATGTTTTATGTATCGATAATTGAAAATGATTATAATCTGCTTTACATTACATGCACATTGAGTAAAATTGATTGTATTCATTCAAATAATTTGTGATCCGCCATGCAAAACGAAAAAGTACAGTCAAGTCAACATTTTCAAAATTGATATTTTTATTGATTTGATAGCCGCGTCCATTCTGTTTCATTAACTGAAAGAATTTTTGAAAAATCTTTACTGCTTATTGTTTTTAAATAAATAATTGTAACACAGTCGCCGGGATGTACCTTATAGCATAGCGGGTCACATTTGATGAACAATATTAATACTCTTAAAAGTGCTGAAATATTTGATTATAACAAAAGACCAAAGTTTTTTTTTAATTTGGAATCATCATAAATGACTTAGTTAGCTCTTCCCGCTTCATTTTAATACCTATGTTATGGTCTACGGCCATTATAAATATTTTACTTTTTCAGTGTGAGGATCGATTTTAGATGTAAGAATCTGACGTCTATAGACGTCAGATTCTGACGTCTAAGGTCGGTCACCGCGCTGAAAGGGTTGATATCGTGATTAACGCTGGAGTTTGCACAGCCGCAGCAAGTTCAATCCACAAAAAACGCATTGAATAGATCATTAAACCAGAGAGACTGTGTTTAGATAATTTATTTTTTTATAATATGAGGACAGCTGTTAATGGTAGTTACAATACGATATGCAATACATTTTTAACCAATTCATTTTTAATACGAAAATCGATATAAAGATCTTGGTTTCTGGTGTAGAAATTATGTGGATTTGTTTCAATGTTTTTATCAATGTTGGAAAATAAGAAGATAAATTTCTATTAATCTACCGATAATAAAATTTCACTTGCTTTATTTTTACATAGTCTTCGAATTTTATCATAGAAAGCTGTTTTAATAAAGGTTCAGAATGAGCGAATAGTTTACTAAGCACAATGATACTTAAAAGAAACTTTTTTCTGCAGAATATGATAAGCACCCCACGCCAATAAACAATAGGTCATGCTAGATAAACTTAGATAATTATATAACAAAACTAAAATATTAGTCTTAATATCATAAATAATCTTATAAAACTTGACATTTTACTAGCAATATTGCCGATATGGTGATTTTATTTCATTATGTGGACGTAGCCACGACGGCCTAAATAGCGTACACTAGAGTATGTCAGTACGACGGCCTCATTATAATATGACGTCATACATTTAGCCATAGTACTGGGGGAACATTACTGCCAGTAGTGAAAGGGTTAATTATTAAACCTACTAAATTAAAATGTTCAACCTTTTTCAATTTCAACACAATAAATAGTTATAGTTGGATAAATATGTGATTTTTGACTGTGATCAAAAAACGTAAATTTGGATTTTGAAATGTTTAGTGACAGTTTATTAAGCTCAAGCCACAAAAATAATTTATCTGATTCTTTATAATTTAAATTTACATTTTTTTGTACCAATTTCACTGATGATAATAATATCATTAGCAAACAGGATCTAATTAAATAGTTTATAGTTGAGACTCCATTTCCGAAACAAAGCCTATAAAAAGGTCTAGGCGGACATTATGAATAGAAAATGACTAGTACTTGTATTTAGAAAATCATTGATTTGTGTTAGAAAAATAAGGGGGCCTAGAATTGATCACCAGGGAACCCCTGTCGTGATTTGTGCCATTTCGGAATTCTGTTCGTCAAAACTTACATATTGCTGGCTATTTAAAAGAGAAGATGCTAGAATATCTTTGATCTTTGGAAATACCTGCATTGCCTAAAAATAAAAAAATATCTAGTAATATAAGTTGAATGCCTTTGTCTAAAGCCATATTGAGTGCAATAGAAATACGTATTACTTTCAAAATAGGCATAGAGCTGTGAGTAAACAATTGCTTTGAATATTTTAGATAAACATGGTGAAATAGATATAGGTCTATAATAAGAAAAAGTTTATTGGCACCCTTTTTGTATAATGGCCCGTTGGACCAATGGCCCGTAGGACCAATGACCCGTAGGACCAATGACCCGTAGGACCAATGGCCCGTAGGACTAATGGCCCGTAGGACCAATGGCCGGTAGAACCGATGGCCCGTAGAACCAATGGCCAATAGAACCAATGGCCCGTAGGATCGATGGCCCGTAGGACCAATGGCCCGTAGAACCAATGGCCCGTAGAACCAATGGCCCGTAGGACCAATGGCCCGTAGGACCAATGGCCCGTAGGACCGATGGCCGTAGGACCAATGGCCCGTAGGAGCAATGGCCCGTAGGACCAATGGCCCGTAGGACCAATGGCCCGTAGAACCAATGGCCCGTAGGACCAATGGCCCGTAGGACCAATGGCCCATAGGACCAATGTCACTGTGTGTGTGGAGATAAATAATTTATTTCAATTTCATCATATAATATTACATTAATAGATTATCTGTTCTTTTACAATTTTAATTACACCTACTATACTACCCACGCCACAAAAATGACTCTCCTGGAGCAGCTGATAATAATAATAATAATAATAATAATAAACTTTATTTCAAGAGGGTAACCATTTAGCAAATTTAATTGCTAATTTGCAATGGGCCCTCTAAAACATATATACAAATTCAAAATACAATATGTACATTTCAAATTAAAAAGTAAAGTACAAATTAATAGGTAGGTATAATAAAAAAATATATATATATATATACACATACACACATATATATATATACATACACACATACATATATATATATATACATACACATACACACATATACATATATATATATATATATATATATATACATATATATATATATATACATACACATACACACATATACATATATACATATATATGTAGTATCAACTAATTTAGAGTAAACAATATATTTAGCATATGGGTGATCATTAATTACCGAAATAATGTTGAGTATATGAATTTTTAAAACTTGATAAAGAAGGTGCAGTTTTAATGCTATTTGGAATTTTGTTCCAAGAATTTACACCAGTATAAGTGAAACTTTTCTTGTGACATATCTGTGCGTGTAAATGGTTTGATTTATATGATCTAGTACTATAGTTATGGATATTTTTAGTGTATTGAAATAATTCATTTAGACCTTGATTGTTGTTGTTATTTAAGCATTTATACACCTGTATTGATCTATGATAATCTATTCTATCTGCTAAAGGCATCCAACGCAGTTCAGAAAAAAGTACATGGCTTCTTGTATTAATATCTTGGTTCAATATTATCCGCGCTGCCCTTTTTTGCATTTTTTCTAAATCTGCCAATACATATTTTGGACAATTACCCCATATTATACTGCAAAAATCGAAATAGGGTAAAATGTAACTATCATAAAATAATTTTCGAGCACTTAGTGGTAAAAAACATTTAATACTCTTCAACAAAAATAGATTTTTAGATATGTTCTTTCTTACGTGTGTAACATGGTCTTTCCAAGAAAGGGTAGCATCAAAGTGAACACCGAGTATCTTAGTACTATTTACACATGGAAGATCTACATTATTAATATTTACATTTAGTTTGATACCCTGACATTGACCTAATTTTTGCCTTGTGGCGATTAGTTTAGATACACATTTGGGGATACTTAACATCATGTCGTTAACTAAACACCATTCGAATGCATAATGAACATCCCTTGATAGTTCTTGCTGAATTATTTCTACATTTGGACCTGATTTGGTTAGTGTAGCGTCATCAGCATAGAGTACTTCGTTGCAGCTTTTAAAGTAGAGGGGGAGATCATTAATATTGATTAGAAATAAAAAGGGGTCCTAGTATCGATCCTTGTGGAACCCCGGATGTTATTTTGTGTGGAGATGAAACAGTTTTTTCAATAGAAACACTCTGAGATCTATTTGAAAGGTAGGATTCAAACCAGAAGGTAGATGCAGAGCTACAATTATATAGTTTAAGTTTTTGAAGTAACAGAGAGTGATTTACTAGGTCGAATGCTTTACTGAGATCAAGCTGTACTAATCCAAAATAGTTTCCTGCTTCAAGAGCTTCATAAATTTTCTCTGTTAAAGTTATAAGGGCTGTTTGACATGATTGGTTTCTGCGGAATCCAAACTGGCTATCAGTTAAAAGTCTATGGTGTTGAAGATATTTATAAAAGTGTAAAAATACATGTTTTTCTAATATTTTAGACAAAAGAGGTAGGACTGATATAGGACGGTAATTATTGCATTCTTCTTTGTTGCCACTTTTAAATAGTGGGATGACTTTTGCAATTTTCCACTGACATGGAAACATTGAAGTTTGGATACTTAGGTTGCATATATTAGTTATAGAATTAGAAATAGCTATGGCTGATCGTTTCAATATTTCAACGCTAAGGCCATCCAGACCAAAAGCTTTATTATTTGGCATAGATAATATTTGTTTAAAAACGAAGTCTTCACTAACAGGAGGTATAATAAATTTAGTTTCACTATTCATTTTGCTGTCATGATAGTATTTGCTGTAATCCAATCAATACAAATACGTTCCTGGGCCCGTGTTCTCGTAGAAGTTGCTATGTATCGTGTAGGCATCGACATAATATTATTGTAACTTCAGAGCCCTGGTATTCACTATTAGTGGTTATTGCCAACGAGATAATTTATGACGTAGGCCTAAATCACCCAGCTATATCCATATCAGTCGTGCTAACCCTTTCATCCCTGATCACTACTACGGTCGTTTTTAGTCCGGTTTATTGGCTGCTCAAATCACCGCCATTGAGAATGAAATTAATGTTTCCAAATAAAGATCTCGGAAATTTTGGTCTCAAATTAAACAAACATGAGTAATTTTCGCCTACTTGAAGTTGTGGGTCGCTATGGCGACCCACAACTTCAAGTGGGTGAAAATTAAAAGAAGATGACTTGGCACGAAAAGGGTTAAGCACGGACAGATGCCACATACTATTCTGGTCGGCATGTAATCACGCTGACAAACCGTTATCGGATGATCCATTAGAGTTAAGAGTGGAAACAATCATCACTTTCGCTTGTCTTTCCTGCCTACAGTTTTTATGTCATGCTGATTGCTGACGAGAATGTCGTGCTGTGTCTATTAACACTTTAAGCCTGTCGAACACTGTGAAATATTTTGAAATTCTATACTAGGATTGAGATGTAGGCCATCTCTAGCTCTTAAAGCGCTACCGGTACATTATAAAATTATTCACACACTTGAAGGTGTGTCTCGGTACCGCGACCCTGGGAGCCTCAAAGGGCTATCGGTACATTTTGAAAAATTAATTTTTCACCCACTTGAAGTTCTGTCTCGCTACCGCGACCCTCAACTTCAGGTTCAACTTCAGCACATATGCAAATCTTGATGCATAAACACACATTTCGCTCCCAATAACAATAATTTAATCGGTTAACCCTTTAACCGCCAAATTAGTCAATTTGAATTTTCACCCACTTGAAGTTGTGTCTCGCTGACGCGATCCACAACTTCAAGTGAGTGAAAATTATTCAGATTTGACAAAATGGAGATTAACTTTTTTTAAATCTTGCTGGTTGATGTCACATTTTATCTTTAACATTTTTAAAATGTGTTAATAAAAAATTGAAGCCCGAATATATGCGGCACCGGCGGTTAAAGGGTTAATGAAACAGATTAAAAGTGACTAGAGTCGTGCTTAGCGGTGTCCCAGCGAGCACAAACCATTTGTATTCCATTTGTAAAACGGCGGACCAACCCTGTACAAATGTTATACAAATATTTTGTGTTTGCTGGGTTAAGGTTTAAGAACGATCAGGTCTAATTACTCTTCATCTGGATATTTTGAGCTAAGTATGTAATTGGATAAGCGATTTGTTATTCCCTGAGAACTCTCAGTTAATTAAATAAATTCATTATTGTATATTAATTAATACTTCTTGGTGTATTTTAGTTTTTAAATATAACATTTCACTGTATGCGGGTAAGGGGCTAGATCAAAAGACCGATGTCAGATGAAAAACTCAATTTTCCCTCTCGAAACTAAACTGAAGAATAAATCCTAGTCATACCAGTAGGATTCACAACATATATAATATGTGATGGGTGCGGCCGCTTTAGACGCATGGATCAATCTGCGGTAAAACAACTTTAACAATAAAATCGTATTTTTCCCTTCACCTTTATTATAGAAACAAGATAAAATAACCAAGTTACCAACATAAGTTAGCAGTGAAGGTTGCGTCTGGGGCAAATAGATTAGCATAATAATTATAAGTAACACCCCAGCAAACATGAGACGGTGGCGCAACGTTGATTTACTGCTCGCCCTCCGTCTACGACGTTGGCCGGACAGTAAACCAACGTTGAGCCAACGTCTCATGTTTGCTGGGACAGCAGAAACACTGTAATTATGTATGACATATTGTGCTGGATTAATTGCATACACTGCATAGCACTGACCGATTAGTAAGAATTCCGCTGAAATGAAAAGAGACATTCCTTGACCCTATGATAACCGACTAAAATTTTACGGCATTTTGTATAATTTTAATTTAGAAGATAAAATACACAAAAGTTAGGTGAGAAACACTAAATTTTATTTGTAAAGCTTGGTCAGAGAGAAATGAATGTTTATATTCTTTGTAATTACCTCCTCGGCACACTGTATACGTTTTTCTTGTTATTATATTGCATGAAGTGACATTATAAGCCAAATTAGCCTGGCATATTACATTGTTCATGTGATATTTAATTTTGTATATGCATAGCCCAGTATATGTATATCTCCATAATAATAAATTACGATTGATTCAGTGAAAATAGCCATTACAACAATATATGTGTCCATAAACACTTCTAATAAATGAATAAATGAATAAATTCTAACTGCCAAACCAACGCACCCGGTATGTGCTTGATGACAATTCCACGTGTTTTGACTACGCGATACAGTAATGTCCGTCTGCGACGCTGGACCAACATTAAAACGACATAGGATCAACGTCTCATGTTTGCTGGGATTTATATTGACGGATAGGGAATCTAAACATGTCAAAGGGGTCAAGTAGTCGCTAGCCGTGGATAAGAATATTTACACCCACATTGACCATAGAGATTTATCTACATGCGTACTTGAGACGACGCAGCTGCTTTAATTAGCTACACCCTCAGACGTTTAAAGACCCAGCTCTTCACTCTACATCGATCGCTTCGATCTTTTAAATCTCTTTTCTAGCCACTACGTATATAAGCGATCTCCATCACCTAAACATCAGTCAAAACTAAACATGCTCGAACACAGACTGATAAAATTGAGAGACTATGTCATAAGCATGTCATAAGGTGTTAAATGAATTGCAGAAACAATATGGAGTCTTGAATAATTATAATGATACATGCGTACACGCATTGTGCATTTTGTACAAATACTTTTAATTCTACAATTTAATCAGTTTACGGCAAGATATTGTTTGTATCTATTTCACATGGAACGCCGTTATCTTAAGAAATTTCAAGTACTATATTGGGCAATTTAAACCTTGAATAAAAAGCTCTGGAACCTCAAGGGCTCAGCAACATTTCACCTCCAAGAGTATTAGCATACAGCTGAGTGGTAATAAAAACACGAGATTCGACCCTTGATATAAATCATTTACTCTCGTGCCACCAATTACAACCAGTATCCCAGAAAACATGAGATGTTGACCCAATATTGACTTGATGTTGTCCAACTGTCTGTGACGCTGGCCCAACAATAAATCAACTACGTCTGTTATTTTTTTTTTTTTCACATGATTCCTAGGAATGGAAATCAACATACCTTTCCCGCTCCCACCAATCTGGCAAGTACCTATAGGACAAACATTCGCTTTTATCAATCTACATATCTCCCATTCAGATGCTGAATACAAAGAAATGACTACATTTCAATAGAATATGGCCTAACAGTAATAAGTAATAACTGGAGTGAAGCATTAAAAACAATAAAATGCAGTCACCTAGGTATAAGTGTGAATAGCGCTACATTAATTTTCAACCACCTAATGTTGTGTCTCCCCCTACCGCGACACACAACTTCAAGTGGGTGAAAATTATTCATATTTGTTTAGGTTTAGCCTCAGCATTTGCAAATCTTTATGTTTAAGCACATATTTAATTCGTTCCCAATGACTGCGATTTAAACCGCTATTAAAACGGTTTAACCCTTTAACCGCCGGTGTCGCATATATTCGGGTTTTCATTTTTTATTATCACATTAAGTACCACCTTTTAAACAAGTGACAAAGATAAAATGTGACATCAATCAGCAATATTTTAAAAAAGCTGACCTCCATTTTGCCAAATCTGAATAATTTTCACTCACTTGAAGTTGTGGATCGCGTCAGCGAGACACAACTTCAAGTGGGTGAAAATTCAGATTGAATAATTTGGCGGTTAAAGGGTTAAAGACGACTATGGTGAGTGTTAGAAAGATACATTGATAGATACTGCTCCATGTCAACAAGATTATTTGATTAAATTCTAATATTATGATCTCACTGAGATGCAAGGACTTATATAATATACGTCTCTAACAAATATGTCAATGCAAAATAAAATGACATAACCGGGTCCACGTACGTACCCCAGCTTTATAATACTTCGCAATTTCTTATTTTCGTAGTAAGCCGTAACATCCCTGTCTGCTAATTGGTTATAATTATTATAGGGTTACAGCGAAAAACGTAATTTGTAACCAGCATTAAAGGGACTGGCCCAGGCTGAAATCATTAAAAAATCGGTGATTTTATTTTGGCTTCTTAATATGACCATATGATGTAAACATGTCCACAGACTAGAACTGCAAAAGTTTTTAAATTTTTGTGCTGTTCAATCACCAGTTAGACTAGATATAGAGACGAAATTCCTGTATTTCCCATTTTTGACATGGTTGTCAATAATTTGTGATCCGCCATGCAAAAAGAAAAAGTACAGTCAGGTCAACATTTTCAAAATTGATGTTTTAATTGATTTGATAGCCGCGTCCATCCTGTTTCATTAACTGAAAGATTTTTTGAAAAATTGTTATTGCTTTTTGTTTTCAAATAAATAATTGTAACAAAGCCGCCCTGATGTACCTTCTCGCATAGCGGTTTAAATTTGACGGACAATATTAATACTCTTAAAGCGCTGAAATATTTGATTATAAAACAAAAGACCAAAGGTTTCTTTAATTTGGAATCATCATAAATGACTTAGTTAACTAATTCCGCTTCATTTTAATACCTATGTTATGGTCCATACGGCCATTATAAATATTCTACTTTTTCAGTGTGGGGACCGATTTTAGATGTCAGAAGCTGACGTCTATAGACGTCAGATTCTGACGTCTAAGGTCGGTCACCGCGGTGAAAGGGTTGATACCCTAATTAACGCTGGAGTTTGCGTAGCCGCAGCAAGTTCAATCCACAAAAAAACGCATTAGATAGATGATTAAACCAAAGAGACCGTGTGTAGATAATTTATTTTTTATAACATGAGGACAGCTGTTAATAGTAGTTCAATACGATATGCGATACATTTTTAACAAATTTAATTTATACGAAAATCGATATAAAGATCTTGGTTTTCAATGTTTTTATCAATGTTGGAAAATAAGAAGGTAAATTTCTATTAAGCTACCGATAATAAAATATCACTTGCTTCTGTTTTACCTAGTCTTCGTATTTTATCATAGAAAGTTGTTTTAATAAAGGTTCAGAATGAGCGAATAGTTTACTAAGCACAATGACACTTACAAAACTTTTTTCTGCAGCAAAGAAACCTTAATCTGGTAATCACCCCACGCTAATAAACAATGGGTCATGCTAGATAAACTTAGTTAATTATATAACAAAACTAAAATATTAGTCTTAATATCATAAATAATCTTATAAAACTTGACATTTTACTAGCAATATTGCCGATATGGTGATTATATTTCATTACAAAATGAAATGAATCGGGCTTTAGGCCACCTTTGTGCACATATAGGCTAAACTGGGCCAGGAGAACCTCCTGAGGATGGTGAGATGATTGAGATGACACTGTCCTCCAGACACAGGATTCGAAATTCGAGCCCTGGCGGTCTGAGGCCGAGCACGCTACCTCTCGGTCACGGAGCCTCCCCGCAATACTGACTTTCACACGTGGATGGGGAAGAAACATTTTTGTTTCTTTCAAACCGCCGAGTCCGGGAACCGAACCCCGAACCCTGGCGTGAAAGGCAGCGGTGCTAACCACTACCCTAGGGCCCCCGCCCATATTTCATTACGTGGACGTAGCCACGACGGCCTAAATAGCGAACACTAGAGTATGTGGGCCGTCGCCACGACGGCCTAATTATAATATGACGTCATGCCTTTGGGCCCAGTACTGGGGGGGGGGGGACATTACTGCCAGTAGTGAAAGGGTTAATTATTAAACCTAGGAAATTTAAATTATCAACCCTTTTCAATTTCAACACAATTAATAGTTATAGTTGGATAAATAAGTGATTTTTGACTGTGATCAAAAACCGTAAATGTGGATTTTGAAATGTTTAGTGACAGTTTATTAAAGCTGCATAACTGTTTTGTTTATTTTATTCAAACGATTAATCCATGGAGAATGATGTTTTATTTTTTTATTTTACTGCTGTTGTTGTTGTTTTTTAAATATTGTTGCCCCACCAAAACAAACCTGATCACAGCCGAATAAGACATACTGTCTATATAATCAGGATATTAAAAGTACCAAGTGGCAGATAACGGTCATCATAGAAAAAAGAGAGGAATACTTTTAAAATTATTGTTATTTTTAAGTGATCATAGATACATTTCACAGTACAACGTGTATTGTCTCATATCAGTTAGACATATCTAAAAGTTATTACTTTGTGTGATATGGATGATATCTGCATGTAATGTCATGTTTAATATTGGTACCGGTATGGAGAATGTCACTCACTTGAAAATTAGAACGCTATTTCAGTATGGTGCTTTTAAGTGTGGGCCAGCATCTGAGCCTTTGGCCCGCCTTTAAGACGCTCTCCCCAGACCGTGAGAAATTGTACTCGGAATCAACATAAAATTCAGTGATATAAATCATCGTTTTCGCTCTTTGGATTTTCGTGATTTTCTTGAAAAACATTTGCATTTTTTTTTTAGTTATCTCATGGACATTTCAAAATATAGTCAAAATGCTACTAGACAATATCAGACTTTATTTTATTTCATCGTAAATCTTCACATACAGTGATATACATCGCGCTATGCGGTAAAATAAAATAATATTTAAAAACATCAGACTTTACTGTAACCGATTTGACCCAGTATCCACATCTAGATCTGCGGCTGGTTATGTGAGCTTTGTATCTCAGCGAACACGAGGCATTGATTCAATGGCAGAATAATGACGGCCCATCGTCTGCGGTACTGGCCCAACATTATGCCGATTATGTTCAACGTATGTGTTGCTATTAAGGGTGTGGTTTCGTGCTGGCCAATGTAACATTATATTGGCCCATAACCTTACCGCTATTACATGAATATTGTACACACACCGAATCACTACTTAATGATACTTGATGGTGTACCGCATGGTGAACTAATTCCGCTACATTTACCCAGTTTTAGTGGATTTATAAGGCCTTTAAAACAATAGCAATAATTGTTTTGTACGTTTTAGGTTATTTTTATCGAAATAAACAAAACAGTTATGCAGCTTTAAGCTCAAGCCACAAAAATAATTTATCTGATTCATTATAATTTAAATTTACATTTTTTGTACCAATTTAATACTGATGATAGTAATATCATTAGCAAATAGGATAAAATTAAATAGTGTATAGTTGGAATCCATTCCCGAAACAAAGCCTATAAAAAGGTCCAGGCGGACATTATGAGTAGAATATGACTAGTACTTGTATTTGCAAAATAATTGATATTTGTTAGAAAAATAAGGGGGCATAGATCACCGGGGAACCCCTGTTCTGATTTGTGCCATTTCGAAATTTTGCTTGTCAAAACTTACATATTGCTGGCTATTTAAAAGAGAAGATGCTAGAAGACCTTTGATCTTTGGAAATACCTGCATTGCCTAAATATGATAATTTATCTAGTAATATCAGTTGAATGCCGTTGTCTAAAGCCATATTGAGTGCAATAGGCGTAGGTATTTCTTTCAAAATAGACATGGAGTTGTGAGTATACAATTGTTTCGAATATTTTAGATAAAGATGGTAAAATATATAGGTCTATAATTACATAAAGTTTATTGCCACCTTTTTGTATAATTGTTGGCACAATTTTGGCAATTTTTATTTTCTAACTGGTTTATACCATTTTGACCAAAAACAAAGAGGAGCTTTGTACAATTGTACAACCCTCTATGGCAACTAAGGAGACAAATTGATAGCACATTTTAATCTCCATATAACCATTTGATCTCTATAAAAAATGAAAAATTGTTTGCGCGAAAGATTTCAATTTCCATATAACCTTGTATTTCTATACACCAGTATTTCTATGGCAACTAGCACGATGTCTGGAAACGCTTCAATCCTATGACCCCATAATCCCTAGGGCAACAAACGAAAAAAAATCTAGCGCTGTTTTTTTTATCATAGTCGTTATTTATCTATCCACTTATCTATTACGGTTGTTTTAAAGGTTGGTCATGTTGCCGCGCCTATTTTAAAGACTGCAGCAGCTGTGTATTCACGTAGGCCTATGTAATTATTTGCAATGTTCAAATAACAACACATACCCGAAAAGGGGACCTACCTTGCACGCATGCTTACAGCATGAACAATACCAGTCATCTATGACATCAGACCAAATTGCCAGTGCATAAAAAATAGAACGCACTTGTCAAAAACTGTCACGTTACCCTTCAACCGCCGGTCCCGATTATTTTAGTTCCTTCATTAAATAGGCCTACCAGCTTTTGAACATGGTAAAGATGAAACGATCGAGACATCAAACAACAAGACTTCACAAAATCGTTAACCTACATTGTGTCAAATCCAAGTAATTTTAAAACACTTAAATTATATAATTTGACGGTTAAAGGGGTTGAACCACGACCTTAATTAGGCGTTGACCATGCTGCGCATGTGGTTTCTATATGTAGCCTATACTCGGCGAATTGTGGCGACCCATCTTCTTTAATCTAGGTCTAACGGTACTTAAAAGGTCAACAATAATCATATTGGGTGTGTAGGCCTTATAGGCCTAAACGGGCGGAATAAAGAGTGGGTTGTTTAAGTTTCAAAATGTCGAGGGGTACTTTGAACCTAGTTTTCACGTACCCCCCCCCCCCCCCGGAACACTGATACTAGTTTCAAAGTACTCCCGGGGGCATAGTAATCTGAAACAATGGAGGTAACTTGAAACTGGTCTTTTTATAGTTTCAGCGTAACAGGGTATACGTTGAAACTAGTTTCAACATACACCCCGGTATGCTGAAACTAGTTTCAACGTACACCCCGGTATGCTGAAACTAGTTTCAACGTACACTCCGGTATGCTTAAACGGCTACACCAGGTAACTCATCCGGGATGCACCGCGCTCTACTGGGATCACATCCAGTATGTGGGACAGAAGTATTACTCTGCAATAGTGCAGTCGGTCGTGTAATGAAAATAAGCCTCAGAGGCCAGTTGGATTGGAATATTATTTTTTGCTACCAGTGCTATAAATCTTTCCTATGATCAGGGCCTTTCAGAAAAAAAGTTCATATCGTGATCTTTAAATGTCATCCATATAATCGAAGGTCAATGTAACAGAATTTGGTTAAGATTTCACCTTCTTCGTGTAAAATGGTTCCTTTGACCTACCAAAACGCATGGAAAAATGCCAGAATAATGTAGATAGTTTTTATTTCTAGATTGATGACCATTTTGTGTCCTTCAAAACTCATTTGTACAGAAGATCAATTAAAAAGGAATTTGTTGTACATTTCCCGTAAAGTTACTTTTTTTGGTCAATTATCTAACCGACAGCAGAAAAATCCAACTCTGATATAGTTCTTTCATTGTGTCAATCCTCTGGCCGACAGAAGACAATTCAGACTCTGATATATGTTATTTCATTTTGTCAATCCTCTGGCCGACAGAAGGCAATTCAGACTCTGATATATGTTATTTCATTTTGTCAATCCTCTGGCCGACGGAAGACAATTCAGACTCTGATATATGTTATTTCATTTTGTCAATCCTCTGGCCGACAGAAGACAATTCAGACTCTGATATATGTTATTTCATTTTGTCAATCCTCTGGCGGACGGAAGACAATTCAGACTCTGATATATGTTATTTCATTGTGTCAATCCTCTGGCCGACGGAAGACAATTCAGACTCTGATATATGTTATTTCATTGTGTCAATCCTCTGGCCGACGGAAGACAATTCAGACTCTGATATATGTTATTTCATTTTGTCAATCCTCTGGCCGACAGAAGACAATTCAGACTCTGATATATGTTATTTCATTTTGTCAATCCTCTGGCCGACAGAAGACAATTCAGACTCTGATATATGTTATTTCATTTTGTCAATCCTCTGGCCGACAGAAGACAATTCAGACTCCGATATATGTTATTTCATTTTGTCAATCCTCTGGCCGACAGAAGACAATTCAGACTCTGATATATGTTATTTCATTTTGTCAATCCTCTGGCCGACAGAAGACAATTCAGACTGTGATATATGTTATTTCATTGTGTCAATCCTCTGGCCGACGGAAGACAATTCAGACTCTGATATATGTTATTTCATTGTGTCAATCCTCTGGCCGACGGAAGATAATTCAGACTCTGATATATGTTATTTCATTTTGTCAATCCTCTGGCCGACAGAAGACAATTCAGACTCTGATATATGTTATTTCATTTTGTCAATCCTCTGGCCGACAGAAGACAAAAAATCAGACTCTGATATCTGTTATTTCATTGTGTCAATCCTCTGGCCGACAGGAGACAATTCAGACTCTGATATCTGTTATTTCATTGTGTCAATCCTCTGGCCGACGGAAGACAATTCAGACTCTGATATCTGTTATTTCATTTTGTCAATCCTCTGGCCGACGGAAGACAATTCAGACTCTGATATCTGTTATTTCATTGTGTCAATCCTCTGGCCGACAGGAGACAATTCAGACTCTGATATCTGTTATTTCATTGTGTCAATCCTCTGGCCGACAGAAGACAATTCAGACTCTGATATCTGTTATTTCATTGTGTCAATCCTCTGGCCGACAGGAGACAATTCAGACTCTGATATATGTTATTTCATTTTGTCAATCCTCTGGCCGACAGAAGACAATTCAGACTCTGATATATGTTATTTCATTTTGTCAATCCTCTGGCCGACAGAAGGCAATTCAGACTCTGATATATGTTATTTCATTGTGTCAATCCTCTGGCCGACAGAAGACAATTCAGACTCTGATATCTGTTATTTCATTGTGTCAATCCTCTGGCCGACAGAAGACAATTCAGACTCTGATATATGTTATTTCATTTTGTCAATCCTCTGGCGGACGGAAGACAATTCAGACTCTGATATATGTTATTTCATTTTGTCAATCCTCTGGCCGACAGAAGACAATTCAGACTCTGATATCTGTTATTTCATTTTGTCAATCCTCTGGCCGACAGAAGACAATAATCAGACTCTGATATCTGTTATTTCATTGTGTCAATCCTCTGGCCGACGGAAGACAATTCAGACTCTGATATCTGTTATTTCATTTTGTCAATCCTCTGGCCGACAGAAGACAATTCAGACGCTGATATATGTTATTTCATTTTGTCAATCCTCTGGCCGACAGAAGGCAATTCAGACTCTGATATATGTTATTTCATTGTGTCAATCCTCTGGCCGACAGAAGACAATTCAGACTCTGATATCTGTTATTTCATTGTGTCAATCCTCTGGCCGACAGAAGACAATTCAGACTCTGATATATGTTATTTCATTTTGTCAATCCTCTGGCGGACGGAAGACAATTCAGACTCTGATATATGTTATTTCATTTTGTCAATCCTCTGGCCGACAGAAGACAATTCAGACTCTGATATCTGTTATTTCATTTTGTCAATCCTCTGGCCGACAGAAGACAATTCAGACGCTGATATATGTTATTTCATTTTGTCAATCCTCTGGCCGACAGAAGGCAATTCAGACTCTGATATATGTTATTTCATTGTGTCAATCCTCTGGCCGACAGAAGACAATTCAGACTCTGATATCTGTTATTTCATTGTGTCAATCCTCTGGCCGACAGAAGACAATTCAGACTCTGATATATGTTATTTCATTTTGTCAATCCTCTGGCGGACGGAAGACAATTCAGACTCTGATATATGTTATTTCATTTTGTCAATCCTCTGGCCGACAGAAGACAATTCAGACTGTGATATCTGTTATTTCATTGTGTCAATCCTCTGGCCGACAGAAGACAATTCAGACTCTGATATCTGTTATTTCATTGTGTCAATCCTCTGGCCGACGGAAGACAATTCAGACTCTGATATCTGTTATTTCATTTTGTCAATCCTCTGGCCGACAGAAGACAATAATCAGACTCTGATATCTGTTATTTCATTGTGTCAATCCTCTGGCCGACAGAAGACAATTCAGACTCTGATATCTGTTATTTCATTGTGTCAATCCTCTGGCCGACAGAAGACAATAATCAGACTCTGATATCTGTTATTTCATTGTGTCAATCCTCTGGCCGACAGAAGACAATTCAGACTCTGATATCTGTTATTTCATTGTGTCAATCCTCTGGCCGACACAAGACAATTCAGACTCTGATATATTTTATTTAATTGTGTGAATCATCTGGCCGACAGAAGACAATTCAGACTCTGATATATTTTATTTAATTTTGTCAATCATCTGGCCGACAGAAGACAGTTCAGACTATGCTATATTTTATTTCATTTTGTCAATCATATGGCCGACAAAAGACAATTCCGACTGTTATATAAGTTGACTTTATATGGTCAATCCTCTGCCGACAGCAGAAAGATCCGACAGTAATATAAATAGGTTTCTTCATTTTGTCATTTGTTTGGCCGACAGAAGACATTTCCGACTCTAACATAAGTGACATTTACTTGGTCAATTCTCTGGTTGACAGCACACAGTTCCGACACTAATATAAGTTTCTTCGTTCTACCATTTGTCTGACCGACGAAAGACAGTTTCGACACCAATATAATTTTCTTGATTTTGTCAGCTGTCTGACCGACAGAAGACACTTCCGAATCTAATATAAGTTACCTTTTTAATTATGGTCAATGCTCTGGCCATCGGCAGACAATTCCCACACTCACATAAGTTTCTTCATTTTGTGAATGAATTCTTTGACAGACAAAAGACAGTTCCGACTCTAACATAACTGATTTCTACATGGTCAATTGAAAAGAGCCAATAATATTGCGAGTATATATACTATATTGGTTACCATTAGGTCTTTTTATATTTGACCTACATTTTGTCAAAAAACTAATAGTCTATTCACGTAATTCAGATAACTAAATGACGAAACATGTAGACATTATTTTAAACAGTATTATGTTATAAGGTGTACACTCATTCACAATTGTTTTTAACATTTCGTGTCTTGTTTTTTTGTTTCTATAATTATTTATGCATTATTTGTAATTTATTTATACTCGACGACTGCATACATCCTAAGACCCAATAACAAACAACTGTCATTTAGTTAACGAAATAACAAAAACTGATAACTTAGACAACATAATTGTATATATAATTAGATATATTTGTGTATTAGTGATATCAAATTTGCATTTGTTACTTTTATTTATAATTAACATCCACATTTACTTACTTATAGACTTAACGTATCACTTTAAGTACCACATTGAGTTTATCTAGCATCTAAGAAAGATTATTTAGTTTTTTCTAAATTTAAAATCATTTTCAGACATTAATTTTAATTACTTTGTCATAAGTTACTAGTATTTTCTCTTGTATTATATCAGTGAATAAAAAAATTAAGTAACAAGTTTCAAAGTAGAATAAAAGTTAAATACTAGAAGTAACAAGTAAGAAATTACTATTGAATGAAAGTGAAACGCTGAAAAATAATAATGTTTCAAATATGAAACAAAAAATCAGAAATCTGTGGTGATTAATAAGTTGAAAGTAGCACGTCAGAAGTAAGAGGTACCAGGTATGAGTAACATGCTACAATTTAAAAACAAATTAGTAAGTAGAGGGAATCATTCAACAATGGAAAATTAGAAGCAACCTGTTGAAGTTGTAAAATTATCTAATCAAAAACATATCAAACTGTCGCAGGCACATAACTGTACGATATGTTGTGTTCAGATTAATTTCATCCTAGCCAGTTTAGATGATTAATTTCATCTTAAGAGTTTAACCAGATAATAATGAAATTTATTAGAGCGTTGATAGTGTCTTCTGTTGGCCCAGATAACTGTCCATCTCAAGGGAACTGGGTCAACGTCGGAAATGTCTTCTGTCGACCAGAAGGGAGCTTTATTATTAGAGACGGAATTGTCTCCTGTCGACCTCATAAATATAATTTATATTCGAGTCGGAACTGTCTGTTGTCGGCCACAGAAATAACCATAACAATCCGAGTTTCTCAGTGTCGGAATTGTCTTCTGTCGGCAGAGAGATAACCACATAATGTTTATTTGAGTCGGAAATGTCTACTTTCTACCGTAGAAATGACAATATAAATCAAAAGTTATAATTGGATTTGGAATTGTCTTATGTTGACCTCATTAATATAACTCATGCTCGAGTCGGGATTGTCTGCTGTCGGCGGTCCGCAGAAATACCCACAGTAATCACGATGTATATATCAGAGTCGGGAATGTCTGATGTCGTCCTGTCTTTGGAAGACAGAGAGATACTAAAATATGTATGTATAAATATATAGTACACAAATTATTAAATCATATTAAATTGTTTCAGTCTAAATGAAATGAACAGGTAGACTTCTACTATACGTATGGGCCGGTCATTTCATGACCTTCAAATGTCATTCATATAACAGAAGGTAAATTTGCTCTACATTTACATTGTTCGTGTAAAGTGGGTTATGTGACCTACCAGAACGCATAGAATGATCTACTGTAGCAGAAAAAATGTAGCGAGTTTTAATAATCTGAAGGTTACAAAGGGTAAAAGGCATTTTGTGACATTCAAAAATCTCTCATTATGTACAATGGAATTTGTTGTATGCATATATATCACGTTTTTATGTAAAATGTTATGCTTAAAATCTCCTACTTTTGTAACTGCATTTTGTTGTAGGCCTATATTTTCACTTCGTTCACCCAGACTGGCTTACTCTAACAGAAACATGAGATTTTTTAGTTTTAAAAAGGTGAAGAGCATTTTCTGACCTTTAACCCTTTACCGCAGGCCCCGCATATATTCGGGTTTTCATTTTTATTAACACATTAAGTACCACCTTTTAAACATGTTAAAGATAAAATGTGACATCAATCAGCAATATTTGAAAACAGTTGACCTACATTTTGTCAAATCTGAATAATTTTCACTCACTTGAAGTTGTGGCTCGCGTCAGCGAGACACAACTTCAAGTGGGTGAAAATTCAGATTGAATAATTTGGCGGTTACAGGGTTGAGTATTGTTACAGCCTGCTCTTGTCACATCAGCTTTCAGAAGTTAAACGAGATCTGATAAAGCCTGTGATTTGTATCAATCATGTATTCGCTGCGCATGTGTCCACAGAGTAAAACTCGTCATTTGATCCCCCTTTGTACATGCTCGGCAAGCAGAAGCGAGCCCTGGTGAATAAGATCGGTGCAAGTGCTGGACAGCCCACGAACACAGCAAACACGAGACATCGACCCAATGTTGTAGCTATGTTGGGCCAGCGTCGCAGACCTTTTTACATCCCTGTCAATGTATTAAGCATGCAATCAATACTATTAGATGTACCGGTGGTTAGGGGCCCACCATATCAAACATATCAAAGGAGTAGGGTTTCTGATATATTACTTCAAACTCATCAACGGAGTAGGGTCTGTGTAGGTCCGGACTAGGACAAAATAATGCCACTTCATTGTATTATACTAATCTTCCCACATTACGAATTACGCTATTCTAAATAGCATGTATAGGCCCACTCGCGTTGAAACAAAAAAAATGAAAATTCTACTGGCAGTAAATATATACAAAAAGGCATGTAGGATACATGTAGCCTACTTCTATAATGAGATTATATGCAACAAAAATAACATAAATAGCTGATACTATGCTTTGTTGCCTGTATGTTACGTGAAATTAATAAAACGAACTAACACGACACGACCCTTAAAGCGCTGGAATAGTTTGAACCATAGCCAACAAAGGATTTTTTCAATTTGAAATCATCATAAATAACTGTTTCCGCTTCATTTGGATACATATGTTATGGGTCTACTGCCAGATTCTGACGTCTAAAGTCTACTCCCGCGCTGGATTAAGAGGTAGGCCTAGATGAGCGTCTTACTTCTGACATATGAGCTGCAGCCAGCTATTTTGTATTGGTGTGCTCGACTCGCGTGTTTCTTGGGACAGATAATCGCTATCCGATCCAGTTCTGAACATGCTTGGCATGTAGAAGCGCGCCCTAGCGAATAAGATCGATACATGGCCTCTAAAATGACACATAGGTTTAGGGCAGGGGTCAACCTCTCTCGCGAATGAGGCTAAATCATCATGACATGCCTAGAATGAATTCAAGGGATCCACGCCATTAGACGAAATCGTGATCGGATTTTGATGGATCGTTCAGATGTTTTTTGGTCTGCTGGCATCACGTCAGGGAACGAGTATGGACCTATACATCACTAGTCAGGTGTCGGATAATCTGTGCACCGCTAAAATGAACATCGTCCAAAAAGTATGATAACGATACCGTGGTTAGCTGATTTTCATGCCACACAAGATGCGAGATGCGCAACTTTACATTTATAACAGTTGATCGGTTCTCTCCCTCTAAAACATCCCTTTCCCCACACAAAACTTGTTGTTAACCCTTTAACCGCCAAATTATTCAATTTGAATTTTAACCTTGTTGAAGTTGTGTCTCGCTCACGCGATCCACAACTTCAAGTTATTCAGGTTTGACAAAATGGAGGTCAACTCTTTTCAAATCTTGCTGGTTGATGTCGCATTTTATCTTTAGCATATTTAAAATGTGATACTTATTGTGCTAATAAAAAATTGAAAACCCGAAGATATGCGTCACCGGCGGTTTAAGGGTTAATTTTGATGGGTTTCAAACATAAAGGAAAGCAACACGTTTAGTTAGCATAATGAGACTAATAGGCTGCTTTAACGTTTACAATGCTGATATATCTTTGTATAGGCCTCAACCATGGAGACCAAAGGGTTTTTCAATTTGAAATCATCATTAACGTCTCAGTCAGGTCGATCTTTCGGCTTTATTTTTGTATAAACATATTTTATCGAGCAATTGAAACAAAATATTAATACGAGGTTTCGTTTCGAGTGGTGACATGATGACTAATTTCTTGCAGGCTGCTGTAGTTGGTGTGGGAAGGAGGGAGCGCAGCGCTCCGTCGTGTGATTCAAGTCAGTGAAGATCCATTGGAGTGGAAATCAGGGCAAGAGAAAGTGTACTTTGACAGCATACAACTTATAACTGGTTCTAGAACTGTCGCAGATATAGGTAATGGACAAGCTGCTGTCATATGAACAATGTTAATTATGAGGTATACATCAAAGAACACTTAGAATACACGCTGATGGCATATACACAACTTTAAATATAATAACTGTTTCAGGGAGCAGCTCGGACATGAAATTATGCCAGCACATGGCTAGCGTCCCAGTGTTGCAGCAGGCTGCAGACCGAGGTGGTAGCCATGCTGCTGTCATATTCATGAACGACATAATAATATAATGAGTGTAATAAAGAGCAGCTTGGGAATGAATGAATGTCTGCCTTCACCGTGTCTTCCACCCCGATGTTGCAGCGGGCTGCAGACCGAGATTCCAGACATGCTGCTGTCATATGAACAACATAATATAAAAAGTGTAACGTACTAAATAGCAACTAGGAAATGAATATGCCTGCACCATGACTAGCACCCCGATGTTTGGCCACTTGTTTTAATTTCTCTGTTTTAGATCAGGAAAAATCTAAAATCTAATGAGAGAGGGCGGAAAAAAAACATTTAAGAAAAAAAAACATTGAACCTATTTTTGGAAAAGTTAATGAGGGCGACGAAATAAAAAACACATTGGAAAAATTAATGAGTTTGACGGAATAAAAAAAAAATGACCTATTTTAAAAAATTTAATGACGGCGACGAAAAAAAACAAGCAAAAAAAAAACGTAGTTGGAAAAAAAATATTTTATCTCTCGAAAAGAACTTGTTTTTTTCGGAATGTTTTTTTTATCTCCCGAAACTGACTGTTTTTTTCAGAAATCCGCAACAATCTAAAGCGCGCGCTGGGCAGAAAAAAACACATGTTTTTTTTGGTAATGCGCGGCCTAAATCTAAAGCGCGCGCTCATCTAAAACGGGGAAAAAAACATAGTGGTCTTACAGCGGGCTGCAGACCGAGATTCCAGACATGCTGCAGTCTGATTAAAGGGACTGGCCCAGGCTAAAATCATAAAAAATCGGTGATTTTATTTTGGCTTCTTAATATGACCATATGATGTAAATTGTCCATAGACTAGAACTGTAAATGTTTTTTAATTTTTTGGGCTGCGCATTCACCAGTTAGACTAGATATAGAGACGAAATTCCTGATTTCTTATTTTGGACAACCATGTCAAAAATAAAAACACGGGAATTTCGTCTCTATATCTAGTCTAACTGGTGAATGCGCAGCCGATTTTTTTATGATTTTAGCCTGGGCCAGTCTCTTTAATACGATAAATATTATAAGTACATCAATAATATGATTTGTCTATACCAAATAGTACATTTGTTGCACAACAGAATGTATATGTTACATCGGTGTGAATACAGCATGGCAAGGATTTAAACTGAATAAAACAGATATACAGTGTCACTCACATGAATTGTGTATAGAAAACCGTTGTGTTTCATATATTTTTCAACTGCAGTAATTAAATTTTTGGTCATATTTTCTTGAATGTCGCCATATATACAGAATAGCTTTTAAAGATAAGTGAGCATCAGAATTTCGAAAATATGCAAATAAAACGTCTCAGTGAGGTAAATATAATGGACGTTCAAAAAAGTAATGTTGAGGCGTTTCTATACATCCACATAATTTCTGCTACATGATTAATATACAGGTGATATTTTAGTTCACTGCAGTTCATTCTTAATCTAGACATTATTATATTTACTTTTCTTGAAAATTTATGGAAATGTGGATTTTTCTTAGGGATTGTGCCTTTTATTTTAGATAAAAGTATATTATGATCGTCGATTATTCTGATTGATTCATCGACAGTGTTCCAGGTGTTCAGGGTGGAAGGGAAAAATGAATCACGGAATGCTTCTGCGCGGGGTCTGTAATTGGTTAAATTGGCATCATTTCTCAGTTGGTAGCGATTGTCAGTCCTGGTTTGTGCGGAAGGAGGCAAGTCGTCACAAAGATAGGATGGTCCATGATTATGAACAATATCGGGAAAAAATAATGATTGTCCGCTGTTACGTCGAACATTCAATGGCTCCCACCCTTGTTCTGAAATTATTACATCGTATGAGGTACCTTTAATAGCACCAGATACAATTTTGCCTTCCCGTTTTTGAACTTTTCTCAATTTCGAGAGAATCACTTTCAGTTAAATATGTTAAAAGTAAATAGGCGTGTTCTAAGATGGGTCTGATAAAACAAAAGCATAAAGTCTTCAAGGTTTTTCTATTCAATTTAAAAGATAATGAGTACATATTTGAGATTCTTTGTTCAGCGCGAATATATATATCATTTACATAGGTAGTCCATTTTAGATCGCTGCTGAAAGTGTCACAGAGATGTTTGTGTGTGGAGACAGACTTCAGGTGGCTACCTGAGAATGTTAGTGGATTTGGGGGGGGGGGGGGGTCGGAACTTGGCCATAAAGAGAGAACCATGTCACAAGTTTTTTTTGGCGCTAAACACAATCTGCCATTGCTTAGACCAGGAGCTAATGCTTTATTTGAATACCTATATTATGGGTCTACGGACAATATAAAATATTTTAATTCTTTTTGTGCGGAGATCTGCTATAGATGTCGGAATCGGACGTATAAAGACGCCCCCGAGCTGAAAGGGTTAACATCCAATACAGATTTTAATTATAATATGATACCTTTGTTAACCCTTTCAATCCTGAATTTTTCATTCTCATCTTCATCCACTACAAGCCGCAAATTGCTGTCGCAATTCTCGACTTGTAGCGCATGAAGATGATTTGAAGTGGGTGAAAAATTACTGAAAATTACCCTGTATTGGTAAACCAGCTTCGTTGAATTTTCATTCTAAAACCCCCTAGCTGTGGGAAAATTAAATATGATTTCAGGGATGTAAAATTATGCTTTAAAGGGATCCGGGTCGTTATTCCGACAGGTCGTTATTCCGAAAGGTCGATATTCCGACAGGTCGTTATTCCGACAGGTCGATATTCCGACAAACAGGTCGTTATTCCGACGGGTCGTTATTCCGACAGGTCGATACTCCGACAAACAGGTCGTTATTCCGACAGGTCGATAGTCCGACAAACAGGTCGCTATTCCGACAGGTCGATAGTCCGACAAACAGGTCGATGTTTCGACAGGTCGTTATTCCGACAGGTCGATAGTCCGACAAACAGGTCGCTATTCCGACAGGTCGATAGTCCAACAAACAGGTCGATATTCCGAAAGGTCTATATTCCGACAGGTCGTAATTCCGACATAAAAATAATAGTGATGAGGGGATTAACCACTATTAACAGCTACTGTGGTGATGAATAGCGATGAAGACCTATCTCTAAAATACTTAGACTGTTAGGCTACTTGTTAACTCTTTTCGTGCTGCATCATTCTTTGACATGTATTATTCATTTGAAGCTTGCATTGGTGATGCAAATGCTAACTTCAAATAGGCGTTTAAAAGTGGACCAGTTAGGACTAATAATTTACAATCGGTGTTTTATTTGAGATCTGAACGCATTTGCCCGCACAGTGAAAGGGTTAAAGGGACTGGCCCACGCTAAAATCATCAAAAAATCGGTGATTTTATTTTGGCTTCTTAATATGACCATATGATGTAAACATGTCCATAGACTAGAACTGCAAAAGCTTTTTAATTTTTCTGCTGCACATTCACCAGGTAGACTAGATATAGAGACGAAATTCCCGTATTTCTAATTTTTTGACATGGATGTCAATAATTAGAAATCAGGAATTTCGTCTCTATATCTAGCCTAACTGGTGAATGCGCAGCATAAAAATTAGAAAAACTGAAAAATTAAAAAACTTTTGCAGTTGTAGTCTATGGACATGTTTACATCATATCCATCATATTAAGAAGCCAAAATAAAATCACCGATTTTTTTATGATTACAGCCTGGGCCAGTCCCTTTAACCTTGTCTGCCCTGAATTTCTGGGAGCTATTTAGGGGGTGTTTTTGAGAGTAGTGTATATATGCCCACACTTCTTTGTACAGCTGTGATATATAGATGCGTTCAGATCCATTGTTAAGCTTGATATGCCAACCAATGGCATAACTAAATTTATGTCAACGTATTTGATATCAAAAATTGTTTTTACAAAATTGCAGATGTAAACAATTATTGTATATATATATATGTATATTCCAGCCTAATAAATTATTACATTTAATTATTGTTCCCACACATTCCCCTGATTTTTCCCTGACTGCTCAGAAAATACATCACCAACTATTAAATTGAGCAAAATATTATTGAGCGACCTCCATAGTGCTCTAACGCCGTCCAAAATGCTGGTACAAATTAGCAATCTCATCAACATCAGTACCAAAACAGTAGGCTAATATGAAAATATAATTATGTTGTGCCTTGAGTCACAACTATAAATATTATTACTTATTATCTTGTTCATGTTCGTGGCGCCAGGTTAGATCATTGGTCGCGTGGTGGACTCGAGAGTCCCCGGGAGTGCCTGGTTCGGGTTCCGCTGCGGCCGAAATATTTCCTTGCTGTACACATAATGCAGTGACCCAAACTGTTCAAATTCATGGTATAATAATAGCAACCGAGCGTATAACCGATTCACGCGGCCTAAAAAAACGTACACAAAGAAATAAAAATGTCAAAGTTGACATGTGAACGGTCAAAAAAACTTAAAAAAAAAAATTCGTCCTGGCTGGAAACGGGCTCTTACAAACAAATGAAATAATAAGTTCTTAATTTCGACGTCTAACTCAACTCTTTTGCTTAGATAGTACGATTTTTAGAATATTCACTGCCCTTAAGGAACTAATATATATTTAAAATCTTTTAGGAAAACCGTAGAAAAATGCTATTAAGTGTGTCTCTACTGCTATTAGGAGCAAGTTATGACGTGGGCTTGTTATGAACAGCGGCCATTTTGAATTTATCTAATATGGCTGATACACAGGAACTCCAAAGACTGGCTCTGGGAGCAAATCTTATGGATAGGTCGTTATCAATGCCTGATACAGACGATTGTGTTGCTGATCTGCGTCGCTTAAACCAGTATCATGCCGTATATATATTGACGAAATAACTTTTACATATATTTTCGTGTTTTAAATAATTCCCAAATCAACTTCAAAATATTATAAATCAATACATATTCCAAAACCATACGTAAGTGGTATCACATGCGTCTCTACGTCTATTAGTTATGAAATGACCATAATTTGAATGGGGGCCATCTTGTATTTGTATAATAAAGCGCCCACGGCTAGAGTTCAGCTTGGCTCCCACGATAAATCAAAAGTATTATTGCCTTGGCCATACGTGGCCCAAATTTGGTGCTTTTGGGACGATTTGAACAATCCGGGGGTAAATATGTCCCATGACTAATTTGAATACTTATGCTATGGATCCAACGCCATTATTAATATTTTTAAATCTTTCAGTGCTGAGACTGACGTCAGATTCTGACGTAATAAGTCGGTCTCAGCGCTGAATTTGTTGTCTTATTATTGGATCACATGTATCAGACAGTTTAATTTGGCATCACATGTTTTTATGTATACATTTAAACAGTGTCACTGGTTAAAATAGCCATTTTACCATTTATGTATGAAAAAACACGCAAAATGCTATATTCTGAGAAAATGCAGCGTCTGAGGCATATAAGAAATGGAATTTCAGGATCAGCATGAAATTCTGAGTTAGAAACACTCTTCAAACCTTTTGGGCCCAGACACGTAATTAAAAGTGATTCATCTCACAGACTAATTCCCATTACAATTTACATCAAGGAACTGTCGGAATAACGACCTGTCGGAATATCGACTTGTCGGAATATAGACCTGTCGGAATATCGACCTGTCGGAATATCGACCTGTCGGAATATCGAGCTGTCGGAATATAGACCTGTCGGAATATAGACCTGTCGGAATATAGACCTGTCGGAATAACGAACTGACCCCCTTTAGAGGATCGTGCACGAGGGCTCAAAGGGTTAACACTGACATAAAGTACACTCAGATACAAACTCGAGATAATTACCTATGGTTAGTTTGTATAGCTATTTTGTTGAGTTTGTAGAAAATTGTGCATTGTGTGAAGTAACATTTTACTTAGAATTACACATCCATTGGATGAAATATTAGTCACAGCATTCCGATAATTAACTGTGTTGATTTTGTTTTTCTTGGGAACCCATAAAAAAACAAAATGTTTTGTGCGGAGAAAGCGATCCCCTGTGGACACGAGGCGTTGAATCAATGTTGCATCGTATTGTGTATGCTGGGTCGATGTTAAATCGAGAAAAGGAGAAACGATTTCGCTATGTGGTCTTGTTCAAATAAATTATGAGGTAAGTCGTTTAGTATGTCAGACTGCATTCGACGGGACATGCATCGTAGTATCAGACCATGATACCACCAGGACATTGTGGCCTTGGGGAGTGTAATCAGGCAATACCATCTCGTACATGGCTACTCCCAATTTCTGACTGATTACACATTTGTTGGAATCAGCTGCGCCTGTTGTTTGTCACTATAATTACAGTGTTCGCTTAACCCTTTAAGCACTATCACCACTACTATAAATAATCGTTTTTATATGTTTTAACCCTTCAACCGCCGGTGCCACATATCTTCGGGTTCTAATTTTTTAATAGCACATTAAGTACCACCTTTTAAACATGTTAAAGATAAAATGTGACATCAATAAGCAAAATTTGCATAGCCGTGGAAATCGATAAAACCATATACTGAATGGCCTAAAATTTGACAATTAAACCATGATTCTTGTTTATAACCCATGTTGTGAAGAGTTATGGAACTCATTAATTTTATTACATTAGCATTTAGGCAGTGTCAAAACTATAAGATTTATTATATTATTTTCATTATTCAAAGACATATTCAATGTCAAAGGTCAATTTAAAGATCAAATAATCGTTAAAATGTTATTAACTAATAATTTTAGGAACATGTGTAATACCCCATTTTCATGGGATTTTAACTGGTAAATCCTTTTGTGGTATTATGTTTGCGATTCAAGGTGACCTTCAAGGTCATAGGGTCAATTTTAAGGTCAAATTCCTGAAAATATTACTTTTAACAATACAAATATCAACAACATCAGGTGTAGTAGTCTCTTTTTTTGTGTGATTTTGACTGGAGAATCTATTTATGGTATTATTTTGGTGATTCAAAGACTTCTTCTATATCAGAAAGTAAATTACATTTTCAAAATGTTTTTTTATTATTATTATTATCAGATTAAATGTATTTCACGTCAAAACGTCTATTTTAATGTCGGGTAAGAGCAGGTAAACGACATAGCCTAACCTACTGGAAGGTACGTGTATATTTCTGGTATTATTTTGGTGATTCAACTTTCATCTTTAAAGTCGAAATGTCAATTTTTTCAAGGTCAAATGAGCGAAAATATGATTATAACAAATTACTATAACACAATGTAATATCTTTTCTGGTAGTAGTTTTATTTAAAGTATCATTCCAAAAACATTTTCCATAAATATAAACAGAAACACGTGTAATCCCTATATCTTCGATAAGGTTTTAATTACATTCCTTGGATTATTTTTATGGTTATAAATGTCATATATGTATAAGGATAATTAGCTTTTTTTTTGAATGAATAAAGTGTTCTTCAATGGCTTCATCGTCCTTCAGCGCTTTTTCTACGCCTCCAGATGCTTTCTAACTCCCGTTAATTGCCCTTTAACAAATTCCAATCACCATTTAGCGCCTCTCCGTCACCATTTAACACTCACTCATCACCTTATGTTCCCCCTCCATTTTTGGGCATACCATCACCTTTTTTACACATTGTCATCGCCTTCTAACGCTTTGTTTTCACGTTTTAGCACTGCCTCGTCGTTCTTTAACGTCGTTTCGTCACCCTTTATGTATCTGTGTCGTCCTTTAAGTGCCTCTCCTTTGCAATTGAAGGCCTTCTCGTTCCCCTTTAACCCCTTTCCATGGTCATTCAACGCTTACTCGTTACCCTTTATTACCTCCTTGCTACCTTTCAACGCACCATAGTCACCCCTTTTACGGCGCCCCATTGCCTTTTAACACCTCTTCAGCGCCATTTAACGCCTTCTCGCCGCCCTTGTACGTCTCTACATCACACTTTAACGCTTCTCCATCGCTCCTTAACGCCTTCCCATTGCCTTTTAACGCTTCCTCATCGCCTTGTAATGCCTTATGTCTCTCTGTCGCCTTTTAACGCCTATTCGTCAACCCTTAACGCTTTTCCGTTACCCTTGCTGAAGCATCTCCGCCGTCATTTATCGCCTTCGCATCGCTCTCAAATGCCCCCCCATTGTCCTTTAACAACGCCTCATTGCCCTCCAATGCCTTCCTATGGCTATTGTCTCTGCCTTTTCCTCTTAATGATTCCTGGGAAAAATGAAATTTTGACAAAGTGTGAGATATATGTTTTTAACCTCCCCGGAAAATTAGAGGGGTGGTGTGGTACACCAAGAGCTTAGCATTTAAGGTTCCTTTTTATGTTTTCAGCTTGGTAGAAGAACATAATAAAATGAATGATGTACAACAATGTACATGTATTACTATAATTTCGTTGCTTTTTCGTGCTATAACTCTGAGTAAATAATTGCTTTATGTTACGTTTCGGCATTAATGGTTATTTCTGTGACATTGTAGTACGATAAAAACAGTGCTGTCCATTGATGAGATAAATGACGTGAGGGTGGGTTGATAGGACACAGTGGGTTGTTGAGAATATTTCCATCACTCGCTCGGTGGGGGATTCTGGGCATGTCTAGGGAATTAACCCAGGCATGCCCAGACATCCAGTGATTCGAATCGGATAGTCCCCAGAGTAACAATAGCCGAGGGTAACTCCATTCATCCCACGTGAGAGACCTGATGTCAAACACTCTATTGTCGGTTGACTACCACGACCAACATGAGTTCCTACAATGACAGAAACACTTAATGCTTTGCGTAAGCATAAAACAGAAGTATACACTAAATAAGTCATAGCAATTTTCTTATTCTAGTCATTGGTTGCCATCTTGGACCTAACACCATTCCGGCAGTCAGATGGTAAACCTTTTTTTTATCATTTTTTAAAGGTTCGAGTGGATGTTTGCATTTTATAAATAGACCCGCCTAATATTTTTATATCAAAATGAAATCTTTTAGAAAAGTATTACAAGGGAACAGGTTTTGAGTCACTAAATATTCCGCTATATAATTTATTTTCAATTTCTTTTATGTTATTAACACGTAATTGATATAATATTTAAGATGGCATACATATCAAAATCATGGCATTTCAATATCAATATAACTTAAATTGCAAATAAATGATAAGCGTGACTATTTAGTGACTCAGAACATTTTAAAGTGGTCCTAGTGGCAATAAATGTACATACAAGCATTTAAATCACAAAGTTATGTTAATTACAAGCAGAGATATAGCGGTTTTAACATTTTGACGGCAATCTTGAACACCATCTTGAATAATACAAAAGGCTCCAGCGGTAATCACAGTTTTAGTATTTTGTTTATAATGGTATTTGGAAGGTTTCCAGAAAAATTCAGCTGCGGCATATTTTGTTCCTTTTCAGTCTGATTAGAGATCTAATACTATTCGCCTATTATTTGTCATAAACAAGATATGTACATACAAGAGAGAGAGGGTTAGCTTTGAAAAATCAGACCTAGTGGCCTCGTCGTGGGCAGATGTAGTTGTTTTTATATATACATGGTACACATGTATATTTACAAACTGTTTCGAAACGCATACTGGAGTAAGACAGGGTGACGCTTTGTCGCCTACGCTGTTTAACATATTTATTAACGATCTATCAAATGAATTAATTTAGGTGTGAAAATAGGGGATGTTCTGCTCTGTCACCTACTCCATGCTGATGATCTCACTCTGATAGTCGACAATGAAGGTCATCTTCAATTACTATTAGATTGTGTACATAAATGGTCTGAAAAATGGAGAATGAATATAAATCGTCTAAAATCTAACGTAGTTCATTTTCGTAACAAAAGATCTGCTAGGAGTAAATACTCTTTTAAATTAGGAGACGTGTGCTTAAATACTGTTGATAGATATGATTATCTTGGACTTATTTTTGATGAGTACCTGACCTTTGATTTAGGGGTGAATGATCTGTTTGAAGGGTGAATGAGAACAATTACAAAATCGTGCCATCGGGTATTTCTCGGGCTTGGGTCACGGACTCACATCTTGGTAATGTAGGGGGAGATGGGATGGTTGAGTCCTACAACTAGACACTCATTATCGATTATACAGCTATAGAACAAGTTAGTTCAGCTAGATCTCACAAGATTGCCATATATTGTATTCAGTTGGATGTCCACGACAAACGGTGGCTAGTTTTGCCGTACAACTGATTTATTTAAGGCATATGACTTGCACTTTTACATTGTAAATAAGGAAGTATAGCTATAAACAAAATTACTTTAGTTGAAAATAATAAGTGGAACACTAGCTGCAGTTGAAAAACTTAGTTAGGAACCTACGTTACTTTTAAAACTTTTTATGCAACAGAAATGTATGTAAAATCATTGTTCTCTAAAGCTAAATTTTGTGTCAATGTGGTGTACTACCATTAGCTATAGAAACTGGCAGGTATACAAACACGCCAGTAGATCAACGATTATACCGCCTCTGTAATACAAGCCAAATAGAAGACGAATCCCACTTTGTATGTCAATGCATCTTATATAAGACAATGAGAACAGAATTATACTTGCATGTATCGTCTATTTATCCAACCAACTTTATTATATTAACCCCTAATGAACAGCTCAAAGTACATATGTCAGAACAGTTTATTTATTTAACAATATATTTCGTTGAGCAGGCATGGAGGAAACGTCAAAGTGTTATGTTCAATTACCCTAGTTATATATATATTTTATTTTTATTATTATTTTAATTATTATTATGTTACTATTAGTTATGTTATGCAGTACAATTCGAAGGGACTAATAAGCCCTTGAGGGCTGGGTACCAATTTATTATACTTTATTTTCTGTTTGTACCATATTTTTGTACTATGTCACTATAATAAACAATTACAACAACAACACAGTAATTGAAGATAAATATAAGATAAGCAGCATTGCTATGATGAAGAAATATATAATATTACAGCTCCAAATCTACACACAAAATAACTACATTATTATATATTGTAGCAGACGTAAGTGCCGCATGACGACAAAAGGCATCCACCAAAATTTGGCTGAGGACTAAAAAACCCACTAAACTGGGTCGAAGTACAGCACTTAAAGTAACCCAAAAAAGCACATCAAAAGCCCCTGGCGATTATTTCTTACTAAATTTGGTGACAATCTGTCAAGATGTTGAGGAAATATAGTCAGTAAATTTATTGTTGTCTGCATCACGATTTTTTTTTTAATGTTGCAAATAAAATGTTTATTTAGATAGACAGTACCCTACCTTGAGGTCAAATTATGTACAGAAATACCTCTGACTATGTACAATCAATGTACGCCTACTATACGTTTCGTCGTAGATAATATTACTGTTCTATTTTGTTCAATAAAAAAAATATTATTTGTGTATGTTACTATGTATAATGACTATATTATAAGTGTTATCGTACCTGCTACCGTCGCACATTTTGTCCATGAAAATATTATTTGTGTTTGTTAGTGTGTATAATTAGTGATAATGTTTTATTTTACATAACATTTCATAATAAATAGTTTTGTGTTGCGAGACCTCGACTTTGATACATGTGCCCCATCTGGTGATAGGGCTAACATCACTGTTGATGGTATTTGTTCATAAAACATCGATTGGTGCTGTTATTTGATTTATTTATAGCTATTTTCTAACGACTACATGATTATAAAAAACTGTTATCGGGTTTATATATGTTATTATTTTATTTTGTAGGTTATTTTGGGCGATACTTCAATTATGCGCCACCTTGTGATAGCCAACACACTAATTATCTGTCATAACGTCAGCGATTATTTTTAACACATCGATTTGTTCCATTTTTGGGGTTGTTTAGAGCCATTTCGTGCTAACTACGATGTTATTATGAGGTTATTATAAGTTCTTATGGGTTATTATAGGTTCTTTATGGGGTTATTATAGGTTATTCCGGGTTATTATGGGGTTTTGTCATACCGGTCTGGTGATAGTTAATACCGAACACATCCCTGCTCCAATGGGTATCCGGTCATTTCGGCTCCTTGTCGGTTCGGCCCCCTACACGTTCGGCCTCCTACACGTTCGGACCCCTGCGCTATGCATAAGTTACCAGGTTACACAGTGACAGAAATATGTACCTCAATTAATTGGAGAGTGTCTAAGATGCCACCCAAGCATTCATACTGTGTTAGCTAGTGTTTTGCAGCTTATGATTGTGATATGCACGGCCTACTTTGCTTAAATAAAGATTGAATCTATCCACACTTAAAAGATAACAAAACTATGTAAAAGGGTAATAATTTTGATTTAATAATCTGTACAACATAATTTACAGGTAACAAAACAAGTATCTTATATTTTATACATTTGCTCAAAAAATGATTTACAATATTTGTACTTTTTCATATTCTTAACGTATCGGGAGTAACAAGATAAACTACTTGTCAAATGAGACATGATTTGATAAGAATCGCTCTTTCCACATGCAAGAAAAAAAGATTCTGACTAAAACACCAGGTTGTATAGATTGAATATTGAATCTGAAATTCTATATCCAGTGTTATCACTAGTATGGTTATTACAGCACAAAATTAATAGTTTGAGCACCACTATAATCGTTTTCAATCCTTTTTATTAGCCGATCAAATTTGCAATGGTCGGCCTCAAATTAAACAAATATCAGACAATTTCAGCCACTTGAAGTCGTGGATCGGAGTAGCGAGACAATTTCAAGCGGGCGAAAATTTCGATAAGATAACTTAAGGGTTAAGAAAGGAAAACATCCTTCTTTCGCTGTAAAAGTTAAACTTGTTTACAAAAGAGCTGTACATATATCGTCCCCTTGGAGTTGGAAGGTGTTGAACTGCCACTTTACAAAGTGGCAGTTTAGCACCTTCTAACTCCAAGGCGTATATATTATAATATCACTGCACATACAAACTCTGCAACTGCCAGTTGCAACAAAATAAAACTTATTTGGTCGCACAATGTGGCGGCATTTAGATAAGTTGCAATTTATATAACGATATATCAATAAAAGAAGAAATATATTTTGCCAGGTGACTAGTCAAGTCCATTGGGGTTGTTTTTAGTACCTGGTACTTCAAAGTGATAGAAAATACCTATTATGTTGCTATTATTAAGGTATGGCTTGAATGTTACTGTTCAATATTGTATATTAGTTTACTTGGTAAAAACATCTTTTTCGACAATTTTTAAATGCAGACTTTACAATCTTCCTTTTTTACAGAAGAGCAAATTTTGTAATGTTGAATATATTGATACTAATATAATCTAAAATACATAATACTCATCGAGTATTCTATATTTTCGGTATAACTATACCTAATATTAATATAATCTGAAATACATAAAACCCATCGGGTATTATGTATTTCTGATTTAACACAATACATATTGAAAGCACTAAATAGCACTAAAAAGTTATGTCATCTCTAACAGTCTTTCACATCCATCCTTGTGTTTCTGTTGCTTTTTTTTCAGTGTCATAAAGGTAAACATGAGGATCACTTTGCCTGTCACAAGCTAACATCATCCTCCATGTAAATTCTAAAACATTATTTGGTTATGAAAGGGTGTATCTGCCACTTCAGTGGCAGATACACCCTTTCATATCCAAGAGGAGGATATATGGTAAGTATGCAGATTGAGGATCAAATAGCATTTTATTCCAGGATGTGGGGCTCAGAATGTTTCACTGTAATTCTCATCACCAGATGACGATGATCCTTCAGCACCTTGGGTCAAAGCTTTGGCTCTTCTTTTCAGACTGGACACACTGGCTTCACTCTGCCTATCCATCTCCTGAAAATACAGTCTCATTAATTACCATACTGGTATAGCTGCTGCAAAAAAACTTCATTAATTATTCAGTACTAGATACGTTTTTAACCATTAAAATTATTACATCTACAGTCGTTTTTAGCTTTTTAGTTGTCCTTCAATTAAATTGAATTAAATTAACCCTTGTCCTGCTGAATTGTTTCAATTGTATTTTTCGTCACTTGAAGCTGGAATTGCAAACGCAATTTCCAGCTTCAAATGAGGAAAATATATTTTTATTTTTTGAAAATATACATCTTCTAAATTGAGTTATTTGACTAACTGAGCATCTACCACAAACTATATTATCCATTTCAGTGACATATTATTTGGCTTGAAACATGATTAAAACCACTGTATATATACAGGTGTAGCAGGACAAGGGTTAACATTGAATTTGATTCAAAGTGTAAGTAATATGGTAAGTAATTTTTAGCCACTTGAGGTTGTAGGACGCAACCTTCAAGTGGGTACAAATTTAAATTATCTAATTCATAGCTTCAAGTTCTAACTCCTCTTTAACTGCTGCATTCATCATTGCCATTTCTGATTCACTTGTCACCACTGATAGCTTTAATAGAATTAGACTGGATAAAGCAATAAAATCATCCCCGGACTCAGCCTTTCAGTCGAAGAGGGATACAATTTTGCTGCCCAGTGAGGAATCCAGTTATGTACATTTTACACTAAATATACAAAATACATAAATACACATGTCTTTACCATCAAGCAAACAATCGTTATACTACAAACAAATACCTGCCCCCCCTTCCCCCGATAAGATCACACAAACCGTTTTAACACTTTGAGATGTGATTGCCTACCATAGCCGTAAAGAGTGGAACAAGCAGTATTTAAATGGTAAAATGGTCTGCTTGTTATTCATAAATGTCATCATAAAAATATGTCGTAATTACTAATAAAAAATATAGAAGTGAAGAGAATGTAAAAATCACCACCTTATCATGTCAATCTAAAATTGTCAATAAACCCCCTTGTATCTAGCAGCTGGCAATGACCTAATCTGCTGCCAAGGATTCAATTTGCTTTCGAGGCCACATAGCTCCATTTTTTCAAGCTATTATTTGTTTGATTTCAATATATTGTCCCTAATGGTCAATTTGTGGTCAATAAGTAAGTAAGTAAAATGTCTTCTTTACTTCACTTTTCGGCCAGTATGGCCATTTAAGTGAAAATTCCAAGTATTACAATATCGTTTATTGTATAATAGAAGTGGTAAAGAGAAGATCAAACTAATAACTGCATGTTCGTACTAAAATATTCATTTTAAAAGGCTTGATATGATAATATGATGATGCTTCTGGCACCTATATGTAACGAGTTTGATGACATGTACAGTTTAATGAGTATGAAAATGTCAGCATAAATAATGTAAAATATAAAGTGATTTTAAAATGAACGACTTATCAAGTCACTATATCTCCATGAAGTCTTAATAATGTAGTATGTACACAATATAAATTGACATAAATATGAATGACATAAACAATGAACAGAGAAACCATTAAGTAAGTAAGTAGAATGTCTTCTTTACTTCACTTCTCGGGCAGTAAGGCCAGAGAAATCATTAAACCACAAAAAAATTCTCAAAAATTAAAGACTCACAGTGCCCCCACAGTTGGTAATAAGGTCTGTGATATTGAAGAGCACCACAGAGCGAACACGAACAGTGAGGACACCGTAAGTCACCACAGACTAATTGTACAGCAATGGCTTCTCTATGACATGCTACATTATCCGCCAGGATGCCACAGAGAAACCATTAAAACAATGAAGTGAAAAAATAATTATATGACAATGGTTTCTTTCGGACATCCCGTCCGTCGCCAGGATGCCAAAGAGAAAGCAATAAAACAATGAAATGTATGACAAAAAATAATTAAAAAATATATAAAAAATAATTAAATATATAAAGAATATATAAGGAATTTGACCTGAAAACTATTGGAAAATAAACATAACAACCTTGGTGAAAAACCCTGAACCACCGGAAAGCAAACACAAAAAACACATGTATTGAATTTGTGGTCAATACGAGAATAAATGTATGATATCAAAACTGACCACATCACTGTCATCATCTGGAACATCATCGCTTTCATCGTCACTGTCGTTGTCAGCGTTAGTAGATTGTGACACTTGAGACAGGATCTCATCGCCCTGTAACACACAAAAAAATAATCCTTCCCAGCAAACAAGATTCATTGAACCAATATTGTTTTAATGTTGTACAAGCATTGCAGACAGTTTTACAACAATTTGCTCAAGATGTTCAATATTGTAGTCAAGACAAAAGACGTCAAAGCAATGTTGTTCCAATGTTTGGTCAGCGTCTTAAGACAGTGGGCCAACATTAAAAAA
Source organism: Flabesymbios commensalis (assembly GCA_964017125.1). Taxonomy (NCBI): domain Eukaryota; kingdom Metazoa; phylum Annelida; class Polychaeta; order Terebellida; family Flabelligeridae; genus Flabesymbios; species Flabesymbios commensalis. Next base: position 64,518,508 of record OZ024911.1, on the reverse strand, counting down.
AAATTGGGTCAAAGTCTTGTGCTTAAACTTTAATATCTAGACCACCAATGTTGAACATCAGTGTTTATGATCAGTTGTATAAACAGTTGTTAAAAGTAAAATATGACCTAAATCTTGAAACAATGATATATGTTGTGACTTATATTTCATAAATTATTAAATCAATTCACTTGAAACTGTGGATCGCGGTAGCGAAACACAAATTCAAGTGACTGAAAATTCTTTCAATGCGGGGACAATCTTTATACGTTAGAATCTGACGTCTGAACAGTCTTTATACGTCAGAATCTGACGTATACAGACATCAGATTCTGACGTATAAAGACTGTCCCCACACTAAAAGGGTTAATATTTCCTCAGTCGTCTTACCCTTAGATCTCTGTTCTTCAGATTACCAAGCCAGAATGCCTCCAGACAGTTGTTGACTTTCAGCATGGCTTTCACCCGATAAACAAACTGCTCTAATGTGCGCCGGACCAGCGGCACTTGGTTTGTCAAAGCTAAATCCTGTGTGATCTGTAAAGGTGATGATTATATTACAATTACATGTATTAACTTCCATTTGTAAATTATAATAAGAAATCATGACTACCGGGTACATGATGTGTCTGCTAAATGACACAAATCGAGTACAGATGACCAGCAGCTTGTGAGAAATGTGATATGTTGGGCATGAAACATCATTTTTTATTTGGGTTTTGTGACTTCAATATCATTTTTTTATATCAATAGTCAATTTAATTGAAAAAAGCATCTACATATTTTTCAATACCAATCTATATAAAAATTAATGATGTTATTTCAAAATAAGGATTGCGGTACTTTTTACTGTAAACTAATATCATACTACATGGCTAGGCTATATCACCAAGTTGAGGCTAGTTACACAAACATATCTTTACAGTCAAGTGATTTTCTAATTGCATTTAACAGTGTGTCCTTTTTCACATAGGACATTTTTAATGTTTACACACATGGGGAAAGATCTCACACTTTTCAAACCAATTTCTAACCTGTGACCACCTATGCCCTATGACCTCTTGCAAAACAATTTTGTCATGTAAATTACAAATTCAATCTATTGGACCATGTTAGAACAATAGCCGAGACAATTGGCGGTGACCCATAACAGGGTCAACATTGGGCCAAGGGTTAACCCTTGTCCTGCTAAGCTAATTTTATTTAAATTTCGGCCACTTGAAGTTATGTCTCGCTGCCGTGACACACAACTTCAAGTGGCTGAAAACTACTCATATTTGTTTAATTTGAGAACAAATATTTGCAAATCTTGATGTTTAGACACATTTTATTCCCAACAAAAATGATTTGGTCTACTAATATAACAGATTAACCGTTACAGCGCGGGGATCAACTTTAGACGTCAGAATCTGACGACTAAAGTTGATCCCCCCACTGTAAGAGTACAAATATTTCTAATGATCGTAGACCCATAACATAGGTATTCAAATGAATCAGAAAGAGCTGACGAAGCCGTTCATGATGATTTCAAATTGACAAAAACACTTTGGTTACGATGTTTTTTACAAATTAATTCAGCGCTTTGAGGGTTAAAACGACAATAGTTAAGCAGGATAAGGGTTAAAACATAGATTAACCAAACAGCCACAGAAGAGTTTTACTCTGAATGACCTAACATTATTGATTACAATAGTGATTTACCTTTGAATGACCACATAAATGTTGCAGTGCTCGAGTACTGAGCTGTAGATTTTTCAGCACACTTGTCACATCATCTCTTGAGCCGCGGAACATGTGGTCCAGTAGCGGCATCCCTTGTCTGATAAATACCTCAACAAACTGACGACCAAACTGACAACAGAAAAGTACACTACACTGACAAGCAGCTGACACAAGCATAGCTTTAATGCAGATCAAGCTATTCAATTTTTTACTAATGTGATAGTACACATCGTCCACTTGGTATTAGAGGGTCGTGTCGGCCACTTTACAAAGTGGCAGATATGACCCTCTAATACCAAGGTGTTGATATAATATACGCTTGGTTCTGGGCATGAGTTCAAATGTCAATGAAAAAGCTATGAAATAAGTAGTTGTTTTCAAAATATTCACAATAAGTCCATTTGTGATTGATGTTAATCCCACTCAAAACATGAAAAAGCTCATGATATACAGCAAGTTTAATAAAGTTGTATAAATGTCTTCACACACTAAGAGTTTTATGAATGGCTAGCATATCATACACAGAATAAAATAAATGAGAAGTAAGCTTTTTTTAATATTGCAAAAAGCAGTTGAAACTGCAAGATCATTATCATGCTTCAATAAATACTGTACGAGTGATGTCAGGGATTAATATAAAGCCACACCAAATTAATTTTATGGATGACGGATTCTCAACAGAAAAAAATGGAGCAAGTGAGCAATTATTTTTTTTTCTAAATTTTTTTATTCCCCCTAAAAATGGAGCGAGCGAAGAAGAGACAATTTTTTTTTTAATGATACTTCTTGCAAAAACAGGGTGAGCGAAAAGGCAATTTTTTTTTTCAACACCTTTTAATGGGACATATTGCAAAAACAGGGTGAGCAAAAAGGCGATTTTTTTTTTCAACACCTTGTCTTCACAGGACACGTGATTTTCAGACGGGGGGGGGGGATTGGTGTCTCCAAACAAAAATGGAGCGACAAAATGTAAAAGAAAAAAAATTGGTGCCTCCGAAAAAAAATGGAGCGGCAACATATTTTTTTTTTTTAATAAAAAATTTTAATCATGGTAAAATCGAAGAGGCAAATCCGTAAAATCCATAAAATTAATTTGCCGTGGCCTAAAACAATTCTGGTTTTCTGGGATAAACTGCAAGCCAACAGTAGACTCAAAAAGAGTGAAGGATCAATGTATTTTTAATGTGATACAGTTATACACATTGTCATCTATCACACAACAAAATGTATAGCTTTTGTGTGCAATTTGCCATTACATAATTACATCAGCTAATTACCTTCAGGACAGCTCCAATATTTGTTCTTGCATCAAACACCTGGATAATAAAAAAAGTATGTTAAATAAAATAAAATAATAAAAAATGTATGTTAAATTATACCTCTTTAAAATCTCTTTTGTATTTCTGAGGGTCATAAAATACAGTACACTGGAGATCAGCTAGAGTCTAAGCCAGACTGACAAGTTTATGATGGACGAGCTGGTCTTGAATTGTTCAAAAAAAACAATTGTCATGTCTATATTCTTGCTTACCGGTAATCAAAATATTTGGGATATTGATCTGGACATCGTCTGGTGATGTCTTGATCTGGTGAATCAGGTAATTTACTTTGTCTTATCATATAGAAATATATATCTGGGTAAAACCAAAAATTGGGGTAATTTTGGAGCATCAAAAATGGCAGTGAGGTGACCATCAAAGAAGAGGAAAACTACTTGATGGGTTTGGTGCACTGATCCCAATAGAGCATAAAAAAGTCACTGGCTGCGCTAGAAATTTTTTTTTCGCTTTAAAAACGTCATTTTAAAAAAGTTGCAAAATCCACTTACTACTCCGTTACCGAATCCAAACCATTTCAAAAATGATGTTACTTTGTTCAGATTTACATCACACTTTTAAACGTGATATCCTTATTGAAGCATAATACTAAACAATTGTACCTCAAAACTGCTAAAAATTTAAGAAAATTTGACGGGATAAACAAAAATCCTTATTTCAACTCCGTTACCAAGCCAAAAAATACTCAACTCCGTTACCAAATGTTTAGCTCTACATAAATATAAACTGTATATTTTCTTATCATAACATCGATCATAAATGGGTGCTCTATTTATATGGGGACAACGAGCCATGTTTTAAGAAACTATATCATCAATCATTATGACTGTAAAATCCATAAAATTTGACAATTCACTACTCCGTTCCCTTTTCTTGGTAACGGAGTAGAGTGGAACGGAGTAGTAAAAATGAAAGTATTCTTGGGATTAATGAAAATATATGGACAATAATTCAAAGATATATCATACAGGTGGAAATAGTCCCCATAGCAACTGTTCTGGGCATTCAAGCATAAAACAAAATTCGTTTTTATACCCATAAGGCTAGGAACGGAGTAGTAAAAACAAAAGCATATTTTCTAACTTTTCGGTAATACCTGTTCCGAATAAACTTGTCACTCAACAATATTAATTCTTTCAAGGCGAAAAACTCATATAAGGCCCTTCAGTGTGTCAAACCACACTTGATATAATTTTAGTTCATGATTATTCACTTGATGGGGCATGCTACAATGATGGTAACGGAGTAGAGTGCAAATGTGGGGACATGTATATTCATCAATATTATATATATCAATATTAATTTTAAGTAGAATTTTGATCATTGATTAGATTAAGTGAACAATGTCTAGCCATGAAATGTAATTGTTAGAATTATATTGTGAATTTGTAGCCTACAGTGAAGTTTCAAATAGTGGAATTTTCTCTGGGGACATGCCATATTATTATATTTAAATCAAAATGCGGACCTTTTAAGTCCTGGGGACACTAATTTTATGTAAAGTTACCCCAATTTTTGGTTTTACCCATCTATACTGATACATATAACAAAATTTGTTACTGACAATAAAACAAACAAACCTTTAATAAGTTGACAAGAATGTGAAAGATGCGAACAGCCATATTCCACTGAAGGAGTTTGTCCATTTTTATCTAAAAATGCAAGTGTAAATATAAATACACTGTAATAATCAATAATTCCTCCTTAATCTTGAATGACAAATTAAAAAATTAAAAATTCATGCAAAGTGAAATACATCAGAGTAAAAAAAAATTCCCACATTAAGTACTTTCCCTAGATCTCGAGGGAGAAAATTCCAACTAAAACCTGATTACATATTTTGAACTTTATGTTTAGGTGCCAAGTTTCCCTTAACCATTCAGTTGTCCTAATGATTTTTTTCTGCAAAGTTTTTGTTTTAATTTTTACGTGAATTTGTGTCTTGCGACACACAAGTTAGGGTGGGTAAAAAATACTCTCATTTGTTTAATTTGAGACCAAGCATTATTTTACAATCTTTAAGTTTCAACACATTTCAACACATTTCAGTCCCAAAAACCAGAATGGGCAATGGAAAACTAAGTTGGTAATATTGTAATGTTTTAACCCTTAATCCGCTAGTTGTTTCAAATTTAAATTTGTTTTATTTGCCGATAAAATCAATGGTACTGAGAATGAAATGAGCGTTGAAACAAATGTTTGGTATCAAATTAAACAAATATCATTAATTTTCAACCATTTGAAGTTGAGCCACAACTTCAAGTGGGTGAAAATTGAAATAAAATAACTCGGCAGGATAAGGGTTAATTTGGTGATTGAAGGGTTGAACCATTTTTGATGCATTTGGTAATGACAATGTCGATGCAGAATGTTGATGCAATTTAAAGATCATTTATATGTTTCTTCACTACAGAATGCGGATGTTTCATTAACCCTTCTAGCGCTAATCATCACTATGATCGTTATAATCCGTTTCACTAGCTGATAATTCACTAATATTGGTAACGAAATGGATGTTAAACCATCAAGATTCGAAAATGTTTGGTCTCAAATATGATTTTTACTCACTTAAGATTGTGGGTCGAGGTAGCCAGAAAAAGTTTAATTAGATCACTTAGTGGGTAAAGGATTAACTAAGTTACCTGATTACTATCATTCTGTTTGAATGAGGCTATGGCACGTGAAATGGTAACCAACTCCATCAACATAACTTTATAAAACAATGGGTAGGAGAACCTGAAAAAAACAAAATAAATTAAATGTGTAGTACATCACAAGTACATGTAAAACATAGAAATGTCACCTATCCAAATTTATTCCTACCATGTTTTGCATTTGGAACTCTAACAAATACAACTTTTGTCATTTAAACACCAGGATATTAGATGAGATTTAGTTCATGAACTGTAGAACGGAATCACAAGATATCTTTAAACCCAATCTCACAGATTTGCAAAAGCATTACAAATTTTAGGCCTTTATTGCAGGTTCTACAGTACTTCTAATCACAGGCTAGCCATTGAATCTTCCAAGAAAACATGAAGAATAAACATTAGTATAAATAGAAAAACTTTTGACTCTAATACCCTGGGACAGGCGAGAGGCCAATACAACTGAAAATTAGTTCCAACATAGATTACAAATAGAAGAGATTCACATGACTTATGTATATTAAATATTTAGTTCTTCTTACCTGTTTAAACTGGGATAAGTGTTACTAATACCATTCTTTCCAGCTTCTATCAGTTCTGGTATCGCTGTAGCTGAAAGTGTTTCCAAGATTTTCAACGTCTCATCACTGTTCTTCAAATATAACCTGTTACAAAATATTAAGAACTAGAACATACATAATACTTGTACATTGCACAGTTACTCTTCAGCATTAGTATTCCTGTGCTACATACACAATAACAAGATAGCATATAGGGCAGTAGACTGAAGCTGGAATTGCTGAGTCATGTGTTGGATTACATAGGATAATCTTTAACCCTCTGAGCACAAAAGTTGAGCCTTTTGCTGCTAGGATTGTATATATACGGTTCCAAGCATGTTTTAGATCAATAGAAATATCACTGAATTTAATTTACATAGCTCAGAGCTCTAGCGGTTAGGGCTGTTCCAGCAAAAATCCAGACTCCCCCCATGGAGGCAATCATTTTATTCCGAAGGGGGGTGGTGGGTTTCAATTGACACTTTTTCGGTGGGTGTGGTATTTTGTCACTAACTATTTCCAAGGTGGGTGGTGTAGTGGTAAGCTACACAGCAGACTGAAATCCGTGGTGGTGGGCGCCTTTTCTGGCATGTATTGTAGGCCAAACACACAAAAACAAAAGACAGTGTAAATGACAATTGCAATGTTTCTGCATTAAATATGACACGAAAACATATTCCCCCCTTTTCATAAAAATCTGTGGGGGGTTGTAAATACAAACTATGTTGAGTCAATTTGGGGGACTAAAAAACTCTGGAAATCCGGGCCCAAAGACCAAGATTTCCAGGAGGGGTGGAGGTAGTTTTTCAATTGCCGTCCATGGGGGAGCCTGGATTTTTACTAGAACAGCCCTCGAGTTTGCCCTGCTCAGTAGGTTTTATCAGTTCCTCACTCACGTCATGATATGTTGTAGTTGTGCGTTGTGAGTGGCACCTTTTAGTTTCTCCCCATCTGGGCCTCGCCAGTCCCGCTTCAGCAATGTTTCACACAGATGTACTACAAGACACGCACAGGATTACTGACAAATGTATCAGCCCTTACAGCGCTAAAATAATGGGGTTTTTCAATTTGAAATCATCATATATTTCTTAGTTAGTTTTTTCTGCTTCCTATGTTATAGGTCTACAGCCATTATAATTATAATTTTTTCTAATTCTTTCAGTGGAGGGATAGTCTTTAGACGTCAGAAAGATGATCCATGGGCTGTAAGAGTTGATTTATAAACATTCATTTCACAGCCCATCAAAACCATACAACAGAAGGTCTGATAATTCAGAGGTAAGAAACACAGGCAGCACATCTAAAGTGACAGACAACGAGCATCATTAAACATCACTAGAAAATGTGTTTTTTCTCATGTTCAGGTATATCTATGAGTTCTTGAGACATTCTCATACTTTTTTTCTGTTATCATCAAAATCATGAAAAATAAAATGAAAAATTAAATGGATTTTCATGGGAAATTGATTGCTCTAAAGGCAGGCTGTTAAAAGCAGGTTCTCCTGTGCAGTGTAAAAAAATAATTTGATTCTGGTGAAGGTTGTGAATTTCAGAATGGATTGTAGCATGACATGTAATACTTACCTATCTTGTCTGTCAGTTGTGGTAGATCTCCCATGTCAAACACTGTCTGTAAAAGCCGAGCTAGTGTAACTGCTATAGCAAGAGATGGCACCGTCCCAGCAAAATGCTCCAGATAAACAAAAGCCTCTCTAAAATATCATATCATATGTTACTTATAATACATAATATTGGGATAATTATTAAGAAAATATTTTATATTGTTCACAATCCATATAGGGTTGTGAAATTATTTAAATCAAGTGAAAAAATGCATTCATACTTGCAAAGTTGGCTGTGATTTATCTGTGTTGAGACCTGTTCAGTAAGTCTGGAAGCCAAAATTCCTAGAGCCTCATGTAGTAAGGTTTTATGCTGATTAGATGAAAAACCAATCCTAAAAAATCAAATATTTGACTCTCATATGATTCAAAAATATACATGTTTTCTGATATCTTCTCAGAGGCAAATGTATTTTTGTTTTAATAGTTCATCTTATAATGCCAATTAGTGACTTAATTAGTTGATGGCTAAAAATAACTACAACTAGTTAATGTCTAAAAAACTACAAATAGTTGATGTCTCAAAATAACTACCAAGAAAAAAGTGTAAGTAAAGCTTGAAGGAGTAAATGTAGACAATCAGCCATCAATAGGGATTCTTCACTGCCAGAGGAGGGTCCATCAACAACACCATCACAATCATTAATCTGTGCCTGGAAAAATATGAACAACAACAGCGCTGACATTAACAACATACACTGCCAGTCACACAGAAAAAACATATACATGTACATTTGCAAGAAATGATGTACCTAACTAGTATATTAACAAGCATTAATTTCAGAAAAAGTACAGTTACCCTAAAAGGCACAACTAGAAGAGCCCCCGAGAACCAAGTTTACCAGATTTGGCAACAATCCATCAACTGTTTTCCAAAATAAAACACTAAATTGGGGCAAATTACAATACTGAAAATAAACCAAAGTAGAGTACCCAGTAAGGCATTTCATCATTTGTATCAAATTTGGTACCAACCCTAGTGTTTTCCATGATATGGCTCTGAAAGGCACATTTACACCCCCAGTGTGTGTGCAATATGACAGAGATATATGCTCTGGAAACTAAAATTCGGACAGACAGATTGATGAACTGACGGCATGACGCCCACCAAAAGAAATGGGGTTATCAATTTTTCTTATTGTCTGCCCAAAGTAATTGGTTGGTGTCACTAGATATGTGCAAATGTGGTTGAGGTGGCAGCGGATGTGGACATACTGACTACGCTGAGGAAATAAAAAAGTCTACATAATGATTAACATACAATAACTATAAAATTCAACAATATTATGTGCATAAGTTAGATTCACAATATTTACAAGAATATACAGAAATGCATAAAGAAACCAGCAAACACAAAAAACATTGACCCGATGCTGGCCTAATCAAGCTAATGTTTGTCCAGAATCATAGAAAGTGATTCAACACTGAACCAGAATCGGGTCTACGTCTGCGTGTTTGGAGCAGGATGAGCGGACCAATGACAGCTTGACAAACCTGGAAGTATGTATTAGCAGCCTCCAAGTGTTCTAATAGGGCCGGGAGAAGGCCCACAGTCATCTTTGCTACTTGGTGAGCGCCCATCTGTTCAATGTGTGAAAAACCACACCATTGCTCCGCACGCTGTTAGAAAGATAACAATATACAGAGTCTTAATTCTAAAGAACTATTTCAACAATTGCCCAAGAGTTGTGGTCCATTAAGTAAAATGAAAATAGTTATAATACTAGTAATATTTACTTTCACTTAACATCTTAATTGAATATTTTAACAATATTCTGGGATAATATGTCATAACAGACCTTTAAAAATGTGAGTCGCTTCGGAGCTTTTGCCAGGAGTGAATGCTGTAGTTTAGCTGTTAAATCCCTCAGGAGAAGTTGAAGTTGCGGTGGTTGTAGCTGAAGGGTTGTGGTGTCCTTCATAAATAAAAAAACACATGTGAATAGAAATTACACACAGTGCACTCATTTTCATACATGATTGTTCTCGATTATATCTTTTTCCACCATCCTAATATATACACACATAAATGTATTTGATGGAGATTAGCTTAATATAGACTACCTTTGTGTTCATTTCTGTGTCAAGCGCGGTTCTGGTGATAAGACCCACTTGCAATATCGTGAATACTTCAAAGTCAAGTTCCCTAAAAATACAAAGTAATTATTATTAGTCATTGGAATTGATATCACTAGAGACGATAAAATTCAAAGCCGGTTTTAAAACATGAAAGCGTCTACAGATGGGGAAGCCATGTTACAAATCTTCCTGGCCAAATAGAAGACCACATTACCAGATGCCATGATCACCCACGTATGAATGCAAGACTTTTTCAAGGCTTATCAAAGCTCAACTTACCCATTTTTAAAGAGTAAAAATTTTTCTAGTTTGTTAAAATGTGCAGCATTTGACTGACCATCCGCAGGCCATGGAATCTGTCATATATTGGGCAGTTATACATTGGTATGTTGTCAAGAGTATGTCTATGTGAACTAGCAGATCACATATACAGCAACTAACAGGCAATATGTGTGCCATGCTGGCGACATTAGTGATGATTCCCAACGAAAAAGTCGATGCTTTTCAAGAACCAAGAAATAAAAATCCATACTGTGATTTCCTTTATTTTTGAACATAAAGGGTTAAAAATCAATGCTTTTCAAGGCAGTGTATGAACCTTAAAATGAACCTTAAAATATTACCACCCTGCTTGCAGCCTAGAAAAAATACACCTACCTGAAATATTTGTTATAAGCCACAAGATCGACATTTGATGTAGATTCCACCCCTGAATTTTTATTTTTATCCACATCACACTGTGTCTTTTCAGCAATAGTCTAGTGGAAAAAAATTTTGAATTTGAATTACAAATACAACATCTTAGTTAGATGTAAATTTTCAAGTACTTTTATTAGTACGAAATTCTCAATTTCTTATTTCGGGCATGCATGCATGTGCAAAATAGGAAATACAGGAATTTCTTGTTTATATCTTGCTTAACTGGTAAATGCGCAAAACAAAAAACTTACGCAATTCTAGTCTATGAACATGTTTACATCATATGGTCATATTAAGAAGCGAAAAAAAAATACAGATTTTTTGATAATATTTGCCTGATTGTGTCACGTTAAAACCTAACCTGATCCTGAGTGTCGACAGTTCCATCTGAATCAGAATCGTCACCAGCATTCTTTGATCCTTTCTTTTTCCTTTTTTTACTGCAAAACATATTCACATTTTGAAAATTTGATAAAAATAAAATATTATGGTAGCCCTCTACAAGTATCAATTAACAGGGTTAATAATGAAACATAAAAAATGTTCTGTGGAACTACTTTGAAAATCTTTTCAAAACAATTATTTAAAGAATGCAGACAATCAAGCTCCGCAAAGATTGCTATTCGGGTGTCCATGAGGATTTAACATTATTACGAGCCATCATTAAGTGCAATGAAACCCGTTAATTACACTGCCTTATCTTCATAAGAGTAAACAAAAAAGTAATCAAAAATAAACTAAACTAGAAAGAGTTGTTCAGAAACGAACACGAAAGCAGCCCTCCGTTATCGCCAATTGGCCATTGTAAATTTGATATAGATCAGCACACTTTCTCAAGGTTTATTTGGTATTACTGCTATAGCCATTATGCAAAATTCCCAAGATAATGAGAATAAACAATTAAAAATGCCCGCCAGTCTGCCATTTTTAATTTTATTTCTGCGAAATGTGTCAGGGTTATCCTTGTGGAGTCCTTACATTTTGTTCTATACGCATGGTCCAGCTATACTGCTTTGTTTTTAAGTTACGTGAATATCACAAAATTACTCAGATTCAAAATGGCCGCCATTTTAAAATTGTTTGCTCCCAAAAGTTCATCAGGTCATTGGCTGACATTGCTGTGCATGTTTGCCAAATAAAAAAGATCTGCTGGAAACTTTTTTCCGAAACGTTAGTGGCCCTAGTGATTAAAGGTTTGATTATATGGGAATCAACAATTCCGCGGTGGTATGTGATGGCTATGTAAAGTATGAGGAAGCAGAAGTTGATAGATCAGCTATACTGCAAGATTTCCGAGACAATGAGAAAAAAAAAATTTAAATTGCTGACTGGTGGCCATTTTGGATTTTATTAGAGCGAAATTTCTCATGGGTTATCATTGTGTGAGACCTTACATTTTGTTTTATATTCATGGACCAGTTATTTTACATTTTTTTGAGTTACGTAGATATAAAAAAGTATGCAAATTCAAAATGGCCTCTAAACAGCCATTTTTTTAAATATTTTGCTCCTAAAAGTTAATCAGGTCATTGGCTGACCTAGCTGAGCATCTTTTCCAAATTGAAAGATCTAATGAAAACTTTTTCCTGAAATGTGCTAACGAGCCTTTCTTTGTTAGTGGCTGTAGTAATTAAAGGGTTGATGATATGGCGATCAAAATGTCACCAAAACAATTCCCCAATTCCTGTGTGAAGGATGCTGAAGCAGAAATTGATAGATTAGTAGCTATTTTGAAAACAAATAGTCCGTGGTACAGATAGCAAAAAATTGGGTATTGGTACCAAATGGAGGTACCAAAAAATTGTTTGCTTTTCGTTTAGTCATACATCTGAGGAGTATAAAATGTTATGATGGACCTCTGTAAGTAGTAGCTTAAGGTTAGAAAAATCACTTTGTTTATATGTACTATCGTATTATTTTGATGATTTTTCTCGCAGAAATTCTACCATTATGTCATGTAAGTGATGAGTATTAAGATGCCTGTGGCGGCATATCAATGTCGAAATTCATGCAATGGTGACTGAGAACACAAAAACATACTTCGATTAAATTTAAATCAATTTTAATATGTGAAAATAACCTTTTAAGCACTGAAAATAAAATAAAAAACAGACGAATCAAGCGACATGGAACGATTTGACTAGGAAAATAATCAAAATTTTAATGAAAAATCAGTCGAGATTATATTCATCATATACACAGTTACGTCCTACAACGACAGTCACTATAAACATTATGACATCAAACCAAAAAAATGTATGAATGTCATTTATACACAAAGGCTTAGCTTACTGCAAACTGAATAAGGCAGTTATTGAGATACATTTTACAAGCCGATCACATGATTATATTTTTAAAGATATGTCAAAGCAGAAATGCAGGCAATCGCAACTGAGAATACACACAAAAAAATTACTTATTAAATGTATTTTAATATGCGAAAATAACCCTTTGAACACTGAAAAATAAAATCCCGACGTATCAATCGAAAGTATACGATTTAACTAGGAAATAAGCAATATCTTGATGAATAATTATTTCAGATAATATTCATCATACCCAGCAAACACGACACATCCACACACTGTTGGGCCGACGTCATAGACGGTGGACCAACATTGGGTCGATGTGTCATGCTTGCTGGGTATACACAGCTAGATACTACAACAACACGGTCATTATAGACACTATGGAAAATGTATGTGTGTCATTTATGCACAAATGCTTATATTGTAAACTTCACTGAATAAGGTAGTTATTAAGACACGTTTACAATTATGTGATGATATTTTAGTGATGTACTAAAAAATGTAACTGGTATAATTAAGTAAAAACAATAACTATTATAACTTGGTTTGGAACAGATAATATCACATACTAATGATAAATGACTGGCTTCAAGTGACATGACACTGTTTGACCAGAATCAAACCAAAAAATGTTTGTATGTTTTATGCAGATAGAGTAAAGTTTACTAAATAATGTGGTCATGGAGACAATTATTACAAGCCATATGATTATATCCTTACATGATTATATATCAGTTATATTATAAAAAAGTCATTTAAAAAACATTACCCAACTGTACTTCAATAATTGCAACAGAGATATATATTTCATACAAGCGATGACTGACATAAAACTGCAAATGACAAACAACACATGACTAGCTACAGACGATGGTTTGCCTAGGAAAATATACATTTTAATGAGTAATTATTTAAAGACTAGTTATTATATAGACAAATTACATCAGCCTATGATCCTTTTAACGACACAATCTTTGACTTCTTGAATATTGGAGCAGTCTTTCAGAAAGCATGCATCTGTACGTTTCAGCTCATTGCTTACACATTGGCAGGATGACCCTTGGCAATCCCGTTTGCAGTTACAGGACATAAAATTGAGGACCATATCCGGAGCTGGAGAGCCACTCATCCATTGCACTATCAAGTCGTCATTGTCTACTGACCAACCATGCCCGTCTGCAGGGTTTGTTACCCGAGGTAACTTTTCGAAACAGTGTTGCCATATTGCTGCTTGGTAGTTATGGTAGTTGGCTCTTTTGTCACGAAGACAGCTGGAGGCAGTCACTGCAGGGTGGGAGCTCTCCAGAAGCTACAGCTCCTTTCTTGGCTCTGAATAACTCATAACGTGGATCATTTACATCACAGGTTGTAGACGACAAAGAGTAGAGACGGCAAGTGAATTATTGTAGTATGTCAAAAAGATTGCCTGGAACAGTCCATTGATGACCAAATCTGGCAAAAACATCTTAGAATTTCTTGTTCTCAATCAGAAATTTCAATACGCTAAGTCTCCATGGCCAGAAAATGAACTTACTGTGTCGCATCCTGTACACGAATGCATGCCGATCAGTGAGATGCATACCCCTCTCCCTATTGCAGATGCCAGCTTTTTTACATTTATCAGTCTGATCCGGGACTTGCTGGACCTCTGTATGTAGATATTGGAATCTATGTCATTGCAAAATCGCGGGCACAGAAGCAAAATGTCAGTGTCATTAGTTACTAAAATAATTGATTTGTAACACTAAGCATACTTGGCATGCAAGAGGATGCGAGTGTCTGCTTCTTCTTGAGAGGTTTTCTACTCTTCAACCTCTACTGCGGATTTGTGCGTGATTCTGAAACACTTTTCATCACATTCTAACTCTAACACTTTCGAGCCCAATCGTTCTCGTATGCGTGACTGCTTCTAGTCAGCAGCAATGAATTTGATAAGTTGTTTTTTGCTTGATTGTGAGGTCAAAATTCATCACTAGAGCCTCTGCTCAGTCTCTGATGACACACTTCAGAAAATGTACGATTCTCACCAGGTAGTTTGTGTATTAGTGACATTCCATCAATGATGGTCAGTGATGGCACTGAGACAGATTCTGTTGCAGACACCTTTTCTTCAAGTCTTTTAGCTAATACAGTCTTGCTAGTTTTCTTCATAGTAGGCCCTACCATCATAGTTGGCTAGAGACTATGGTATAAGACCCAGTGGGTGCTGCAAAACTTCACGGATATCTAATTGGATGGCATTGGCAGTCATAACCATCTATCCAAATAGTTAGTGATCAGCATTTAAAAAAGTATCTTTGTATTTGTGAACAGATTTAACTTGGTGCTTAAGATGACAAAATGTTTTTAACTTGAGCTTAGGTAGTCGGTCATCAAACTGATGAGGGTTAGCTTCAATGCGTTCAAACTAGAATTTTCATCAATTTGCTGAGCATCTAGAAGATCACGCGTCACATCATTCGGGGCCACTCTACCAGTTGCAAGTCCGGCAAGATCACCTGGTGTCTCAGAGAAAGGATTTGTCCAGCTGTTTTCTAATAAATCAATGACTATTTAAACATCTGACTCATCTTTTTAAATGCCAGTTGGTTGACTCTGCTGCTGGTCGATAATGCTACGAAGTTGTCTCAGACATGTGCTACGGTACTCTTCATTTATGTAGTATTTTGTTAGCGTTGGAGGTCTCAAGGTAAAGCCTTTAGGTCCGCCAGGGGTCTGTGTGTCCTTGTTCACAGTCCCTTCAATAATGTTTAATCTATAGGAACTTTCCCAAAGGGTTTGTGCTCTGACCTCTGAGCTGATGACCCTCCCTGCTTAAGGTGTTCATATGAAAATGGATGATCTTTAGGTAGGCTTGTCATTTGATCATAGTAGATTGGAAGATAACGTGCATGGTTTTGTCGATCATATGCAAAGCACCAAGGGATCATACAGTGAATGGCGTTCAGATGCAGCTGCCAATTGCCCTCTCTTGAGGCCCTGATCAGACCTAGAAGTTTATACATTATGACAGTGTGAGACATCTCGAATGATGCTATTTGGCCACTTTGTTTTCTTACTTTTCCAAAATACAGTGTTGTAAAGCATACATATGCGAACACAAGATTCGTTTAGGATGACTTCAATCAGACGACTTTGACACAGGTCATCATGTAGTTCTTTCATTTTGAAGACAACCACATTCAAATATGGCAGCTCATCATGATGATTGTCCTCTAGCCATGAATGGAATCCTTCCCACATTATCCTCCTCAAGTGCTTTATATATTATTTTGTGCAGTCGAACACCACGGTTGTATTGTTTGCCATCTACTACACTACCAACTGATCCTTGCTACATCACGCAAACCTGCATCTCGGAACCTCTTGCTAATAACTGCGAATAAATTGCAAATGGTGTGTAAGACACTAAACCGAAGAACTATGTGGCTAAATTGCTGTGGTTGTTTCAATATCACTTCAGCTGTTTTCGCATACAAAGCCTGATCTAAAACACATAGCACTTCTTCAATATGGAGGGTTTTTGTGATGTACTGTGCTTGGCACAGTAGCTCATACACGGTAGACATGTTAGTAAGGACTGGAAGGTATGTTAGTAGACATGCTGGAAGGTAGCCCACAGTGTCGTTTGAAACACTAATGTTGTTTCTTGTTAGATTATTGAATCCTGTCCATGAAATCACGATCTGATTGTTTGTGTCACACTGACGTAACAATGTACTCGTCAGCATACCTGCGACCACTGCAAACGTAACTATTTTGCTCGGACGGACAGACAGACGGACGGACTGACGGTGGACGGACGGACGAACAATGAGCGGGCAGATGGACCGGAAAATCCGTCTACATGATTTTTCTGGTCGCAGGTAGGCTGACGAGGCATACAGCTGTGTCCAAACACTCTTTATTATAGATTTTTCATATACTTAACAGTGGCGAAAGTTGCAAAATAATAAAATCGCTATATTTTAAAAAAGCTACTCCTTTCAGATGTCCATCATACATTTTTGACATGCCCCAGGCATGTCTAAGAAGGGGTAAAATTTTCGTTTGGTACCTCCGAGTGGTACCAACTTTTGGTCTGTATCACGGACTAAAATAATTGCGCCGTTTAAATACACATTTGTTTTTTTAAAAACAGTACAAAAAATTCACCCTTTTCCTTGAGGCTTGCGTCCTCTTGATTTTGGTTTGCTATTTGCAGCATTCAGCTTGGGTGCAGTTTCTGACCGCATTAAATCAAAATGTGCTGGTGGTGGCTTGTAACCTGGTGTGACTGGAAAAAAAGGATAACTGACACTTTTACTTAATGACCGGCCAGACATATCAGGCCAGACAGATCATAAGAATTGTATTATTTGATTATTCGATTATGCAATTCACATCTGATAAAAGCATGAACAACTACTGAGAAGACTGTTGACATATCATGTTCACAAGAAAACCCAATCAGATCAATACACCATCAAGTTGCAGGACAACCCCTTAAATATAATAAGAACTTGACCCACATATTAATCCTTAAAGCGCTAATTTATAAATTTAAATTTTCAGCCACTTAAATAGGGTGAAAATTATTGATATTTACTTTATCTGATACCAAACATTCGCAAATGGTAAAGGCCCTTTGATTCCCAATATCTGTCATTTCATTGGATAATAAAACAGACTTGAGAAGTGGTGAAAATTTTCACCCATTCAGCTTGGGGGTCCTCTTCATACGTCAAAATCTGCCGTGTAGCCAGCATATTCTGACGTATAAAGATGATTCTCGCACCAAAATAATTTAAATACTTATAATGGCCGTAGACCCAGAACATAGGTATTCAAATGAACCAGAAAGAGCTAACTAAGAAATTTATGATGATTTCAAATTGGGAAAAACCCTTTAGTCTCCATTGTTTAAGCAAAAAGAATTCAGCATTGTAAGGGTTAATCTCAGCAGACAGTACTTTTAACCCCTATCCTGGTGATCACGACTATTGTCGATTAAATTACTGAAATTGGGAAGGAAATGTGTGTTTATACATCAGGATTTGCAAATGTTTGGTCTTAAATTGAAAAAATTGAGTAATTTTCAACCACTTGAAGTTGTGGGTCGCGGTAGCGAGACACAACTTCAAATGGGTGAAAACTTTAATAAGTTACCTTAGCAGGATGAGGGTTAACTTTGCAGAGATAGACTTCTACCTGATCAATAGCTAATCCAAACAGATGAGGCTTAACCCCCTTTTTCCACAGCAACAGTTTTTTTTACAGAATCACTAAACAACTATCACAACCATTGTGTATTTGCCTCTGGGATGGCCAGGACTAATCACATGTATATTTTGTTGTACATACCTGCAAGAGAAGCCTGGAGCAGAAGCTGAAGTTCTGTAATGTTCTGAAGTCTACTGATCACCTTGGCCTTCATCTCTGTTTCAGACTGCATGGCAAAAGCATTAACCACCTAAACAGATCAAAGCAGCAATCATCAATATATTATATCGCTTTTAATCCTTCTTATTATCACTTCAGTGCGGCCACCGACTCAAGATCTTTGATCTCTTGTTTTTTTTTAATATTTCAGGGCTTGAAGGGCTAATAGCACCATTTGAAGGTGGAACATAGTTGTCATCAACCAGAATTTTTTTTAAATGCCTGGCCTTCACTTGACATATTTAACCTTTAAAGTCCTGAAATATTTTAATGTTTTATTGTGTGTCTAGTACAACACTTGCAACTATCTGAAAGACTTCACGATTTCAGCATGGGGACCAACTTTACACGTAGAATCTGACGTCTAGACGTAAAGTGGATCCCCACACTGGAAGAGTAAAATAAATATAATGGCCATAGCCCCATTAGATAGGTATTCAAATGAAGCAGAAAGAGCTAAGTAAGACATTATTTTCTGATGATTTCAAATTGAAAAAACAGTTGGTCTTTTGGTTTATACAAAAATATGTCAAGAGTTGTAAGGGTTATTTTATGTGAAGGATACACCGGCCTACACAGGTAAAATACCCTGTGAAGCCAATTGAAGTAAAATGCCTGAATACAAAATCATCAATGTATCAGATTTATTTTCTAGATTTCATAATTCAGCATAAACATTAGCACATTGTCCTCAGGGAGACTGGGGCACATTGGACACAGTCCGCGATGACATCATCAATTGATGCCAAGGGAGTTTCCTTTTCCCCACAGAATTAACAAGAGGATAGACCACACTGTTTCTATTTTATCAGGAAAGGTATGTTTTTCAGTCACAAAAATAAATATTTTTCACCTGATATCGAAATTGATAATCTTTAGAAGAACTATGACTAAAGTATATTGTTCTTACCAATGAGTAATGTTGTATATTGGCCTAGTAAAACTGTAGTGAAATTTGACTGAAAATTCAATTTTTAGCCTAAAATGTCCACGTGGTACGTCTCGGGCACAGTGGTTCGGGGCACAGTGGTTCATTATCAGATTCTCAGAGATAAGCCACTGTGCCCCACATATGTGCCACTGTGCCCCACCTATGATATTGTGTATTAACCATGTGATTATATAAGCCATTGCATGGGTATATTGAATATTAATGTTATAATCGTATACATTTGGTTTATTGGAATATTATTAAATCTTAAAAATGAAATCAAGTGTGTTTATTTATTTTTGATCCACTGTGCCCCACCTAGTGATACACTGTGCCCCAGGGGTGGGGCACAGTGGATCATTTTTTTTTTTTTTTTAAATTGTCTATAGAAATCGCTGGTAACATAAAACACACAAATAACATATACTGTATAACTACCCTTTTTAGACCTCATTCATACAACTTTAAATAAATAACCTATTTCCCATAAGTTTCATTAGGCGTCCAAAAACAATAAATCCGAGCCACTGTGCACCGGTCTCCCCTATCAATTATCTGCATAATTAACAGAGTTGGTATTTGTAACTTTGAGATAATAACACAGAAGAAACACTTAATTTTGTTTCATCGAATTTGACCAATTACATACCCAGCAAACACAACACACTGAACCAATTCTAGGTCAATATTGGTCCATCATCTATGACGCTGGCCCGACAATCACATTGACCCAGCATTGGTTCAATGTATCATGTTTGCTGGGTATAATTATCAGAGTAAGCCACAAACCTCTCTGAACCAGTTGAGAGAAAGGAAACACGAATCACACAGCATTTCTTTTTCCTGTGATGACAAACTTTCCAATTTTACTTTCAATTCTGGTTTGGGGAGCAGCACTGCACAGCCTACAAAATATTTACAAAATTAAACACATCATTACATGTAATAATTAAACTTTCAAAATAGGCCTACTCAAAAATAGGATTTATATAGAGCAACTAGTAGAATTATAAGTAAGTGTCCTAGAAGCCTTCTTGGATAATAAATCAGCCAATTTACAAGCTTAAATAGGGTAATCTATTTTACAATAATTTGATAAATTTTTGTGGAAGATATTATAAATATTGGCGATTGAAGAGTTTAGGTTGAATTGCAAGAAAGTGTCACGGCAGCCATCTTGGCTATGCGAAATAGTCAATTTTCTAACTTAACTGAGAATTTTTTGTGAAGATTGGTGGATAATTGACAGTTAGTTAGCGATTACGTGATATTATTGAATAATACTAATCTTTGATGATAATAATAATAACAACAATAAACAGAACTAAAGCAATAACACTCCAAGACATGGTGGGTAGAGATCGACATGAGGTCTAAAGTCGGACCAAAGAGTGAAGCATGGGTGGAGACATAACTCAAATGGGTGACATCCTGCTCATATTTAAAAAAGTTTTAAAAAAATTTACTGTTACATACCAAGTAGAGCATCAATATCTTCCAACTGTCCACCATGTTGTCTTTTCTCACATATCTGAAGCAATCTAAAGTGAGTTGCCAGACAAAGCGGAGAAATTCTGAAAAACATAATTGTTACATACAGAACAAAACTGCTGACTAGATTTAATAGCAATGCCTAATTCTGATACCAGATTTATACAATCCTGCTGATATCTGGTATTTTAATGAATTATGGCATTTGGCTCAATTGTGAACCCTAAAGAGTATTCCAGCCATATTATTTCTTACCCCTCCATACGCCAAGTTACCATGACCCATAACTTCAAATTGTTGAAAATTACTCATATTTGCTTAATTTTGGATCAAACATTTCCAAATCTTGATGTCTAAGCACACATATAATTTCCAAATAACAATGATTAGATTGGCTAATATCCGAAGGGCAGAAGTAAATAATTATGCTATACTGCATGTTTAGTATACCCATGACTGGGTAACATATAAGGTGATATTCAAAACTAGAGATGTGTTTGTTACAAGGCAAAAACGAATGCATCACCCAGCCAAGCATTTTAATTGACACAATATTGCTGAATAGATAAGACTACCAGTTCTTGAGACAGCACATTCACAATTCCGAAAAAATAAAAAAAATCCACAATTTTTATTAAAATCACTGAACCATGACCTAAAACTTCATTTTGTGGTCAGGCAGGTATGTGCCTACCTAAAAAAATTACAAGTGATTCAGACTAGCGGTTCTTGATATAACGCATTCACAAAGTTCGAAAAAATAAAACAACAGCGCTAACGCTATCGATATCCAACGGCATCAAATAAAGTCAATGCCTCAAAGTCAAAGGTGAAAAATTAGGTCAAAAGTCATGACCCCAAAAGGCACATATACACCCCCTAATGCATGTGTGTGTGCAATATGAAAACAATCCAGCAAAGGCTTTCCAAGATATAGTACGGGAACTAAACTTATCATCTGCCATCAATTAAAGTCAATAATAGCCTCAAAATCTAAGTTAAAAATTAAGTCAGAGGTCATAAACCCCAAAAAGCACATCTACAACCCCTGAGGGATGTGTGTATGCAATATGAAATTAATTTGGCTAACGGTTTCTGAGATATTGAACGGAAACGAAACCTGGCCACACGGCCAGACATGGTGATGCAATATTCCCCGCCCCTACTTCGTGGGAGGGGGGTTAAAAACAGCTGCATTTTTCATGAAAATTACTGAACCATTACCAACATCCTTTCAGACAGGTAAGTGCCTACATGTCAAATTAAGAGTGATTCGAGCCAACGGTTCTGTAGCTATCGCAAGATATGGCGAGAGGCAGCGCCTATCTACTGAACACACACATCTGGGATAATTATAAACTGTCTCACATATTTTTTAAGTTATGAACTATTTGTGTTTATAAGACGTCAATCATCCACTGCCAAAGTGATTCTGATCTTGCATACAAAACCCACTAACACATTTATTTTGTAGCTACTTGTGGTGTGTCCCATAGCAATAGAAAATATAGACCTTAACATTAGTTAGGTAACTATTTAAGTATATTGACCTACATTTGACCACTGAAAGTCACTCAATATCAAAAGTAAATGATTATTCTATTGTATGCCCCTGTTGCGATGAGCTTAACCCTTTAACCGCCAAATTATTCAATCGGAATTTTCACACACTTAAAGTTGTGTCTCGCGACGCGATCCACAACTTCAAGGGGGTGAAAATTATTCAGATTTGACAAAATGGAAGTCAACTGTTTTCAAATACTTTATTGCTGATTGATGTCACATTTTATCTTTCACATGTTTAAAAGGTGGTATGTAATGTGCTAATGAAAAATGAAAGCCCGAATATATGTGGCACCGGCGGTTAAGGTACAAAACATCTGTTTGCCCGTTTGAGATCACCGGAGGTCACATAAAGATGTTACTGGATGACCATGATATTATTTTCAAAAACTAAAGGTAGTTAACAGAACTTATATGCTTTCAGATTGTGGCAAATAACCATATATAGTTCAATGTCTATAAAAAAAACAGTTATCTTGAAAAATTGCTCACCAATGGCTCAAGATTAAAGTACCAAAATGCATACCGTGGTTTCTGCGAAGATAATAATCGAGAAGTTTGTTGTCGAGCTGTGACCATCAGCGGCAGTAAATTAACTGCTATGGCTCCATCACTGTCATCATCCAAACCGTATTGTAATCTCATAGGAAGTCCTTCATCTCTAGGTAAAATAATTAACAAGAGGAATTCAATCCCAATACACACTAAACATTTGTATAACTTTTATAAAACAGATAAATTTAAATTATATAACTTTAGAGGTTAATTTAATAAATTAATTTGGCCATCATTCTGTTCATGAGTTTGTGGAACATAGTGGCCATTGCAAAAAAAGCCACATTTGAAAAAGAACAAATCAATATATTGTTGAGCCCCACTGTCTAGACCCCATGCCCGCACATACTAGTACATTTATTGCATCTGCATGTTAGCTTAACACAGGCTGTTGCAGAGACAAACTCTAAAAAGATACTGCCATGGTTAAACACATTTTAACAATATACTATTATTTGTTATATATCTAGGGCATTCCGTCGCCTCGGAGCTAAAGGATCCTATCTGCCACTCGGACGAGTGTCAGATAGGATCCTTTAGCTCCGAGGCGACGATTTGTAAATGCAACGACTAGGGTCTTTCAACATACCATTATTAAGAAAACAAGTTAAGCAATGAGATGAGTAAACTATTGTTAAAATATTGTTCAATATTGTTTTTTACCCTTCTTTTTGTTCGGGGTCAACATCTATAATATAAAAGTCTTGGAAATCACTGATGACATTATCACTGATCCATTCCTAAAAATACAATGAAAGGAAATTACCAATTACACAATACAGTTTCCCACCTTTATGATAGATCCATAACAAACATATATTAGGAAATTTACTGTTTGTTTTGAATAAATACATGCACCATATGGCTCAAGTGCTAAGCACGACTAAAACCGTTTTTGATCTGTTTTAATAACAAAACAATTGGCAAATGTCCTGTCAAATGGCATACACAGTAACATAAACTTGGGTTATGAAAAGAATGTAGAATCTTAAAAAGACAGTGCGAGTACCTCTGTGGCA
This sequence comes from Flabesymbios commensalis, assembly GCA_964017125.1. Classification (NCBI taxonomy): domain Eukaryota; kingdom Metazoa; phylum Annelida; class Polychaeta; order Terebellida; family Flabelligeridae; genus Flabesymbios; species Flabesymbios commensalis. The sequence goes on along the minus strand of OZ024911.1, from coordinate 64,494,570 downwards.
CGTAACATTTGAAAAATTTATTGTATACACAAGGGTGTCAAATATAAAAATTCTGCATTACAAATTTACCAATTTAAAAGTAATTTACCATTATAGGCCTAATTAATAGGTGATCAAAGGAACTTTATCAATGTTATGCCGTTACCTTGGTCAAGAAAATGGATCAACTTCACAGAGACTTCAATTATATTGAATTTGTTTTAACTATAGCTTTTTCAACTGTGTTAATTGTGAAATAGGCCCAGGTCACCCATCTTTGACTTATTGTCAGTAGTTTTCCAAATGCACTTGGGTGTCAAATATAAAGATTGCATCTAAAAAAAAAATTAAATAGTGCACAAAGATTTTGTCATCACAAATTCCCAAGATGCATCTGTATATCAAATATGAAGGTTTACTCCAAAAAATTCAAAACATATTGAACATCAAAGGACAATTAAGTGCCATAAGCTATTGAGCCCAAAAATGGTTGATATGAGAGTAAATTATGAAGTAAATACAAGAGAAATAGAAGAGCAATTTGCAAAAGAAATATGTCAGACCAGAAGAGATGACAGCACTGATATATTTGATTGTATTGATTCTACTGATGAATACCTCTACTTTTGGATGTATAGATCCCATTCTGACCACATCCGATAGTTCATCCATGAATAGGGCAGCTGCTTCAGGAGAGCGGCATGAACAGGAGCGTACAAGCTGTAGTAATGCCACAATCTCCTTATAGGTGTCTGAAGTAAGCTCAGATGCCCCTCCGTCTGAGCTAAAAAACAACAAAGTACTGTGCATAGTCAAATAAACAACCCATAAAACACAAGACGTTCAAACAATGTTGGTTTAATGTTGGTCCAGCATCATAGACAGTGGGCAAAAATTATACCAACATTTGTTCGATTGGGTGAAAATTTAAATAAATTAACTCGGCAGGATAAGGGTATTATGTATTACCTGCAATGTGCGAGGCTCCTCACGACCATGATGGCAGCAATAACACCCATTCTCTGATATCTGAAAAAATAAACCAACCATTCTCACTTGTAAGTCACATATCTAGATGAACAGAAGTTATGTACAATTTAACACTCATTAAATCTATTACATTTTTGGATTGAAGCTATATAATCAGTAGGCTTACACATATATATCGTAATATTAAAATTCCAATAATATAACTGTATATTGTTAAAGCTGACAACTTTATCAATTTCTGATGTTGTAGAACACTATTTTTTAGCAAGAACTGCAATGTAATACGAAATCATTTGTCATTTGTTGAACATTTAAACAATACTGGCTCAATGATGATCAGTTTCCTTTGTAAAATAATAAGACACATATTAGTCTGTCTAACTGCCATATAAAATGTGAATGCAGTCCTAGAAATTGACCCCTCTTTTTTAGAAGATTTTTTTTTTTGGCAGCTATCTTAGTAACACATTTACATGGGTCTTTACTGAAAAAGTATATGGAAATAATAGGTCATTATATGAGAAACATAAACTATACATAGGCGTTTTCAGCTTAACCTTTTCAAGTCTGAACTTACCTTTGTCATCTTCATCCACTACAAGTCGTGAATTGCTGACTTGTAATGGATAAAGATGATACGGAATGGGTAAAAAATCAAGAAAAATAGCCATATATTGTTTAAACAGTTTCATGGAAATTTTCCTTCTAAATCCATTAGTTGTGGGAAAATCAACTCTTTTCTCAGGGCTGTAAATGATGCTTTAATGCATCGTGGCGGCTTAAAGGGTTAATTCATTTGTCCTTCTTACAAGAAATTTGGAGAAATGACCATTAAATTTATTAGATTGGTATATGCTCTGATTCAACGTGTGCTTATGTAAGTAATTTTTACCCAATTTAAGTTGTGGGTTGCGGCAGAGAGGCACAACTTTTAAATAGCGCTTAAAGGGTAAATCCTATGATTGCTAAGTTTATTAACCCCAATTTTCATCCACTTGAAGCTGTGCCTCGCTTATGCAGCGCGCAGTTTCAAGTGAATGAAAACTATTCAGATTTGTCAAATAGAATGACACATTTTTTCGAATCTTAGTTACAAGACATATTTCATATTCAAAATATACTTTTTTGAGATATGCCAGACAATGCTGATACACATGGTGATAATATTGTTATGTTTAATTACTTACTTAGGTTGATCATGTGATAGCTGCTTGCGAATCAGTATGTGGAGTTCATCCTGTAGACAATAATAGTGTAATCATATAAATATAAATGATTTTAAATTTCAAATAATAAAGCTGATGCTAATGAAAAATAATCAAGCTTATGGTGTTATAAAGAACATAAAGGTTGTTGGATTATCAAATGAGTCATATTGTGATGCCTACAAAAATAATATGAGTCCGATTGTAATGCCTAGAAAAAAAAATATTCCCTTAAACCCCTGCTTAGCAGCAAGTCACATTTGAAACGTTTTAATTATAGCTTCCTCTAATTGTGACAAAACTACTAAGAGCTTAGAAATAGACCCAAGGTCATTAATCTTCATCTGTACACTAAATTTTGGACTAAAACACCTGGTCCTTCCATCAAAATGGCATTTTGTATACAAAAAAAAACATCCTATGCAGGTTCCACTGTATACCAAATATGAAGATTCCATGGTTCAAAAGACATGATATGTCCAAGTAAGTTTAAAGAATCATTCAACTGCAAAATGCGCATGCCTGGGATGGTCAAGTGTAGGCCAACACTAGCCTATTGAGTACAGATTGACGGCATTGATATAGCCACTGAACTGATTACAAAATACTACTTAAACGAGACATTGATCCAATGCTGTTTTAATGCTAGGCCAACGTCTGCGATGCTGGCCCAACATTGAAACAACATTAAATAAATGTACAATGTTTGAGAGAAAGTCTTCCTGCCCAGCAAACACAAGACATTTGCATAACATTTATACAACGTCGGCCCAACGTCTTCGACGTTGAACCAACATTGCATAAAGTCGTACAAATGTTTGGTGTTTACTGGGTGTCAATATAAGCTTGGGGTCAAGCAGTTTCCACATCCCTGCAGTAATACAGTCAGTTTGTTTGCAAGCCAGTGACCATGTAGGGGTAAGGGCCAAGGGCTTTGAATTATTAACTCAAAGATGTCGCTCAAGTATATATAAACTTGCTGTGAATTGAGAACTTGCTCTTAATGAGGCTTTGGGTATGAAACGCATCTTTAGTATTATTATGGAATAGGGCTTTGGCCTACCCACGGGCACTATTGCCTTCTGGGGGCCCCTTGTCCCGCGAATTTTGATAGTTGACCACACCTTTAATGGTGATTGGCTTCCTTCCCCCTCCCTGTTTGGCCAGAGATTTTTTTATTGAAGTACCAAATTAAATTTATATTTCCAAAATAATCTGTGTGTGTCATAATAATCAAAGTGTCAATGACACTGCAGCTCAGCCTTGTAATTGCGGGTGTATTTGATTTGAACTATTTACATGATATTGTCTAGCTAGGCGGGTTCACACTACTAGGACTGGCACAGGATTTAAGGGTAGTTTTTTAATTCAGCTATTAGTGAGTGTAAATGCAACAAATACTATTTTCCAGAAATCAGTGGTTAGAGGAAGATGTCACTGACAGCTATGACACTGAGGTGGCACAAAATGAAGCACACTGTATATACATCCCTACTTGGTAATTATAGTGTACAAGTTTGAATACTCGAGGAGAAATAGCAACTAGGTCCATAGGTTCATTGTATAGTTTTAGTTAAATTCTGCAAATGGTTTGAAAAGAATAGTGTTTGCCACAAAGTATTAGAGACTTGAAACGATAGTGAAATCAGAAATATGACAGGTGGCACCACCTGGAGCACACCTTATATACACCTTACGTTGCAAACATTGTGTACGGGTTTAAATGAAATCCACTCAAGACTGGAGAAAAAATAGCGTTTTCCATGAAAATGTATTTGGCAGCCCTGAAGCCATAACTGTGAAACTAACACCACCTGTAGCGCATCATGTATTAACTAGTTCCATATAGGAGCATTGTATTGAATTTTAGTTAAATCATGCACATTTTTCCTAAAAGTAGCGTTTAGCACAAAGTGTCACTTGAAACGACCATGAAATCTGAAATGTGACAGTTCACTGGTCGTGCACACCTGGAGCACACCCTATATACACTACTACCTGAATGGTGAACATTGTGTACAAGTTTGAATGAAATATACTGAAGAGGAATTTCTGCAAAATGCGGACGGACGGACAGACAGATGGACGACATGACATAATATGTCAAGCCCATGACAAAAGCTTATCTGACCCTCAGCCGGGTGAGCTAAAAATATTGTGCATATGAGCTTTTAAACACCAGGGGCGGCGAGGACTATGGTAATACGTGGCTGGTCTTTAACACAATGCTAAGGAAATACTTAACCAGAAATTTGAAGCAAGGATCACAGGGGATGTTGTTGATTTAAATTCCTTATAATCACCTGGAGCATTCCTTGCGCTTGTGGATCACGAAATGCTAATACACTCAGTACACAGTAAAGCTTACGGATCTGTCCAACATTCAGGTGATCCAAATAGTCCAGCATTCCCTGTAAAAGTAACATGAAATTGGAATTGCTATACTGGTATTTTGCTGAGTTTTCAAAAGAAAGGTAAAATATTCTATAACACAAAATAATTAGAAACCTATTTAAAATTTATGACATGATTTACTAACTTTGACAAATACAGCATATGGTAACATTTTTTTGAGAGCCATATCTGTCAGCTGCTGTAGAACATCCAGAGAGGCATCCACTTCTGCTGAAAAACCACTCCCCAAATGGCCTACTAAACTGGCAACTAATTCCTGTGGATGAAAATTTAAGACAATGTCAGAGAAAATTTGAGAAGTTTCTTACCAGTCATTGATCAACATGTTAAACATGCCTTTATATTTAAATGGGAACGACATAACACCCCAGTGGGCTATGGCAACGTCATTTACTATATCCAGCATATTTAGAACGTTGTAAGCATGCTAAGACACATATAAAACTCGAACTGCATCTATAACGTCATAACTATGCTACTACAGATTCAGTACAGTGGACAATATGATTTATGAATGAATGTATATTTTCATGAATGAGAGTTCTTTAAATAGTTAACCCTCAAGTTCTAATGATAATCACGTCTACAGCAGTTTTCATTTGACATTCAAACAAGAAAATTTCAAGGATAAATGATCAGCAATTGTTTGGATTCAAATTGCACATGTGAGTAATTTTCATCTACAAGAAATTGTGAGTCTTGGTGGCGAGATACAAATTCAAGTGGGTTAAAAATCAATGATTTAACTTAGCGACTTAATATAAAGACATCCAACCTGCTGTGAGAATGCGTCAAATGCCATGAAAGCCATTCTGTAGAGTAGCTGCCCGAAATGACTGACTGCCAGCTCCGCCGATCGCAGCAATGATTCAGCCAGATACTGAATAGAACTGAAGTACTCCTTCAACGCCTACAGAACATAGAGATTCGCGATCCACAACTTCAAGTGACTGCAAATTACTTGGGAGTGGGCATTTTATGGTAGTTCACAGATTAAAGACTACTTTAAAAAAAATTGGTTACATGAGAGTGAATAAAAGCACAGGATCACTAATATAATGTACATTGTAGTCGAAATCTACCCTAATAATGCTGAAATATGTTTGTATAAACCATGGAAACCAAAGAGGTTTTTTCGATTTGAAATCATCATAAATGTCTTAGCTCTCTGCGCTTCATTTGAATACCTGTGTCATGGGTCTACGGCCATTATAAATATTTTACTTCTTTCAGCGCGGGGATCATCTTTATACGTCAAAATCTGATACAGATGACAGATTCTGACGTATAAAGATGGTCCACACACTGAAAGGGTTCATGCTCTAGGGGTTCGGGAGACATTAAAAAGTGATCTTTACCTGCGTATGAGAAGTAAAGGCCTGCTGTAGTAACTGTTCTGTGAGGTGCCCAGATCTTATTTTGTTTCGGAGGAGAGATTGGACAGGTTTACGGTGGTTATTAGCATGCAGCATGAGGAGCACAAATAAATCCAGTACTCGGTGATCAGCAGCTGTGGTTACACCCTCTATGGCCTGTCAAACAAATCATGCAGAAACATTAATTTATGCAGTAACCCATAAATCTTAACGAATATTGTTAATCTTTTATTGTTTCACAATTTTATTGAAAGAACAAAAAATTCAGGGTCAGTATTTAAAAAGGTTTTGAAGATATCCTGACAGATTTAGGTTCCACACAAAAAAACTCAAGTTGTCCACAAACTAGTAAATACCGGAAAATTGTGTGCTTGAAACCTTCAAATAAGAGAATTTAACAATAAAATTTAGGGTACATGAATAAAATAAGGGTAAGAATAAAATTTATGTACATGAACATAAAAATATTTTTTTCACTTCCTAAACTAGCACATTGAATTTGAAATTTATTGAGAACCTGCCAGCTTCAGAATTAACTAATACACCAGGGAGTGAACTAAAAAATGGTCACAATGAGTGACACATACTTTTAACCAAGCCTCCGCTACAGGCTGCTGGAATCTGATTGCAGCACGGATAGCATCCAGAGTGAGGGACTCAACATCCCGATCTCCTTTAGTAGATGCAGCATTGTTCCCTCGTCTGTAAGGAAGTAATAAAATGATTCACCATTGTACATGCAAACAAATATCACTCTTAAAGCTGTTATGAGATTTTAACAGTATTTAAGAAAAATATAGAGAAATAAGTGCCTGTCCATTAAAAAAACAACTAGAAAGTGCTTTGATCCCTGTGGATCACTTGTACCTAATTTGGTAATATTCATCTAGATATGACCTGGAAAAGAACAAAAGGCACATTGTGACAAATTGAAGATCATTTGTACAGTACCAAATTTGGTGGCAATCCTTCAAGTGGGTTGACAAGATTTTGTCCGGAAAAAATAAACTGTTACAGTCGCACAGCAACAGCAACATAATCCCCTGCCCATTGGGATAGAAAATGACTTACTTCTTGTTTGTGTTGTTGATGGTCTGAGGGAAACTTGTTTCTAAATCCAGATTCGCCCGCAGCTCTGTCACCACCTGATTTAGAATTATTGCAAGCAAAATTAGTCTGATGTCATATTAAAATAATAACAAGGACACTTACAACATCCCCTAGCCATATAGCCAGTCACACGAAAAAGTCATACATTTGCAAGTCAGGCTAAACAGTAAATTAGATTTTCCACATCTTGACTTACTACACTTTTCATATTATCAGACATTTTTCAGTTCAAAATTCATCACAAGTAACATTATTTGTACACATGGTACACATCAATAATTTTCATAAATATGTCCAAGAAAAAAGCACATAGATCAAAAATGTCCAACTGGGTAGAAATAGATGAAGTACAATATACTTAAATACATATCGGGGGCCCATAAGGGTCACCAGTACCATATTTGGTAACAACCTTATCTCAATTTTCTGGGACTGCAAATTTAATCAAGATGCCTAAAATTCCATATAATGACTGCCATAAATTATGTTTCAAGTTTTGCGCCCACAAATACATAAAATAATTTCCTACATCTCCTATTCAAATGCACCTCCTATGATCAGCCTCCTGCCTTTAAAAACCACTTTTCCTGTCACAAGGGTGGCTGCTCATAGCAGGTTCTACTGTAATGTTAAATCTAAATTATCTCTTACTAAGTTTTTGCACACACACACATAAAAGTAAAGTCTTGAAAGGGTGCATTCTTGCAGAATCTGGAGCTAATTCTCAAGGTTTGAATATAAAAAAAATTCAGCGCGGCGCCGGAACAAAACAGCGCGCCACGGCACCACAGATCCGCGCTTTAGGGGAGGCCATGATAATGTTTACAATGCTAACATATAACAATCCAGCATTCATTTTAAAAGATTATGTCCCGGACACACAAAATGATCAGGAATACATCAGCTGATGATCAGGCCGAGCCACATTCATGCCATAGTCCACCACCCAGCTACGATGAACTTGATAAAAAATACACAATTTATTCATTAGCAAAGTAAGAAAAATATATTCTAATAAAAGCTACTTTGAAATAAAGTACATCAATTGACTAATATGTGAACTACCTGGAATGCATCATTTGTTGAGACTGTTTGTAAAAGGAAACGGACAATAACAGGCAAGTCTTCTAGCTTTACAGAAGGCAAAAGCTGTGTAACTGACGACCGCACCTGAAATTAATGAAAAGACGGCTCAATATTCAAACCAAACTAGAAGCGTTGTTGGGAAACAAGCATAAAAGCTGTCCTTATTTATTGCCATACAGCCATTTGGATTTTAATGCTTACATAACTAGGACTAAAAAATAAAAAAGCACTTTTTGAAAAAGAGTATAACTTTATAAACTATAATATTGACTCTTCTATATCTATTGACCATTTATTTCAAATTGACCATGTTTCCAGATATTACGCTTACAGTATCAAAGTTAATAATGGCCGCAATGCAATTTTTAGTTTAATAGAGTTGAAATTTTTCAGGGTGCATCCTTCCATGAAATCTGACATTTGATTTTGTTTTAGAGTAATGACCTAGCTATCTGGCACAGTTTTCCAGGTATTACGCATACTAAAGTCAATAATGGCACTAAAAGTCGGTCATTTCTAATTTCCCTCCTGGAACTGCACATCTTGTCCTATAGTAATGGTCACAGAAAGGTCGAATGTGAACTCAATCAAGCTGTATTCATGATTACCCTCAATGTGAAGTTTAATGTGCATTCAAGTAACACAAAACAGGTTATAAAAGTGGCGGACAGACAGACAGACAGACAGACACATAAGGCGAGCCTTTAAAAAGTTTGTTTCGAATTTCGCAATGGGTAATAAAGTCATGAGGAAGGGAGGGAGTTTTTTTTATGGCTTGCCAAACCAAAAAGTAACCAAGAACAATATGTAACAGTCTTTAAACTCCCTTTTTATTAATTTCATCAGGACTGCTCAAAGAATTTGTTAAAACCCGATCACTGCATGTTAACAGACTGACCGACTATTTTTAGAAAATGAGTCCCAAAAAATATTTGTTTTGGAAAATTGTAAAAAAACATTTTTCACCCGCAGTATTTATACCCAACCGACCGGGAAATCTGAAACAAGCTTATTTTTAAATTAGGCCCAATGACATACTTCACATTAGTCATCGGATCATCACAATGTTTAACAAGTACTTTTTTCAGTGTTAATTACCTCAAGAAGCAGATCTGCAGGCACTGCTAAGCTAGATAAAGAGTCCAGCACTGGAACGGCTAATTCTGAATTCTGCTCCATTAGCTCTCTGTAGAGAGGAAAATTGGAGTCACCTTTAGAATATGGTAATATAAATAAGCATAGCTAAGAATATCTGCAAAAAAGTACACTGCACTTAATACAAGTTTCCACTTTCTCTTTACAGAGACATCGACTCGGACTATGTTTGTGTCCATTTTGCAAACATCACTCTAAAATATTTTTTTAATGGATAAAAAAAAGCATAGGATGAAATTAGAGAAGATACATCCCCCTGGTTGAAGTGATGTTAAACAAAAATTATACTGTCATAAGGGCATTGAAAAAGCTATTGCAGTTTTCCACAGCTAAATAAGTGGTATTGTGGTGTTTAGGCCAAGCCAGGGGTAAGACATCAAAACAAATGAGTAGTGGCTGTGGTGGCTGCCGTGCTATAAATCCTATGGCTTGAATAATAATGAGAGTCTTCACAAACAGAAAGTAAGATGGAAATAATCAACTAACCCTTAGATCACTGAGCCCTTCTATTAAAATTTTCAGTCACATGAAATTGTGTCTCGCTACTGCAATCCACAATTTCATGTGACTAAAAATTTGTGTTATTTGTCAAACTTAAGTCCCAAGATATATCAGTGTCTCAAGATCAAAATCATATTTTACTTTTAACAATTGGTCACACAGGTGCTAACAAAAACACAGAATGTCTACTGTAATCAACAGTGTTCTAAGTGTTAAAATTGGGAGTCACATTTACTAGATATCATGACCCTTATCTACTAGTGTAAATTTCTGAAAATGTATATCTTTTGGACAAAGCACTCATCACTAAAAAATAACTCACTTATGCAAGTACCTTTATAAAGTTTTATACATGCAAAATCTACTGGTGAACATCCTGTATCCCCACCGTCTTAAGTTAATTATTATTTAATGCCTATCGTGGGGTTTCCTATATGCGTAGTGATGTACCTGACATATTTGTCAATAATAAACTACTCAACTATGATTGACATATATCTGAACACTGTTCCTGGATGCCTGTGCTTTGGTTCCATATATGCCAGAATAATAGAAAGCATGGGCCTATACTGCGACGCTGACCCAAACTTAAACCAACATTGGGCCGATATCTCCTGTGCATGAAATGCCTGATTATTTATAAATGACAAACTTCAAAATGCAGAGTTTATGACAAAAAGTAAATAAATGTATATTTTTATAAAGAAGAATTACAAACTTAAGACGTGTGGCAATGGTGTTGTGCTGGGAGTCTTGCAGTACCTCAGGCAGACATGCTATTATCTCTCGCTGAATTTCCAAACTGCATACTTCAAGTAGTTCCAGCATCCTGTCAACTAGTTCCTAGTGAAAAAATGGTAATTTGTTGTTCATCAAGTACAAACGTAAATTTTAAACAATAAACATACACACATAATTATAATAGATACTGAATAGCTATAACATATTGTCCCCTTCGATATCAAAGGGTGTGTATGCCACTTTGTAAAGTGGCGGATATACCCTTTTATATCCAAGGGGACGATATATACAAACATAATATTCGAAAAAGAAAATGTAGTAAAAAGTGATTGCAACAGATTTAAGCCATGGCTATACAACACCTTATTTTTTTCAGATGAAAAATAGAAACTAAAAGAAGTAAAGAGATATTCATTAATTTCTATACAATGGTAACATACCTCAGGAATTAAGATACTATCAAGCCAGCGAAGTTGTCCTATAATAAGACGAGGCATGTTCACTTGCTCATAATCATCAAATAAAGTTCTACAAAATAACAATACTAAATTTATTATAGTCCATTCTTAATCATCATTCATTAAATACAGTGCTACCTCTATATAATGCCAACATTGGGACTTTTTGGCAATATGGCGCGTTGGATTATGGTGAGGGAGGTGATCAAGGCCTGTGGATTATGTGAGCTGATTGACATTATATGTATTTATAATCTATATTGACTGTTCTAACGCATTCTGATTATAATAATAACAAACAAGAACACGCATAATATCATTCCATAGTATTGTTTTATTTAAAATACTTTTTGTAAAAAAAAAAAATCATTTATTTATGTACAAAAAAACAACTGTTAATACTGATTGTTTGATATTTGAATTTGCAGTATGATCAACACGCTTTCTAAGCTAAGTAATTAAGTTCACATCAGTTTCGTCCATCTTATTTGCAGGCTCTGTGAATCTCAGAAGAACACTTAATGCAGATCGGGCTTCCTTTAGCGTTGGCTTTAGTTGGATATCTCCATCTGCATCATCCGATTCATCATCATAGTTCTGCTCAGAAGAATAAGTGCCCTTCACCATTTCAAGAATGTCTGTGTCACTCATGTCTGAGCACACCTCTTCAGCAGACATGGCGCAGTGTTCATCAATTTGAAGAGCAGTGACAGATCGCTGTACTAATTGTATCAAGGGGATATCATCATCAGGGTCCTCATTAAGCTGTAGTGTAGCATCCGACACAGCGTGTGGTGTCAGACCAGTGTGTTGTCAGCAGTTAATGATGGTAGTCGCAGAAACAGCATCCCAGGCGTGCTTGGTGAATCTGCTGGCATCGTTGACTGAAACCTTGTGTGATCTTCCCTTGTCGAGCTGGTCTATCACAAGTCTGAGCTGCTGTTTTCTGAGGTTACTCTTGTAGCTCTTGATAAAACCAGCATTCAATGGCTGGAGATGGCTAGTAGTTGTCGGTGGCAGAGCTTCACATTGGAGAGGTCTCCAGGCATAATGTGACTCGGGGCATTGTCCACAATCAGCAGAACATAGCAATCTTGCACTGTCATCCTCCTGTCGAAACTCGACAGCCATTTAGTGAACAACGATGATGTCATCCAAGCCTTCGTGTTAAATGCATAGTCCACATACAGCTTGTGGTTGAAGTTCTTGAAACATCTCAGTTTCTTGGATTTGCCGATGACTAGAGGTCGTAGTTTATCCAATCAATCGGCATTGCAAGTCAGCACGACAGTAAGTCTTTCATTGAATTTCTTCGTTCCCTTTGTGTGGTCAGAAGTCGAGAGAGAATTGTCAGGTAGCAGGCGAAAGAAAAATCCAGTCTCATTTTGTAAATGTCTTTGAGATAATAATCTTTCATAGCAGTCACAGCTCTTTCTACTCCATCACCGATCAACTTTCTATCAACACCAGCACTTTCAACACACTTGAATCAGTACAACCAGCTATTAGGATAGGTGAAGTCATCGATATTGAATTCTTTAATGAACTCCTTGACTTTTTCTCTTAAAATGACATCTGTGATTTTTCCGTTTTTGGCACGAACATTAGAGAAGCATAGAAATATAGGGCCTCTTACAAGTCTGAGTGTTTGGTTGTTTTTAGACTTTTCTTTGCACCAGGTTCACAATCTTGGACAAGCCACTTATCTCTGTTTTGTAGTATGTCATCAGCAGTGCGTATTTAACTCTAAATCTCCAAACAACAGAGAAGTGATTGGCAACACTCTATTGACTTGCCTTGGGATTATAATCCTGATATTTGATAACCTCTTGTTTCTGACTAAAGGAAAATGTAATACACTTGTGTTTAGGAGATTCCATTAAATTGTTGCTCTGTGATACATTTGGTAGGCTAATACTTATGTAATTAGTTAGTCAGAAATCAGTGGGTATTTATGCCCAGTATAACGGTGACCAAAGGCCCCGCCAGAAGCGCCTGGCAGAGATTAATCCTTAATGCACTGAATAAAGAAATTTTTCAACCACTTCAAGTTGTGTCTCGCTACTGCGATCCACAACTGCAAGTGACTGATAATTTGTGTTATTTGTGAAATTTAAGTCCCAACATATATCAGTATTTTAAGATTGAAAGCATATTTCATTTTTACCAGCAGGTTATACAGGTTCTAACAAAAACACAAAATGTCTACTGTAGTCGACATCAGTGTTCTAAGGGTTAAAGACAATAGGTGTGACATTCCGCTCACTTCTAGGGTAAGTGTTATTTGTCGGCAGGTTATGCGAGTGTGGGTCACACTCATGAAACCCAATGACATTTGTAATTTTCGTGTGCTCGATGTTATATTTCGACTCCGTTTATTTAAACTAGTGAGTCTACATTGAGCATAAATCAAAAGGGAGGCACTTTACATTGATCTAGTGCCTGTACTATGTTTCGGGGTGATATATTATTTTAAGTTTTAATTAGATCTATATCCCACATCAAATCTTGTTGATAAATAATTCAGTAAATTACATAACAAAATTCTTAGTGAGCGTCCGTGAACAATATGCCAATTGTATAGGTCTACGAGTCGCACGACCAATGTTTGCGACGCTGGGCCAGCATTGTACCAGCACTGAATCAACGTCTCGTGTCTGTTAAATAAACATTGGGCTAACTGATTTTGTTCACTGTTATAAAAACTTGTTTGACCATATGAAAACATGATTAGCTACATACGCATGAATTGTTATTTTATTTTACCGCTTTGTCACTTATTAACGTTAGTAAATTTACATCGGTCTTATGAGATGATAACAATTTTGTATAAAATAAATTGTTTTGTGTCAGCCATAGGTGTATATGGTTCAGTGTTTGGTTAATGTTAGTGCCAATAAACATTGAGCTGACTGTTGTTTGCTCAGCATAAACTGTTGCTTGCACAGATAGACATGATATTAAGCGTCATACCACAATTACCCCCCCCCCCCCCCCTATCCATTGATCAATCACAGTCACGCTCCCCCCTAGAGCTTGTGCTCGCCTGAGCTTGTGAACTTAGAGGCCTATCCCAGCAAACAGAATACGTTGACCCAGTGTTGTTTCAATGTTGGGCTAAAATTGAAGACGGTGGGCCAGCGTTGAATCAGCATTCGATCAACCACTTGTGCTTGCTGACTGTTTGAGTGCTATTAGCCGGAGCACTTGCATTATTAACCGTTTTTTATCACCACTGTCACGCTTGCCTAAACTTGTAAACGCATACCCAGATACAGATGTTTTATGTTTGCTGGGTATAGACCAAATGCGGTGTGTGTACAATGGACGGGTGCAGAGGTGGCGATCGCTGATCACGCATGGCATGAGTGTTTGTTTAACAGTCACTGATGTCTGCTGATGTAAGAATAAGCCTATTGGCAATGTGATTGGGAGAAAATACATGGCAAAAAGAAAATTGGGACTTGAAAATCCTTGGTATATGGCGGACACCGCGGTTGGCATTGTGTCGCGTGATTTACAATAGGCGGAAATCTGTTCCAGCACTGCACTTGGCAGTAAGTGAGGTTGGCATTATATCCGGGGGCGATGCAGTGAGGGTGCACTGTATATAATTAAATAAATTTTACCATATGCCTCTTTGATGTTGCAGATATAGTAACTCGTAACACTAGTGCATAGACCGACACTGAGGTATACTCAAAATTTATGTTAAAAATGGTGATGACAAAAAGTTTTGTTTCCTCAAACAAAGTGATTATTTATTAACAAAAGTATTAGATTTCCTTCTATCCTTATCAAACTGGTTATTTGAAACATGCAAATAATTTTGCTGGGTCATAAAATTAGATCAATTGAGCATCTTAACTATTATAAAACTTGTCCGAGAAATGGTAATTTGAACATACAGCAGAAATTTTAGCATGATACTCAAAGAACTCTTGTCAAGCTATCGAGTCAGCAAAATGAAATTAGCAGCTGAAATCATATGGAAAACTTTTATCTTTTTTACAAAACACTTTGCTTACAAAGAAAAATGATTGCACTTTTACATAGTGACTGTCTGTTTTCACTCACACCCAGGTACTGTCTTGTCTTGTGGGTTTTCTTACCCCAGACTCGTGTTCAGTTGCTAAATACAACTGATGATCTCATAAAGGAATTAACATAGTCATGCTGACGTCTTGGGTGATCATAGTAATGACAGCGTCGTCAAGTTAACACCTAGAACACTGATGTCGACTGCACTAGAGACATTTTGTGTTTTATTAGCACCTGATAATCAGTTGCTAAAAGTAAAATATGCCTTCAATCTTGAAACACTAATAGATATTGGGACCTAAATTTCACAAATAATAAAAATTCTCAGGCACATGAAGTTGTGTATCACGACTGAAAATTTAAATTAAATAGCTCAGTGATCCAAGGGTTAAGTTGAAATCAGAGTACCGTAAACTGAGAAAATTGGCAGCTTTAAATTTTGGTGATTTAGGGAATGAAAAAAATTGGTGGAGATTATTAGTGGCGGATTTGCACCCACAGGCACTGACTGTAACCTTGAATAAGAACACTCTTTCTAGCGGAGAGAAACCTTGACATATTTTACAAAACTGCAAATATAAAATGGTCGCCAATATTTCCAGGTTCACAGTATCGTCATAAATTTCACGCAGAGCGTGAGCTCCTTTAAAGACATGATAACGATGGTCTAAAACAATAGTGGGGCAAGTCGACTTGACAGCGAAATTGTGTTTATCTTTTTGCTTAGAACTACAGTCTGCTAAATCCACTTATCAGCATGTAGACTTGGACTTATAATGATGAAACACACAGCGATTGGAATTTGACAGTAGATCAAGTGAAGTTATCAGAGTATTTTTTACCTGCAAAAGTGATTTACAGAAGCAAAATTGGGATCAACAAGACACCAAGTTGACTTAGCGCTTTGTTACACCAGGAACACAGAATATACAGAGATTGTTCCTAGATCAACAATAAACTAAGTCCAGGCATTTCCCCTGTGTTTTCTCCACATGTCTCAGAATAAGAATGCGCTAAGTGCACTTGCACTGTTGTTATCCCAGAAACAGAGCCCATAAGCATATAACACGAGAAGAACAATGTGTCAAGTCGAATTGGTCCTGTGTTGAACAGATATTATGCTGATATGTGCTCCTTTTCCCGAGAATAACAATGTGCTAAGTCGACTTGATCTGTTGTTTTAACTTGAATTTGGAATAAATTCAAACTTTATACATATTATAGATGACTTAGCTGGTTATTATTCTAAAGGCCAAAAATGTCACTTAGCACACTATTGTTTTAACCCATCGATAAGTAATAGAATTATGAATCATCGCTAGTTGTGCAACATTAGAAAGGACAATATGACAGTACGTTATCACCACACACTGGCATACTCAGTGTAAAAAGTGATATACTCACTCTTCCTGGTCAGAAAATTCAGCCAATTTCTCCAGTAGAAGTTTCATCACTTTTGGCTGAAAAGAGAAAAAAAAGAGATTATAAAAAATTAAAATACTGGTAGTTCAAATATACCCTCATCAACATGCTTTGCACTTGCTCTGTGGGATTTTCCATTTTTGAGAAAAACTCAATGAAATCTTCATCAGCTGAAGGTTTTACTTTTAAAAATAAAATTAATAATATTGGAGCTTTAATATTGACAGTTGTGCTAGCAGTGTAAAACAGATCCTAATTACTATCAGATGACATTTCCTATATACATGTAGTTTGTTTGAAGAATCATGAAATGAAGAATCAGTTATGTCAGTCTCATAGCATCTTAAACAATGCAGTTTATAAAACAGCTGCATTTATATTACATTATTATTAGGAAAGATTTTAACTAACATTGCTGATTATATAAGTAAACATTCTTGAAAACATTAAGATACCACAAAATAGCATCAGCTTTCATATATTGTGGCACATTATAGGAAGTAACAAGTTGTCAACATCATTTTCACATACAATTTGCATTAACACAACCTCGTCTACAATTATGTTTTATAGGCTTATAGCAAAAAAGCCCTCTGTATGACAAACAAGATTGTTAACTCAACCACAAAGTTAGAAGAAGATGTTACAAAACAAGCATTCTGGAACATTTTTGGAATAATATAAGGTAATACATGTATTAAAATATGTTGCTAAAAAAAATTGGAATGTTAACATTACAAAAAGACAATACTAATAACATCAGATGAACAACAAAGGACGCTAAATCTACGCTAAATCTTGTCAAAAATATGCTTAAAAATGGTTTATAGCTATTTATACAACAAGGCTAATGACATGCAACATTTTAAAAACTGCATAAAAACTGCATAAGAATGGCATTAACCCTTCATCGGCTAAGTTATCTAATTTAAATTTTCATCCACTTGAAGTTGTGTCTTGCTACCGTGACCCACAACTTGAAGTGGGTGAAAATTAATCTTGATGTTTAAACAGATATTTCATTCCCAATACCAGTGATTTAATTGAATAAAAAAACGGAAATAAGGGGTAATAAGGGGTATTACATCGTTACTCTAAACGTGAGTTACACCTATATTTACCACCCTCTCGTATACAGGGGGACCCACAACAAACACGTCCACTAACGGCAACATAACCTACAGGAGCTATGAAAATATACTAACATTCTTATTGCAAAAACACATGAGTACTACAAATACCCGATTGTAAGCTAAGCTAAGGTTGTATTTATAGTCAAATCAAAGGTATAGTCAAATCGTACATAAAATTAAATCGTAATTTAGCGATAGGAGCATTCTGCTATTAATATCAGAGCAAGAAAAGAGATGTAGTGACGTTAGTGGACCGGAATGGATTAGCTGGCACACCTCAGCTCATGTGCGGGCCATACACATAGTGAGGGTTATCTACATGGTTTATTACACATTTACCCCACTGCTGCTGAGTCCACAGCAGGATATACACAATACAATATGAGAAATAAATTTGCCTTGAGATCTGTGAAATGATGATGATTCATTTATTCTCCACAAAACTAAAATGAAAAAACTTCGTCTTCTGATTTAATGCATATTTCGCCACCAAAATCATGATTTCAAAGGTTCAATAAGATTTGTAATAATTTAGGAGTTCAATCAAATTACAGTGATATAACCTCTTGCATCCATACCTGTAGATCAGTGATACCAAGGAATAACCGGATCATACTATCTTGATTTCCCGCACGATTTCTAAAAGAACATACCATTGTTAAAATCATCTTTATTCAAAGAATAAATTTATATGGAGAATACATCACATGATCAAAATCAACCATTTAGTCATATGTCAAAGTAAACTAAAAAAATTCCACAAAATAATCATTGGATAAGAAAGGATGTACCTGCCACTTCATGAAGTAGCAGCTATATCCTTTCTTATCTCATACCAAGGTGTGTATTGTACCAGATACAATCTTTTTTTACCCAGCTGATACAGCTATGAAGATTTAGAAGGAAAAAGTTGTGTGCACAAGTTAGGATAGGGGTACGCCCATATCGCCCCGCGGGGATGTTGTGTAAGGATCAGCTATCTACCTCTTACTTTCAGATTCAATCTTGATTGGATCAGAATTAGTCTACGTCCATCACGCCACAGGAGTAGGCCTAGCCTACACACCAGTTTACAGTCGCCACACTACCCTCCCTAGCATCCAGCCATTGCTGCAATGCTGGGCCAGCATCAAAGACGGTGGGCCAACATTGAAACAGCATTGGGTGAATGCCCCGTGTTTGCTGGGTTACCAAAGATTGTTTTATCGTTGGCCCATTGCATAGGACATCGTTCTTACATTACAGCACTATTGGGTCGATGACTCATGGAGGTACCAGCATATCTGGACCTAACCCGCACCGTCCGTCACCTGCCTGTAGTCCACCTCCCTTTTCCCCTCCCCTCCTCCGTTACTGCGCCGCCCGCCAGATGTCTCCATTGAGGTGAATTGGAAGATAATTATTTCACTGATGAAATTGAAAAAGTGAATATAGTAGACTGTTGCTATGCTTATCTTAACTAGATTATTAATAATTTGAGAATGAGTGGAATCAAGTTAGAAGCCAAGTTAGCGTTATGACCTACTGTAGGCCTATGGGAGTGGCTATTTACGCTGGAATTAGACAGTTCTCGATGTTGGTATGAGATAAAAAGACAATAACATGGCTAAAGTTGTATTGTCCCTTACATCAGCACTTTCTAGTTGTATTCTCCCTCGGGTCATGGATCTTGCATTGTGGACCTGCGGTCCGGAGACGATGCAAGATCCATGACCCTCTGGATAATACAACTAGGTCGAGCTGATATGCAGGACAATACAACTTTAGTCATGATATAATCTATAAATATCCAATGGGACGTTATACATTCAAAATCGCTAGCATAGTTTTTAGTCGATATATTTAGCATATTGTTTTAATCTTCAAGACATTTACTTATATATATAATATGGGAAAGCTCTGGAAATGAGAATTTAGTTAACAGTTTGCTCTGGTGAAAATATTTTCTTGATTTACTACGATTGATTTTAATTACAATAACTTAAGGTACAATAAAGAAATGACTCACTGTCCATCAGGATCAAAAAGAACATGTGTGGGCATTAGGCTCATTCTAAACCTGCATGAAAAGACAAGGCTGTATTATTATAGTATTTTCACCTCATCAAAAAACTCATTATTGTAATCTTTATGGTCAATGATTGTAAGCTATGCTAATTGCATGTAAATAAAAAATGACAAAAAGAATAAGAATTGTATTTCCTTTCATCCAAAAGAGAGTTTGCAGGGTGAGAAATCATATGAGCCAAATTAAAATAAAAAATTGTGAGTCAATCTGCTTAGATCAGGGAAAAAATTCAAGTGCCAGCTATTTTGTATTTGAGGAGTGCCATTTTCTAATTTTGTGTGGCAGCATTTGTTAAGTGAACATGTCAGTTTGAAAACATTCAAGTAAAAAAAACCTGCAAGTTGATCACACTTACAAGGGAGCATGAACAGACAGATGATTGGACAGAAGCACAGCGGCTGCAGCAATGTAAAATGCAAAAACAGTGAGAATCCATCATAATGGAGGCTGCTTAACCCTTTAACCGACGGTGCCGCATATATTCGGATTTTCATTTTTTATTAGCACATTAAGTACCACATTTCAAACATGTTAAAGCCATAATGTGACATCAATCAGCACGATTTGAAAAGAGTTGAGCTCCGTTTTGTCAAATCTGCATAATTTTCATTCACTTGAAGTTGTGGATCGCGTCAGCGAGACACAACTTAAAGTGGGTGAAAATTCAAATTGAATAATTTGGCGGTTAAAAGGTTAAAATGCTAAGTACGACCATAGTCACTTTTAATCTGTTAAATTAGCAGATCAAACCACTTGTTATTGAGAACGAAATGAGTGTTTAACCATCAAGATTTGCTAATGCTTGGTCTCAAATTAAACAAATGTGTAATTTTCACCCACTTGAAGTTGTGGTTCACGATGGAGAGACACAACTTCACGTGGGTTAAAATTTCAACTTAATGAATGATGAGTCAAATTCACTCACCTTTGTTTATCTTCTAAGTGTTTTTCTAGGTTTTCCACAAATTCATCAACAACCTAATAGCCAGAAAAATAATTGAACAGTAAATATAACTATTGAATAGTTTTGGCTCACTTTCCTAAAAACACCTTGTAAAGGCATGTAATTCAAAAGAGGAAACTACACTGAAATTACCAGATGGCAAGAACCGGATGGCGGTAATTCATGACATAAAACAACAACGGTATGTAGGCCTACACCTCATGAATATGCTTTCAATACATCATGTTTACTTTAAATTGGCATAATGTATTTTCATCCCTATCAACCTATCACCTTTAATTTGCAGTGAGCATGATTTCAATCTTTAGGTCCGTTATCATGCTACCAGCTGTGTCCCTCATATAATAAACAGCTTCTTTATAATCTTAGTATTTGTATTCTGATGTTGCTGTATTTCATGTGTCTATCTAGGGGGTTTTCATTACACATGCATAGAGCGGAGCTCATAGGTACGTTTTAATTAAACAGCTTCTGTGCATCAAATATATGCACACAAAAGAAGTTTGTTTGTTTTGGGGAGGTTGCATTAGTGAGGTCAATCTCTGTACCCCATGGCGTACCGGAAGTTAAAATTTCCAAGTTTAGTCATCAACTAAATCTAAAACTAAAAGTTCACACATGCAGACAATGACATATATACTGACTTGAGGATAATCAAGGTGGCGACGTAGTGCCTGCAGCAAATCCCTCTGAAAAACCGCTGCATCTTTCTCTGAAACATGCCAGTTTAATAAACAAGCAAAAAAACATGTGTTGGATGTATCAAATGAAATTTCTAGTTTCATAAAGATTATGACGTTACGCTCCCTGTACTGAAAGAATCTGAACCAAATTTATGATGGCCCAAGACCCATATAATAGTTATTCAAATGAGCTAACTATGACATTATGATGATTATGAATTGAAAAACCCTTTGGTCTCCATGGCTATACAAAAATATTTCAGGATTGTAAGGTTTAAAACAGTAAAACAATAAGGCAGTCTGGCCATACCAGATACATGCATAGAATGGCTAGTCTGCCTTACTCACAGAAGGGCATCACCGACATCATTACAGCGTGCATAACTTCTTGGGTGTAATTGTAGCTGTATGACAGTAAGAAGTAACCAACTGTCAATGTATTAGAAGAAGTCCTATGATCACTTCAGAACAGTAGTCAGGGTAGTGACAAGGGTGGTGGTCGGAAAAGCTTTTCTTCGAGGAATCAAGCCTTTAGTTTGATAAATACTACCTGATTTAAAAAAAAATAGTGGTGGGCGAACAAACTGATTAGTTTTGGATGTTCTCTGTGGTGGACCGAACCGACCTCTACTGACCACCGTGGGCAAAACAAAAGTTTTGCAAATTGTACCTGATCATGGTAATAATATGTATTATTACCATAATGTATTATTAACATAACCCGAGCATACATGTGCATTCAGATTACTGTTTTATTAAATGATGTAGTAGTACCGGTACTCATTGACTTGAATTTCAAGGTTTTTGTTCATGGACCAAATACTGTCGAATGCCCCTTCAACAACATAGCATACATTTAAGTGAAGCTGCTATTTAATTAGATCTATTTTTTAAATATATTTTTTTAATAAACATTTTTAAAGAATAAAAATTAGCTAATAGTAATTTGTCAATGAATAGACAACTGAATTGTAATATTTCTTTTTTCATAATACTTACTCAACTGATTTGGTTTAGCAGCTGTTTTGAGTATTAATCCTGCAGCACCAGTGAGCTCCCCAAAAACAGAGGTATCCAAATGTGTATCATCTTCTACACCCACACTCTCACTACTTTCATGCCTTGTTTTACTATGCTTTGCTAGAAAAATAACATTTCACTTCTTATCCAATTCAGTTTTACAAACCGGTAATTTGATTAATGTGAGTGGTAATTAAAACAAAAAAAATAGGACATTCCTACCATATCCACTTCATAATAATTGACCACCATACAAGGCCTTGACATTCAGGTGCTTGAGATACTGCCCACAAGGCCAGCGGATTTGAAAAAAACTAAAGGCCCCAAATTAATTACTGACCCCTAATTTCTTAGTAACCTTAAGTTGGTGTATTAAAGGCATGCACAAGTACAAACCAGTCTAGACAAATGGTTCAAACATTTTTTCATTTTATACTAAATTCAAGGACTTTCCAATGACCTTTCAAGGACTTCTCAATATCTTAGGACCTTTGAAAGGTCTGTAGACAGTAGTAAATAAATCAATGGATCACAATTATGAAACATTTATCCATTTTTAATATAAAGACAGCTACCGAGCATGACTTGATCAAGATATAGCCAAAAAAACTTACACATGGTCAAACAAATAAAAACTAACTTTTCAAAGAAGCTCTATCTTCACTGCTCTTACGCTTTGTACGAGGCATGCTAAGGCATCACATGGGTTTCACTGGAAGAAAAAACATAAATCATATTAATTATTATGACAAAAAAACTCACTGTATTAGGCCACAGTTTGTTGCTTTCCTAGTTTACGAACCTGAACTTTTTTTAATTTTCGCTGAGCTAACTCATCTTGTATTTAAAAAAAAAATTGAATAACCCAATTTCCCGACGAAAACAAATAAAACTAGATTTGCCTGAGGGGCAAAGCTTGCGTCTCCACCCGCCCCACAAAGTACATTAATTATAGAGAAATACAGTTAATGGCATCAAATTTTTTTGTAAACCAAGTGAAAATGTGATGTCAGAATCACACCAAAATCTAATCAACAAATGGCCAGGGTAAGTTGATTACATGGAAGAAATCGGTGAAGCAGTTCAAGCTCTTAAGGGTAGCATGTGATTCATCTGCCATCTTGAATTTTGTTGAAAAAATGAAAAAAGAAAAACAATTCTCCTGACTTTTTTTCTGAGGGCCACTAAGCATACCCAAAAGATTAAATTTGAGCTGTATAATCATATTACCAAATTTTGATATCTACCAAAATGAGCAAAACTGAAATATCAGCTTAAGTCCTGAAAAGTGAAAAAATATAATTTTTTATTATCAGAATCACACAAAAAACCAATCAGCACAAATCCAGGGTAGGGTTAATCCTTTGAATCCAACATGAAACAAATCCATGAAGCAGTTCAAGCTCTAGAGAGTGAAATAGGATTTTGGCCGCCATCTTGGATTTTGTTGAAAAAGCTGAAAAACACAAACAAAAATTACCGTGCAAATTCCCTGGGGCCAATATGAATACTGCGAATATTTAGAAATAATCCGAGCAGGGGTCTATTAGTCGAGACTCCATTTCTGAAACGAAGCCTAGAAAAAAGTGTAAACGGGTTTTATCCGTGACTCAAATCCTGGTCACGGCACCAATGTAAAAAGGTCTATGCGTTGACACAATCCTGGTCATACGCACCAATGTAAACGGGTCTTATATACGTTGACACGTTATCGTTGTCCCAATGTTCTGCCACGGCAAACACAACACTCGTGGATAAAATAATAAAGTCTTGAATATATATAAAATATATATTAAGCGTAAAACATTCAATTTCTCAGTACACGATGTTAGTACTTATATCTCGTTGAGTAATTTGTTGATAATTTTGCTGTTGCTTCAGTGATCTACAAGGTGTTAGATACCGAAGCAACTCCCACTAAACTTGTCCAAACCCGAAACGTCTCTGTAAGAATACTCCCCAATTTTCTCTCTGAATTTCCTCCCGAAGGCTGTGGGCGCCTTCCTTTATAGCGGATCCCGACGGGCGCGGTCACTTCCTGTGGTGAAATGACGTCTCCACCAATCAGGATCCTTACTTTGATATACATTCACATTCCTGGGCTGTTTTCCAGAACCGACTCACACAGGCCACCAGAACTAGGGGACGTCCTGTAAGACAATTATTACTTGTCGCAGTACCGTCTCCACCAGGTGGTTCTCATGTAAACAGCCCAGGACAGAATGTTTATTCCACCCCTTAATTACAGAAACCCCCAATTTAGACACCTGTTACTTAACATTGTTACAAAAGTCCATGCGGACATCATTAGTAGAATATGGAGACATCCTCATTCTTATAGGAAATTTCCCCTAGAATGCGAAAAACACTGTCTCCAAGCTGAAATATAGTCTGATCACTGTCAAATTAACCATTTTCAAAATGGCCGCCAAAAAGTTGCTGTAAAAAAATAAAATAATAATAGCAGGCCTAAAAATACATTCAAATGCTGTATTATTACTAATCTATTAGGGCCGAATGTATTGCCGGCACAATTTTTACTTTTTTGCTCATATAAATTGTCCAAATTCAAGATGGCTGCCAAAATTACTGACAAATCGTGTTTTTGATCATAACTTTCAAATCACGCAAACAGACAAAGGTGATTTCACTAAACCAGTTGACCATATGTGTGTTTATTAAGGTTATCTATCTGAGAGTATGGCAAATTAAATGGTAGTGGTGGAGAAGGTCACCAGAGGTCATTTAAAGTCCAATATCATTTCAAAATATAAGGGTGATTTACCTAAAAACTTTGACCAAGTTTGTGTCTGGTATCATTGGAAAGTTTATCTATCTGGCCCGTGGGAGTCTGACAATGGACATTGAGATGCTGGCAGTGGCACGTGGGATTGGACACCAGAGGTTATTGAAGGTCACTAACCAAGGTCATTTGAAGAGATACATTGATTTACCTGGTATGCATTCAATTATCTATATCGGAGAATGGGCAATAGGTGTTGAAGTGTCAGTAGCAGTATAATATCTCACTGGGCACACGGCATTATTGCAACATTGAATCAACGTCATTAGCGTTGATCCAACGTCGCAACAACGTCGTGTGTCGATGGGGATGTCCCCAGAGGTTATTTTCAGGGGTTCAAATTCAACTAAAGGTTTCACTAGCCCAGAGTGAAATCCAACTAGACTTTACCATCTTTTACTATGTATTTGTAAGGAAAATCCACTAGTCCTTACAATATTCCACCAGCCTCGTGTTACCTGGCTAGTACGAATTTGTATCCCTGAGTTTAGATCATTACCCAAAGGAATTTGAAGTGATAAGGAAAATTTAGGTGAGAGTTTGACCAGGTGTGTGCCTGGTCTCATATTTGAATCAGACGCGGGATGCAACTGTTCATCTTCATTTGTAACATCCTCTTCTAGAATCAAATTACAGACACTTGTGATATGAAACAAGTTTAATATGACTGTATAGACTAGTATATCATATTTATTGTGTTCAGATCACCATTGCTACCTTCTTCATCTGTATGTATAATTCATTTTTTTTCACTATGATTATATAGTAGTGATTATTGAGTAAGTGAATGTATTATAAATTTAGGAAGGACAGGGAGGATAACTGGGGCAATAAGTAGTGTTAGGCATCGAGTAAACTTTTCTCTTCGTAAGTGCCCCACTTCCCCACGTACGATTCCAGTACTTCTTCATCAACTGGATATTTATTGTGTAAATGTGTTCATATACTGCTTAACATTTACACCTCTTTACAATACCCGTTATTTCTAGTATCGATGTATCTAAGGAGTTATATAAAATTGTCCCACTTTACCCCATCAGCTGTTCCACTTCGTCACGTTTTAATATTTTTGCAGGTAGGAAATGTGCTCGCCATTACGTATCACTAAAATTGTAACTCATAGTCTGCAACAATATTCCCCAATCTACATGCTGTGTACAATCAAACTTAACAAAGTCATAAAAACCATAAGTAGGATGGAATGACGACAGTGAAATGGTATCTCAGTTCTTCCGGTTCTTCACTAATTCTCCTAAATTTATCTGAAGCACATAGTCTCCACATCTTGATTCTGGTTTTGTCAATAATACAGCAATATAATGAGTTGGGTGCACTCCATTTTGCGATGAGATAGTTGCAGCAAAGTTTTATAATTAGAATCTGACCCTCTAATACATGACTACTGCACAACAGCAGCAACTGCTGATGCTTTGAAGCGCTTAGCTGTACTTCACTACATTAACATCACATTATATTACAATAGGCCTACCTACCGGTATAAGGCTCTACAAAAAATTCTAAGATGTTTAATGCATGCACATTTTATTAATTGACAATGAAAACATATGTACAGACACTAATTTCATAGATCTAAAAAAAAATATTGTTAGTTTTTTAGATATTGGTAAAAATTTGCTTTTAGGTAATGTATTAATTCTTTGCATCTTTTTTTGTAAAATACCGGGAAAATCTCTAGCGCATTTACAAAATAGCAAAATAAAAACAGATTATTTTTCAAAATTTGGTCGTTTTTACTGTTTGAATGCAATAGCGAGTCCATATTTTGTGGCTAACATGGGTGATTCGCCGCCCCAAAGATTTTTGACAAAAAAGGGGTGTGTGAGCAAAAAAAATGGCAGAGGGAAAAAACCCTTGAACTACAGCTACAAATTGGTTCTCCTTCATTTGTGCAGCTTTTATCACATTTTAAACCATTTCACCTAAATTAGGGTATTTATTATAATAATTGGTCGAAAAAACGCGCAATGGATCCACCACTGCTTTGATTAAATAAACTGCTAAAAGCAATAATAAAATAAACCATTTTGTAGATATCTTTGGTAAAACATAATATTTAAAAATACTTACTACTTATTTGAAAAAAATAAGGGTGGGTGAAAAATGCCCTGGGCGAAGTCTTTTCGCTACAGTTGCCAGGTTATTCCCCTATATTAGTATACCATTGTGCAGCTTTGTGTAAAATGTATTGCTTTTATCACATTTTAAGCTATTTTACTTGATTTATGGTACTTTTTTATATTAATTTGTCGAAAAAAGAGGTGCGATACCCCCTTCCCCACATATTATGTATCCGCCCCTGTTTTGACTTAATAAACTGCCTAAAGGCTTAATAAACAGTTTTGTGGATATTTCTGGTGTAACATATATTTTTTTGAATAATAATTAGATTCATTGAAAAAAATAAGGGGGGTTGAAAATGCCCTGAATGAAGCTCATGGTTCTGCTTCCAATATGGACCAGTATAGTTACACTAGTCCAGCTCTGTAACAAATTTGGTGCTTTTAACACGATGAGAACGATTCTCCCAAAATATTATTCAAATTCGCTGAACTAATACACAGGTTATGGTCATTTTGAATTTTGACAATTTACATGAGCAATAAAGCAATTTATGCCAGCAATGATTTGTGCATCCATAGATTAGTAATATTAGAGGGTTTGAATGGAATTTTAGGCCGTTTATTAAGATTATATTTTGTTTTGATAACCTCTTTGCGGCCATTTTCAAAATGATTAATTTGACTATGAGCGGGTAATATTTCAGCTTGGAGACAGTGATTTCTGGAATCCACACAAAATTTCCTATAAGAATGATGCTGTCTCCTAATTCTACTTTTGATTCCACATGGACTTCAGTTTACAAGAATGGAGTCTCGACCACATAGCAATATTATCAAATATAGTTTTTATTATGGGAATCACACCAAAAACTAATCAGCCCATGTGCAGGTTAAGGTCTTTCCTTTAAACCAAACAAAACAAATCAAGAAAGCGGTTCAAGCTCCAGAGAGCGACATAGGATTTTGGCGGCCATCTTGGATTTTGCTGAAAAAGCTGAAAAACGCCTAAAAAATTTACCAGTCAAATTTCTTAGGGCCACTATGCATACTGCAAATATTTAGAAATAATCCGAGCAGGGGTGTATAGCTGAATTAACAAATTTTGATGATAGCCAAAATGAACAAAACTGAAATATCCGCGAAAATTCTGAAAGGTAAAAAAATCAAAGTTTTTATTATCAGAACCACACCAAAAACTAATCAGCACATGTGCAGAGTAGGGTCTTTCCTTTAAACCAAACATGAAACAAATCCATAAAGCGGTTCAAGCTGTAGAGAGAGAGACACAGGATTTTGGCGGTCATCTTGTATTTTGTTGAAGAAGCTGAAAATGCAGAAAAAAATTTACATGGCAAATTTCCTAGAGCCAATATGCATACTGGAAATACTCAGAAGTAATCCGAGTAGGGGTGTATGGCTATATTATTAAATTTTGATGATGCCCAAAATGAGCAAAACAGAAATATCCGCTAAAATTATTTCAGAATCACACCAAAAGCTTTTCAGCACACGTCCAGGGTAAGGTCTTTCCTTTAAACAAAACATGAAACAAATCCATGAATCCGTTCAAGCTCTAGAGAGCGACATAGGCGGCCATCTTGGATTTTGTTGAAGAAACTGAAAAAAAAAAAAAAATAATAATTACCAGGCAATTTCCCCAGTGCCAATAGGCATACTGCAAATATTTGGAAATAATCCGAGCAGGGGTTTTTGAGTGAGAGCAGAAGCAAAATACGGCGGCAGGTGGACTCAGCAAAAACAATAAGTCTCCACCACCACATAGTTGGTGGAAACTTACAAAGTTTCCACCAAGTAGTTACATAATTTGTGTGGGATGTGAATTATCCTAATTGCAGTACCTGGGGACCAGCGTTTGAAATAAGTGGGTTCAATTCCTCCTGGACACTCGTATAACTATATTTAGCTTGTACGGTTCTCCGAAAGATAACCTTTAAATTTACCTACCATATTATGCCTAATAAACGCGGTGACAAAGTTGGGGGCGTGTTTTTTATGTGCACTAAAATGTTATTCTGTATTTCACAGACGCATTCTGCTGCAGCGGAGTCATTAAGCCAGACGACATTGGTGAGAG
The DNA here is from genome assembly GCA_964017125.1 of Flabesymbios commensalis. Classification (NCBI taxonomy): domain Eukaryota; kingdom Metazoa; phylum Annelida; class Polychaeta; order Terebellida; family Flabelligeridae; genus Flabesymbios; species Flabesymbios commensalis. Next base: position 64,465,244 of record OZ024911.1, on the reverse strand, counting down.
CTCACTGCACGTGTAAGCCCCCATCATTCTTTCACGCCGCCACTCGCATCAAATGACGCGGTTACCATTGCATTTCATCTTGGAATGTTCTGTTTTTCTCGAATTTTTGTACTTTTTTTAACTTGACAAGACTCCTAAATTAACGTGTGAAGGCCTCAGAATGTCTGCCTCAGATGACGTCATCTACTCTTGCCGACCTTAGGCCTTAAAAAATTAATTGTGTGTTTCCGGTAACAGACTTTTTAGAAATAGGGTAGGTAGGTCAAATTTTTTTTTTTTTTTTTCTGCTACACCCTATTATGTGATGCACATGTTGGTTATTATAAACAAATTCTGCATAAACAGTACAGTTTTTCATACTGTGCGCCGATCAGAATGCTAAAAAAAAAAGTTTAGCTCTGTTATTTATTGATAAAAAGAATTAGGGTCTGCAGATCTTGAAAAAAAGACTAAGGTCGACACTTAAATTTAGGGTCGGTTGGGTTACCGGGAACAAACAATTTTTTTTGTTTTGGTCTTAGCCAGCCATTAATCAAATGGTGGTGTATCATCTCTGCAGGGATATCGTGTCTACATGTGCGCTAACATTTGTTCAATGATGCAGCACCAATAATGGGCCAATGCCATGGTTGGATCGTCTGATTTTAAGCATGTTTCAAGTCTGGTGTCATGGTGCTACTATATTAGTAGTAGAACGAGATCCATACCTCACATATATTTGGATGACCAGTGAACGCCAACTGCTGACGGTCAAAACATCAGGTAGCACAATAAACAGGGGCAGATGTTTTTTATGGTAACGTAGGCTTCAAATCTTACCTTAATAGCATTAGGCCGCCGCCTATACATGGTCAGTGGTGGTTAAAGCATACAACAAAATGCTGTCGATGACAATGGCACATTACAGAGTATAGTGCTTCATTTTGTTCAATAATAATATAGTGGGTAGCCATGTTGCCGCGATCTATATAGGACCTATTGGATATTATAAGTTGTTTAGGACAGTGTTAGTATAGGATAGTTATTGTATACAGATCAAGTGTACAGCAACGCTTATGTTGTCATGACTTTGTGCGGACAACCTTCCTTCATGGCGGACAACCAAACAGTGACTAATGCTGTTTATCCTAACACCCATCAAAATTAGAAATATATACATTACACATTCTCTCATGGACCGATATGGATATATATTTTTATTATCAGAAATGCATAATCAGGAATGTTTGAGAGGAGGGGGGGGGGGGGGGGAGTTTAAAAGGGGTGGGGTCAGGGGGTCATCTCCTAAGTGAAAACATATTAAGAGTTTCCAATTTAAATTGGCCTATTTTAACTGAAATGACAGAAAAATGGGATAACCCCCCCCCCCCCCCCCCCTGTGGTGCTGAGTGGAGGAGTCCGGCATGTAGGATTTATGTGAATTTGTGATACACTGCAATAAAAGACATATTTTTCTTTGTTTGTTTGTTTTTTTCGCTCACTATTACTCGAAGAAATGAAGGCATCATTGTAGAATTAAAAGAGTTATTTGTTTTGAATGGCACTTTTATCACCTGTTCTGGGGGTTCCCATCATTAGATTTCTCGAAATTACGAAAAATGATGCCAGCTCTCGACTTTAATTTCATGATAGCTACAACAAATGCTTGACTAGGTAAGTGGAAAAGGCATGCAGGATAAAACCTGGGTGAAGTTTTGTTTGCCTACCCTGCACTTCCTCATGAGGTGCACCGAGGGCAAAAATGGAAGTTTCATAGCTATAAGGATGAGAATCCATCAAAATTTATGTTCTTCCTCGACTTAAAAAAAAAATGGAGGCCGAATCCGGACTATGCGCAAATTTCTGATTGTTATGTGCATATATGATATATTTGCTAGTGATACTGTATTGCGGGGCACTCGTTGGGTGCCTTGGTGTATCTAAAAACAAAACTCTCAACAGCGGCATCATCTCTGTAGTTTTCTTCAGCTGCTTCAAAAAGTTCAAGTGTCTGGGTGATGTTTTGGATTTTGTTACCCCCAGAACAATTTGCCATATTGAGGTGCCATCTTTTTATAATTTAGCTCAGATTTTGATCTAGCACAGCATTTTTGTTGCTCGGTGAAGACTGTGGGATGTGGTCAAATATTTCTTTTAGCATGCTGGCAGTGCTTTGCATAATTTCATTGGTCAATTTTCAAATTTATTGAATCTACCTATCCCATGATCTGGTGAGACAGATTAGACTATAGGCCTAGCGTTAGGCCTAGTATAGCATAGGGTCTAGCCTAGGTCATGTAGGTAGGGTCCTGATGCTCGGTCGGGTGGGTCTTTTTCACGAAACCGAGCGATACCGGCCGAAACCGGCCCTAAAAACGCTAATAAAGACTCAATATACATGTATATACTATTGTGTAAGTAAACATAGTCCACGGATAGCATCATATAAAAAAAAATATATAAGTAGGTTTAATAACCCAAACGTCCACGGCAAGCTCAAGAATGCCCCCGCTATTGGTCTAGCATGTGTAGAAATATAGTTATGATAGTAGGCCTACATGTCAGGTAACTTGTTAGCCTACTTGTGAGCATATCTACTATGGCGGCCAAATTGTATTCCCTAGATGTCACTAGAGTCGCCAAATAAAATGTTTTTTTTATTTTTAATTAAGTTTTGCAATCAATTGATATCATTATTAAAAAAGAAAAGAACACATTCAGGAATGACACATTTATTTTAAATGTGTATTATATATTTGCATTAAATATACAACAGTAAAGTAATAAAATAATTGCAGATATACATGCATGTACGCTTATTAAATAGTCACTCAGCCTCGTAAGTGTCACTTTAATTGCCACCTCTCCTCCCCGTCTTGTAATCAGTAAACTTATAACACCTTAGGTAGACAAGCGTCACTCCCATTGACTCAGATCCCTTTGATTGGTTAGCCCTCTCAGTCCCAGAGCGCATCACCCAATTACTTGCTTTTTCTTATTTTTATTTTTAAAGTGACGTGACACGTGTAATTCTTTCCACGAAGTTATTATGGAATTATTTTCCAATCCTTGTTATACAACCAAAATACTCCACAACTTATAAAGATGTAAAATGTGGTGAAGCCACCGTTGTGATTGCTTGATTTCAGTTGCATTTATTTCTTTCTCAACATTTTATTGTTATGCGGGATTACAATCATCTGTTGTTTATTTAATAAGGTGCGAGTGATAATTGTGCTCGACAGGATAACAGTCAAGGCAAGGTTGTTTGTTCATATCGTCGCCTCGGAGCTAAAGAATCCTATCTGCCATTGACGAGTGTCAGATAGGATCCTTTAGCTCCGAGGCGACGATATGGTACTTTCAAAAAGTAACGCTTTGAACAACAGATGTTTATAATAAAGACAAATTTTCATAGGCATATATATATATATATATTAATTAATTGTCAACCATTCTTTGACCGATTGAAAAGGCATTGGCATACTGCAGGCCTAATGTTAATTGCAATGCCATAATATAGAGGATAGAATCTCTAGCCAATATCATGTGAAAATTGTTTTCATTCTAATTATTATAGGCCTACATGGGCCACTAACATAAACGAAAAAAACATTATTGTGATCACAGGATTATCCTATGCCGGCAAACACAATACATCAACCCGTTGTTGGTCGAATGTTGGGCTAATGTTGTAAACTGTGGGCCAGCATTGGGTTGATGTGTCGTGTTTGTTAATAACAATCTGCAAGGTGTGACCTAATGAGGCGTGATTGGTAATGACAATCGAGGGTGTGTGGTTTATGTGAGGTTGGACAGCTGAGTTATGATCTTCAATTGCACTTTCTGGTCACAACTGGTTAAGTGTATTTCTAATCATCAACAAAATAAATAACATTTTTTTGTCATATTTTGACAGTTGATCGGCTATTGACAGAACAGCCGCATGTCAACCACAGCGCTATTGTCGCTTCTTTAGATATGCATAGCCTACTGTAGACCTACCTCTAAGACAAAAATAAGAAAACAATTAAAAAGTGGAGATAATACTTTGTATGATTTAAATGAGAACCAATTAAATTACTGTATATATCTACATATAATTATAACATCATGCCCCATCTACATAGGCCTATATAGGCTCTACTGGTGTGTGTTTCAATACTAGGCAGTGGTTGCTTGTTTGGATAGAGGCGACAGACATTTTCCACTTTCCTTGCTTTAAAAATCATTTTTTATTAAAAATACAAATAAAATATATTGATATTTATTCTTATTATACCCATTAGACTGTGCTACATCCCCCCCATTTAGCATTAATCCACAATTCCCAACATATGCCATTTAATGGTCGTTTCCGTCGGTTTCGGCCGGTATCGGTCAGTTTCATTGAAAAGATGTCCGCCTACCGGCCCGGTGGGGGGGGGGGGGCACTTCCATACTTCAGAGTACTGGGGATGTGCCGCTGGACAGGGTTCCTTTTTGAGCTTCCAGCTTTGGCACATGGTGTCTTTTTTGAGCTTCCGGAATCGGGACAGGGTCCTTTTCTGAGCTTCCAACTCTGGGCACCTGCTCAGCCTCAGCATGTATTTTGCTGATTTTTCAGGCCATTATCAGCCGAATAGCCTCACAATGTTTTAAGTAAATATTAAAGAGCTTAAAAAAGACCTTGAAACATGAAATATATTGGTATTAATTACACTATTATAATAAGCCGATCAATTAAATTTGCCTTATTTGGTGTAAATCAGTGTTAATTTCTGATTCCAAATTGCCTTAATTGGGACAGGCCACAGGGTGTCTTTTTAGCCGCGAGGCAAATTGGGACAGGGTCAGGTTTTGAACATGCCGGAGGCACACCCCTACCCATTTCTACGGCGAGTACCCCCCTCCCCCCCCCCCCCGGTCGGCCCGAGCAGCTGGTGTCAGCGATGATGGACAGGTGGGCGATAATACCATGCTTTAGAATAGGCACAATTGATTTTGCCATTTGCGCGAATATTGTGAATTGACAACTCCAAAAGTCTAATGCTGTGGGTAACAAATCGATTGTTTTCAAAGTGCACTTTAATCATATAAAAACTTTCTTACCAAAATCATGAAAATTGCATAAAAATAAACGAGAAATAAAACAGCTTAAAAAATACCTCAATTTTGGCGCTATTTTTATTTTGAAGTTTCGGAAGAGAAAATACGCGATGCAAGTGAGATGAACATAACTTGATCAACAGGCTCTGCCATGAACCCAGGGTAAACAGGTAGAATCAACTCAAAAATTCCTCTGAGAATTGCGGTTCTATATTGCCAAAGTATGGCTAACAAAGCATCTCAACTGGCTGAGATGGCTAAGTCCATTATCATAACGCTAAAAAAGACCGTATTTGAGTTATAAATCTCCATCTACCCCTCCACCCACATCCCTCGAGTCCAGTGGCGTGCCCAGCAGCCAGTGCGTAGCCAGCGTATGCAGTGGCTATCTAACTGGTTATCAATATACATTGTAATACGACATCCCCTCCCTGCTCGTGTTGAAGGCAAATTCACCCTTATATATAAAAGAGATGCACATGGCTTAAAAAACGAATCAAACGAACGGCGAATCGCCTGTCCTTAGGGTCCGAACATCAAGGATTTCAGCTTATAGGGCCTAAATTATAGTGTAAAAAACAAACCTGAAAAAAAAAAATTCTATATATTTATAGGCCTGTCATTTTTCCCTGATAAAAAACGGATAGCGAGGCCAAGAAATGGGTAAAAAGTGAAATGGGAAGAATCCATAATTTACAGGACCCATGTGCACCCTCATAAAAGGAATCAGGGCATACCCCGACCCTCGATATCACTACCGCCCAATTCTGCAGCTGCTGACCCAGACAGAAACGTAGGCTAATGGTGAGCCACCGTCGAATGCCACCGGTTGCAAGTGGTGGCTCACCGCACGGATGTCCAGCTGATAGCGGGTCGCCCACAATAGCTACATTGTTTTCCGGTGGTAGACCACCGGTGGTCCATTATGCAGTGGCCATCAGTGGCAAATCATCCTTATGCGCAAATTATTGAAACTTAAAATCTAGAGTCTTAAATGTGCTTCATTATCAGGGTTATTTCATAGCTATTTCAAACTAAAACTCTAGGTCAGATTGTAGAAACACCCTAAATAAAAGTAATATTCGCAAATCAAACAATTCCTGACATATTTGCTGGACAAGCATCTAAAAGCGTTAAAAAACAATTTTATATACGTCATATATTTTATGTCGTCACTAATAGCACATACATAGAATCAGAGTATATTTTCCTTGCGAAAAGACAATGAACCATTGTGTTTATTTTATTAAACATAATATCAGTCACAATCTAAGACATCATCCCATCCCCGGTGAGATGATCATGAACTGTCCATGAACATTCATGAATAGTTCATGAATGTTCGTGAACAAAAAACTATAAACGTTCATCAACGTTCATCAACGTGATCATGAACAGTTTATGAATATTCTTGAACAACAAATGAGACTTTCATGAACTTATTCTGTTCATGAACTCTCATTTTGTTAATGAACATGGGTTGTTCATAAACGGTCATGAACTCAATTAATTCATGAACCAAAGCTAATTCATGAACGACCATAATCTCAAAAAATTCATGAACCAGATAGTCAATGAACATTCATGAACGTTCATTAAATGTGTTCATGAACTATTCACGAATATTCCTGAACAACAAATGAGACTTTCACGAAATTGAGGTTTTTCATGAACGAACAGGAACTCAATGTTGAACCATATAAGCCAGCAACACTCAAACTAAGTTCACGATGTTGACAAGCTAAGTTCGTGTTGATGTTTATGAATGTTCACGAATTGTTCATGAAAATCAAATAACTTTCAAGTATTTTGACCTGTAAAATACATATAGTATTTTGATTGGGGAGTTATATTTTTCTGATATTACTTCTAACATAACACAGAAAGCTAATTGAGCTTCATTTTGTTAATTGGAAAAAGATAACTCTCCCCTCACTCTATTACACAGAACTGAACAGAAAACTGGGAAACTAATTATTTAAAATATTATTGATTCTGTGGTTGATGATCTAACTCAGAAAGTCTCAATTTGATAATTAATAAGTTAATTAGCCATTTCGTAGTACATCGTACTCACCAGGGTAATTAGGCTGTCATTCACAACAGTTCGTGAACTTTCATGAACTAAATTGAGATTTCATGCTCATGAAAATTTATCACACTTCATGAAAATGTCCCTCGTGAACTTTCATGAACTAGCCATGAACTGAATTAAGACTTATCAAGTTCATAATAATTCGTCAAAAATCATGAAATTCTCTTATGAACTTTCATGAACAAGCTATGAACTGAATTGATCGCAACAAGGTAAAAAAAAATCATGACTGTTCATAAAACTCTCCAAATGAAATTCATTAACTAAATCATGAACAAAATTACTTCATCAAGTGTTCGTTAATATTCATGATTTATCATAAACTGTTTTTGATGAGCAGTTCATGAACACAGGCTTGATGAACCATTGATGAATGTTCTTGAATGTTCATGTGGTCAACGTTCATCACTTGATGAGCTTCATCTCACAGGGGAATTAAGTCAATGAATGTATTAAAATAGCAAAGGAAGGTTGATCCAACATTGTCTCAAGGAACTGTTTTAGCAAACACCAGATTAAACCTATTGTTTCCAACATGATGATCAATCACAACTTCTACTACACACACATAATTGATTTATCATACAATAGAAGTACGTCTAGTATACGTTACTGATGCACAACACTGACGCTATACAAACGCTATGTCATACGTTGGAACACGTTACTACACGTTACGGGTAAGTTAAAACGTAGGCCTACGCCAGCGTAGACCTATGCCGACGTGTTAGGCAATTTTTGTACACGTCGGCATACGCAGCTGTCCCATACGCTGTAGTGTGACAGTCCCATATCATACAGCGACGACTAATCGTTATTAAGACACCCAAGTTTCCCCTCAGTGGTTATCACATTATTGTTTGTAAAAAATATGTCCTGAGGACTAATGCAGTTTTAATGCCGATCCGCCGTCTGCGACGCCTGGCCAACATCAAAACAACGATGGCTCAGCATATTGTGCTGGCTAATTAGTGTTATGCATATCGAAAAGCTGGAAGCAAAATGTCACAATTCGAGACGTTGCACAGATGTTGGCTTAATGCTGGCCCAGCGTCGAAACTCAACAATCCAGCAAACGCGACGGGGGGCGTGATGATGGCCACATGCCTCCAGAGGAGCGAACATATTGTGAGCAGCAAGCTATCTAGAGACACCACCATTTATCAGTGTTGGTTTAATCACAACACTAGATGGCACCTAACTCTGCTAACATAAATAACTTTAAAAATGGTTACAGAATATGTTAAAATGATTTATTGGGTAGATCTAAACCATTCAGCTTTTTACAATGTCAATAATAAATTGTTGTTTTTCGTGTTAAACTAGTAATAAAACAGACACAACAATACGTCGTTCACAACAACCTCGTTTATATTAGTCACGTTGTAGCTAGGTCCTATTTATTATGTATCTGTTCTCAATAACACCCTCTGTAGACCTGTCATGCAGATACTAATATGGTGTCATGCGTGATACTCTCTCTAACATGGTGTCCTGCTTTCTAATGAGCCGTCAACAAGCGCATATGACGACCAGTAATTCAGTTTTGGCATATTTACATATATGCTAAAAGTGAGCAATTGTTTTATTAGATATTTTACGAATAGCTGTTGTACTACCTTGCAAACACATGTACGAGTTGGAATGGATTTGCTGTGTTTCTAAGGTGAAATAGACGCCTGCACACTAGATATCGGCATAAAAATTGACACTTTTGTTGATTTTATTTCAACATGGATATAGCCTGCCGCGCCAAAAAATCGTCTGAATATACAATAACAATGACGTTTTATTTTGAAAACGTGCGAGGTAATAATTATGACATGTAAGACGTTGATTTTCAGTTGCGAGTTAACGCGAATTGCACAAATTATTTCTACCTTCTCCGCATCACATATATGTCCGGTAAATATATATATTGAACGATATCTGATATGTTCACGAAGAAAAGGTACATTTTTCTCAATGTTGGTGTTTGCTTTAACATACATAGTAGGCCTTTATTTTTGTCTTTACAAAATAATTTTTAATATGTAGGCTAATTGACAGTTTTCCAAATCCACTAAATATATATATAGACCCTATAACAAGCTAGCCAGGTGAAATTAGAGTTGTTTCAATAGCTGATTTACCAGATAAAATTAGGGTTCTGTCACAAGCAGTATAGGACCAATGACCCGTAGGACCAATGGCCCGTAGCCTGCGTAGGACCAATGGTCTAAGCGTAGGACTGATGGCCTGTAGGACCAATGACCCGTAGGACTAATGGCCCGTAGGACCAATGGCCCGTAGCACTGGAGAGCCGTCCCCAATCCCACCATCCGATTGCTGCGATATTATGTAGTTGTGATGTCGCCTGTGGAATGTTCCAGGCCTGCTGTCATATATGCTGGAGTAGGCCTAAAGTCTGGTAATTAATATACCCACCGTCTACGACTTTGACCCAGCATTTAACCAACACTGGATTAATTTTTCGTGTGTATGTGGCCTAGCTATAGCGTCAAATGGTATTCCGACCAAAGGTTGAATTTTCAACGGCATATTATCACAAAATATTGTATCGATATCATAATAGATTTGCTTGCAAAAATGATGCATCTCCTATTATCCCCAGCTTCCAACTCCATGTCTTTTTCACAAGACTACGCCCTTTCAAAGAGCTAGGCGGGATTGAGCTAGTAGTAGTAGTAAATCATTGCTTTACGTCACTTTTCGGCACAAAAGGTCTTTTAAGTGACATTATAATACGATAAAAACGTTGTAGTCAATTGATGAGATGAATGATGTACGGATGATGATATGAGGGTGGGGGTGATAGGGCATGGTGGGTTTTTTGAGAGCGTTTTCCATCGCTCGCCCGATAAGGGGTTCTGGGCATGTCTAGGGGATTGAGCTGCGTCGCTTGGTTTAAAATTTACGGATTTTCAAAATCTGTTTAGGTGTCTTGAGCGCTTAAGGGGCTATATATAGGCATAGACTATTCCTGCCATCTTCAGCTCAGCTCAGCTGTGATCTTTAGAAATGTGCCTTTAAAGATCTAGCTAGGCTAGTAACGCTAGCGAGTATGGTGTCAATTACGCAATAGCTAATTAACTGATTAATTAGGAAAAAAAGACTTTCAGAGTTAGATTATCAACCATAGAATACATAATACATGTATTTTAAAATATATTTAGTTTTTCAGTATAGGCTACTAACCTTTTTATTTTTGTGTGAATCTATGAGGGGATAATATTTATTTCATGATTACCGAAATGCTCGTGTTTTGAAGCTTTTATTTTTGGGGTGCTGTGCATGTTTAGGAAATAATACTTTAGCAAAATAGAATCCTCGATCAAGATACTGTATCATATGTATCAAGAATAGACGCAAGACCAAGACTATTTTTAGCATACTAGGCAAAAACTAAAGTCTCAAGGGTTGCTGGTCAAGAAACCACTGCCCTGATCTGCCTGGTGACATTGGGCCAATGTTGCTGGAGTGTTGGGAATTACTCTCTCACTTCAGATGGCCTGCCCAGCCAGACTGAACCGCTCAGTCATACACGTTTGATGGATATTACAGGCTGACAGCTGTTTCAGTGACTGCCAAACATTTCCCGTGCTTTGCCGACGTTGAAACAGTGTTGGGTCAGTGCAGCGCATTAGTGCTGGTTGAATGGTGGGTCAGAGTTGCAGACGGTGACCTGTTATTAAACCAACGGTTAGTGAATTGTGCTGCCACACAGTAGGCCCTAATTAGAAATGGATCCAGTGCCGGCGTAAAAAAACATACCCAGAATTAAAACCTGGCATTAGAACTGCAACCCCTCCTACCTTGAGACAGCCGCTGGGACAAAACTATAACTAAGAAAAGCTTGTATATGCGCTCCTGTTAAAAAACCCCAGATTGTTTAAATATTAAAAATTCGACGAGTGATGAAAGAAAAATGTTGCAGAGTGAAAATGACCTTTCATCGTTAGTAGTAGAGATCCTAAAATCCTGACTTACTCCATATCAACTATCAATGTCCAAACCTAAATATGGCCGATAGTCTGCCCTTTTAAGTAGTACTTAATAGATTAGCTACCTGGCACGGTTTGTCGGGTAGGCCTATCAGGCATTTAAAATTTACAGGGCTGGCCAATTGTCGTTATGTCGCGCATCAGAGCGACATATAAGGGAAAAACGCACCAAAGGAAAGGGTTATATTGCGCGACAATATATTGCCCACATACATAGGCAGGCTACATTTGGAATGGAATGCTGTTATATGGATGCAAAGTCCTCACAGGCTGCAAACATTTTTTTCTGGTGCCTATATTTGGCGCTTAAATATGTCTCCAGTAGTGTAGAGCGCCAATCAATGCAGCTTTTGGTCAGCTCTGTTTAATAATAGCCGATAGCCGGCCATATTGAAATTGTTCAAGTTGTAAATTTTAGGAGCATATGTATCCCTACCTGAAACTGCACATTTTGTTTTATAGTATGCCCCTATAGGCCTATTAATGTTCTAGCTATCTAGCACGATCTGCCCGATATTAGGGATAGGCCTATTAAAGTCGATTACGCTGATGGTCGCCGGCCGTTTAAGTAGGTAACGTTTTGAAAAAAAACCAAGGCTCATCTGCAAAATTAAAAAAATCCATCCACGGGTTTCCGAGTTCTGCTCCGAAAAACAAAATGCGGACAGACGGACAAAATCTGACTATCATCATGCAAAGATCTTGTGGACAGGATAGTAGAGCCTAATAGATGACCTATTAGGTCGTGGTCATGGCTCGACTCTCCAAGTACCGTAAACTGGGGTGACCTTGGCCTTCTTTTTTATTGTTTTAAATCTAGAGAGCTTATAATTATAATAATTAATGTTTCTAGTAAATGTAGCCATATAGATAAAGACAACTAACTATAAAAAAATAAATTATAATTTGATGTGACGATTCTTTCACACTTTTTTTTATTTTATAGGGCTGGGATGACTTTGTCCGAAGAAAATAAGTTACAACTTCGGTAACTTTAAAGAGTGATTTAAACATTTATATAATGCTACAAAAACACTTGACTTTTTGACGTAATTGTTTTGAACTTTAAATAAGGTAATTTCGGCCAATGTAGGCTAAATGTTCTGAACCAACTCAAGTGATGAAATTGAAAATCCGGAGAGTTTGTGATCCCGAGCTGGGGGTGACTTTGGCCCCAAAAATAATTAACTTGGGGTGACTTTGGCCGAAAATATTACACGGAGATTTTAAACAGAGATATAATGCTAAAAAGACCTTAATACCATCTGACGTGAAGGTTTTGAAATTTAAATATGTTAATCTGAGGAAATTTGAATGTTCTTAAGCATTTCAAGCCAAAGCTATCCAATTTTTTTTTTTTTAATATTGGGCCAATGTCACCACAAAAATACGCCTAAACATAATTGTTTTGTCATTTGTGCTTAGAAAATTTACTGAAATAGTTGTCGACTTGGAAAGATTATGAGCAAGACTGCTGAGGACATGAAATTTTATTATAGAATAATACGTACATCATTGCGTCTGCAAAACTACATGAACCAATGTAATTTTAGCAGGTCTATAAAAACACGTATTTTGACTTGGTACGTGACCTTCTTGGCGATGCCTACCTCTGTACACTACAAGCAACCAGGAAGAAAAATGGCATGGTGCACGCACAAACATGTGTATATAACAACAGTAACAAAAAAATACAACTGTCATAGATAGTTATATTGCGACGTCATAAATTAACTCTTTTTCCATTTGGGCAAAAGTCACCCCATAGGGCCAAAGTCACCCCAGTTTACGGTAATGGACACAGTGAAAGACACAATTGATTCTTTCAGGGATTTTTTCATTAGTAAGATTCAGACGATTCGTGATAAGCTAGATACTATTACTACCACAGTACTACCACAGAGTCCTGCTTCAACAGACGTGTCCGGCCCTTCGCACAATCACTCTCTTGATATATTCCAGGAAGCAACTGAGGTTGAGATCCTTAATGTCATCTCAAAATCAGCCACAAAGTAATTTTGCTACTATCCCGACTGACATACTCAAGAGACATTCTGCTTTTCCAGTGCTTGCCGCCACACATATTGTAAATGCATCACCTTACAGCAAAGTTGTCTGCGATGGGGACAAAATTGGAGATAATCAAACAGATCAAGATCAAGGACGATAATAGTGCGATAACATGTGACTGTTTTTAGTGGCGACAATTAATAATTTCCGCCAGACATAAGAGTCGGACGAAAAAGGTGCAACAAGATTTCACGCATACTCCATGTATTTGACAGCTTTTGTAGTAAACATCATTTTGGTTGTTTTTTCAACAGTGTTTAACTTGTTATACAGTACCTTTGTAAATTTTGTTAAACTTTCTCGTTAAATACCGGTGAACAGTACAGATTGAATTGGAAAATTGTCCAGACAGCAAACATTGTCAACATGAATATGATATAGTTTGTAAACAACCTCAGTTTCTGAAAATTCTGCTTGGTGTGTATTTTCGCTTTAAGTGAACATATTAAAGACATACAAAACAAATACAATATAAGTCAATCGACGACAGTAGTTAGTGCAGAATTCAAGCAAGTACAATTTCAAAACAATTACGTCTAAATGTCTAGTGCTTTTTCAGCATTATATCAATGTTTAAAATCACTGTTTAAAATTACCGAAGTTGTTACTTTATTTCTTGGGACAAACTCACCCCAAGTGGCTTTGTCCCAGCCCTAAAAATTTAAAACACGGCTCGTCGGCGACGGAAATAGGCCTCAGCCTCTAATCATCGTTTAAAAGTGAAAATCATTTAAAACAAGAGCACACTAGACAATAGCACGTGGTCATTATTGAAATTGTCCGAGAACTGGTTATTAGAAGCACGCAGTGCAAACTTGAGCAGGATGCAAGAAAAATCACGCCCACAAGGCAAAATTATCGACATAAAATGTGAAAAAACACAATAAAGCGGCCACTTTGAACTGTTTTCAGCTATATTTGAACTTCTCCAAGAACTGGTCATGAGTAACATGCATATTACAAATCTGATCAGGATACATGGAAAAGTTATCGCGCCCACAAAGCAAGATTATTAGCGTAAAATGTGAAAAATCGTCATAAATCGGTCATTTTGAATATTTTTTCTTGCCATTATTGAACTTGTCCAAGACATGATTACTAGCAAGATGCATAATAAATTTGAGAAAGATACATATTAGTTATCATGCCCACAAAGAAATTTTAACTTCGAAGGCGTGACCTCAATTGCAACAGTCCAACTTTTTTAATTAAAAATTTGAAATGTAATTTTGTTTATGCGTTTTAGGGTATAAGCCTCTTACTGCAAAAACCTTACATTTTGTTCAATAGTAATGGTCTCTGGTATGGTTTTCCAGATATTACGCATATTAAAGGTTATAATGATCACAAGTCCGCCATTTTAAATTTTATCGAGGTAAAATTTTATAGGGCATATTGCCCCCCCCCCCCCCTTTGAAGACGTACATTTAATTATATGGTAATGGGCTAGCTACCTGGTACGGTTTTCTAGATATTACGCATTTCGAAGTGGATAATTGCCGTATGTCGGTCATTTTTATTTCAATTGATTTGAAATTATAAAAAACATATACCTTCCTGAAACCGCACCTTTTTTTTCAATAGTAATGCATGATTTTCCAGTTATCAAACATATTAAAGTCAAAAGTGACCACAGGTCGGCAATCTTGAATTTGATCAAGTTGACATTTTTCACGGTATATTCCTACCTGAAACCGCACATTTTGTTCAATAGTAATGGTTTAGCTATCTGGCAAGGTTTTTCAGTTATTACGTATATTCAAGTCAAAAACATATATTACAGTCTGTCCGACGGTGGGGAATGGTCCAAAATGAAAGTTAGCTTTTCGGTATCCAGTCAGTCAATTCTCAAGCGATTTACACGAAATTTTGTAAACCCTATTTTCTATTCATTTGGCATCGATCTTGAAAATTTTGTAAAAAAATATTGGATTGTTCAAAAGTTAGACCATTTAACATGTAGTAAATGTCCATTTATGACGCTCCTCTATAACATGTATAAACCCATTAACTTCATTCCGGTTTTTCCTCAGAATTGCGTTACATGTCAAATGGTCTAACTTTTGAACAACTAAATAGAATTTCGCGAAATTTTCAGGAATGTTGCCAAATGACTACAGATGATAATGGTCGCAAACTTTCGTGACAATCGCTTGAGAATCGACTGACTGGATACCAAAAAGCTAACTTTCATCTTGGACCATCCTCCACCGTCGGACAAAGTATGATCACAAGTCCATTTACCATTTACAATTTTATCTAGGTACAATTTTTCAGGTCATATTCGCCCCCGAAACCGCACATTATATTCTATGGTAATGGGCTAGCTACATGGTACGGTTTTCCAGATATTACTCATTTTGAAGTCGATAATTGTCACATGTCGGCCATTTTTAATTTAATCAAGTTGAAATATTTATTGGGAACATTTCCCTCCCTGAAACCGCACCTTTTGTTCAATGGTAATTAGGTCTAGCGATCTGGCACAATTTTCCAGTTAATAAACATATTAAAGTCAACAGTGGCCGCAGGTAGGCCATCTTGAAATTGATCAAGTTGAAATTCCCACAGTATATCCCCACGTGAAACTGCACATTTTGTTCAATAGTAATGGTCTAGCTATCTGGCACAGTTTTCCAGTTATTATGCATATTGAAGTTAAAAGTGGCCGCAGGTCGGCCATTTTGAATTTGATCGAGTTGATTTTTTTTATAGTATATCCCTACCTAAAACTGTATATTTTGTTCCATGGTAATGGTCTAGCTATCTGGTCCAGTTTTCTGGTCCAGATATTATGCATATTAAAAAAATAATGGCTGATAATCGGAGACATATAATCGACCATTTTGGCTGCCATGACCTAGTTTATGTCCGAATCTTGCCTTATTTCAAACTCATCCGAGCTATTAGAGAAATGAATATATAGTACAAATTTTAGAGCAATACATAAAAAAATATTGAGTGAATCGCGTTAACGAGAAAATTTGTCAATCAGAAGTGGCCGCAGGTGGGCCATTTTAAATTTGATCAAGTTGAAATTTTTCATTATATATCCCTACCTCAAACTGCACATTTTTTTCAATAGTAATGGTCTAGCTATCTGGTAAGGTTCCCCAGATATTACTCATATAAAAAAAATGGCCGATAATCGCCATTTTGGCCGCCATTACCTAGTTTCTTTCAGAATCTTGCCCAATTTCAAACTCAGCCAAGCTATTAGTGAAATGGATATACGGTATAAATTTTGGAGCAATACGCTTACGTAAGAAAATTTTGCGTGAATCGCGTTTATAACGAAAAAAATTGTCTATCGTAAAAAGGCCGCTTGATCAAGTTGAAATTTTTCATGGTATATCCCTACCTGAAACTGCACATTTGTTCAATAGTAATGGTCTAGCTATTTGGTCCGTTTTTCTAGATATTACGCATATTAAAAAAATAATGGCCGAGAATTTGGCCGCCATGACCTTGTTTTTTCGAATCCTGCCCAATTTCTAACTCATCCGAGCTATTAGTGAAATAGATATATGGATAAATTTTGGAGCGATACATAAAAAAAAGTTCAGTGAATTGCGTTAACAAAAAAACTTGTCAATCGGGAAAAAGTTAAGTAGGGGTCACAGAAAGGTCAATTGTGAAATTAGTCAAGCTTTTGTCATGATTACCCTGTATGTGAAGTTAAATGTGCATTACAGTTACGCGGAACAAATTATAGTGCTAAAAGTGGCGGACAAAGGGACGGACGGGCGGGCAGACGCGCGTGGTGACGACAATATAGGCATCCGCCAAAAATTAGGCTGATGCCTAAAAAGTGTGAAAGAATCGTGACCACAAATTATCATTTCTTTTTTATAATTAGTTTTCTAGAAACTAGCTAGAAACGAACATTATTTTAATTACATGTATAAGCTTTCTAGATTTAAAACAATAAAAAAGTGGGCCAAAGTCACCCCAGTTTACGGTATTCAATTTGAAAATAATGTGTGCTAAAAATGGCATCTATAGTCGAATACTTCTGGACAAAAATGTCAGTTTCCTAACTTCATCATATAAAAAATTAAATTATATTTTTAAAATTTTGCTCGAACTAGCCCCGGTCTTTCCCATATTCTAACAGGCTTTGATGTGCTTAGTATTTAAAATGACGTCATTATTTTAATAGTAAATATGTAAAATGGCGTCCATCTTGGATTTTACGATAAACTATAGGTCAGACGATGAACAATAAACATCAGAAATGTTTGTTTCGGCCCTCAAGTCACACAAAAGAAAACAATTGAGCAATTTCGTGCCACAAATAAAAAAAAGAGGTTAATTTACATTTTGACTGTCATTTGTGACCCGCCACGCGAAAAGGGCTTTGAAGTCAAAATTTTCAAAATTAATTTTCAAACGTAATATAATAGCCATGTCCTTTCTGTTTCGATAACTGAAAGAATTTTTGAAAAATATTCATAATTTTTTGTTTTATGAGATTTTTAATATTTAAAAACTAGCTATGTATAGGCCTAATAATTAAATTTAAATTTTATATGACGTCATAAATAATTTAACAAAAGCCGCAGAAGAGGTACCTTCTCGCATGGCGGGTCACATTTTGTTTCTTGTTCATATAAAAATAAATTTAGCGGCGATTTTGGATTTTTTTCATTTAAATTCACTCGTCAGTAATGTTTTTTTCTGATCAACTAATTTACTACAAATAAATCCTATTATCGTCAACATTTTAGCGGTATATAGTAACAGTAAATATGTAAAAGACGACGGATATCTTGTATTTAAAGGTCAAATTAAGGTTATTTCTTTCCAAAGACATATAATTAGATAAAAAATCTTGCAGAAACTATCAATTGTGTTTTCATATGCGATAAAAACATAGCAAATACGGGGGTTTCTTAAAATTTTGGCAGCCATTTTGTTATTCGCTAATTTAAGGTGAAGGCCACGGCAAATATAGAATGTTATCAGCCATATTAGAATTCAGCACATCCAAATTATGTAAAAACAAATAGATAAAAAATTGCATTCCAAAAATATCCTTGTTTCAGATTCAGCCCGTGCTAAATACACATATTCTCATGGAAGGCTTCAATATTCTTTCATTAAAAAATATTATGACATTTATAAATATAAATAACACTCATTTTTAGGAATACACACATCTGGGTTCATTTCCTTTCACCATGTTGAATCGATTGTGTTGTTGTTCATTTTGATTATATTAATACAAAATCATGCTTGAGCATATGTGGAGAGACAACTACTTATTCAACTGCAATGTGTGATAGCCTACCGTATTATACCTAATAAACGCGCCCGGTGCAGAGACTCAGATGGGGGCTCGTTTATTACGTGCTCTGTAATCATAGGACGATACTGCGATGCTCTACACAATCTCGATGACTCAATGATCACTGAGCCAGTGAGATAACCAGTCATTATTGACATCAGGTGTGAAAAATAGCTGTGACAGATCAAGGCTGACACTATGCACGCTATGGCACTGTTAGCAGTGGTTAAAGTGTCACACACATCACACTCTAACTCAATGCGAAACACCTGGATGGATTGATAGATAAAACGTTGCATAATAAGAATTAAAAAAACAAAGGTTATGGATGTATTCTCATTGAAATATTCAATGACAAACTGAAACAGGCGAGGTCAGCGTCTTGGATGTTGACTCGAATTCACGACAATGCATGCTTGCACTAGCACAGACTCTCATCAAGTACATCTTGCCGCATCCGGTCTGACCTTGACAACAGGTGTGAGTTGGATCAGTACAAAAAGGAGGGGTGCGAGCGATATGAATATTCATTATGACGTCACCGGTTTACTGTCTGCAGTGTGGAAGGTCACACTCAGGTCAACTTGTCTGGGTTGTTTGAGGTGGCCAGGGAGGAGGGGGGTCGTATCGTAACTGTATCAGAAACCAAATGCCACATTTATTAAATACCACACATTAATCAATTTTAGAAATGGTACTCACTCATAGTTTAAAAGGTTTTGGACAATAAACACTATCTAATAGAGAAATATTCTGACATTTGTCTCATTCATAATTGTTATGTTTGTAATTTGACAACACCTACCTAATTCATTGAATATGTATGTGTGTATGTATATATATATATATATTTATATATACATTTTCCTTTTGGCCACAATGTTATTTATTTGTAATTTCCCCCCATTTTAATTTTGTGGCTGTGTCTCGCTAACTCGACTGACAGGTTCAGCTGGGTGGAGATTATTGTGATTGGATAAATTTATATTCGAGTTAAAATCCTATCCCATATTTATTCAATTTTTTTCATTTGCACCGCCCCTTTTAAATTGAATCTGACAAGCTGCATAATATTTTGTATAATAATTTTGTATCGTGATTTACTATATTAAATAGTATTATTACATATTACTTAGGTGGCTTCCATGCCAGCGACTCTTTGAGTCTTAATGGTAGTCATCCTGACATGTTATTTGATTTGTATTTTTTCAGTGTCATTTGTCGTATAAACATTTTTCTTCTTCATAGATATATAAATACTATATGGGTTGTATACTCATAGCAAATTATGAGTGATATCAAAGAGTCTGCCGGTACCAGACAATGTGTACAACCATGTGTACAAACACAATCAAGCAGAATGATAGTTTCCAAGGATGATGCCTACAGGGAATCAGCTAAAAATAATGATGTCACACACTTAAACATGCTATAACCCTCCAGCAGACACGAGGTGTTGGCCCAATGTTGGTTTAATGGTAACCCACCGTCTATGACATTGACTAAACAGTGAGCCAACATCGGCATCTCGTATCTGCTGAGTCACGTCTACAACTCATCTCTGCATATGTGGAGATAGAAATGCTAAGAGATATCTAGGCCTACATGTATACTGATAATAATCGTTATAAATTAGTTGTGCTCCATTCAGTCACAGACAGTGGCCCAGCATTGGGCCAATGTATCGTTTTATCTGGGTAGTGGCTTTTCTGGCGATGTGCGGCAGTCCCACTAAACACGGGACAATCATCCAATGCCCTTTCAATTGAATACGTTGGCCAGCATTTAAACAGTATTGGGTGAATGGCAAATGTTTGCTGGGGTGCTGCCGCTAGGTATACAGCCGACCCAGCGTTGGGTCAGTGTCATAGAGGATTTGTCGGCATAGAACCAGCAATGGGCTGCAACGCTGGCCCAACATTGACCCGGAATTTGGTGAGTAGGCCTACATCGTGTGACGTGTGTACGAGGTAGGCATACATCTAGAGACACGTGGCAGCACGATTCACTGGCAAGTATTGAATGGATGTTTGCCAGTACTGGAATGGAAAGAATGAACATTAAAGATCTATTTTGATATTTTAACTTGTCTCCTTGGTTCTTTCTTTATTTATTGAACATTTAGCATTGTGGCCGATGAGGAAGGACAATACAGTTAGGTTCACAAAATATTAGGCCGATTTTTTGTCCATAGACTTAACACACAAACAGCCTGGAGTTTTGTCGATTACAGAAAGCTTGTACCTCACTTTAAATTGGCCTAATGCCTGCACCATAGAATCCTATGAAATGAAATGAATCGGGCTTTAGGCAACCTTTGTGCACATATAGGCTAAACTGGGCCAGGAGAACCTCCTGAGGATGGTGAGATGATTGAGATAACACCGTCCTCCAGACACAGGATTCGAAATTCGAGCCCTGGCGGTCGGAGGCCGAGCATGCTACCTCTCGGTCACGGAGGCTTCCCACAATACTGATTTTCACACGTGGATGTGGAATTTTTTTTTTGTTTCTTCCAAACCACCGAGACCGGGAACCGAACCCCGAACTCTGGCGTGAAAGAGATATGAGATATGGCGCAATATAAATATATTGTGAGCAAGTTCATCTAGTCTGTCGGCAGCTGGCGTCATTATTTCTAATCTCAGCACATCCAGCAAACAAGACATTGAGCCATGGTTGGGTCAATGTTGGGCGAGCAATGCACACAGTAGACAGGCGCGCCTGCAGGAATTTGGTCCATGGTACGCAGATATGAGGTCGAGGGGGGGGGGGGGGCAGTGGAGGAATGACCACGATTTAGCGTCAATAAAACCAAATAATAAATAAATGACATGTACAATTTATTTATGATTTATATTATTTCATTCATAATTATGTAATTGGTATAATTTTGTTAATAAATTTTGATATCATTCTTCATACATATAGTTAAATATATAGTTGTTGCAATTATTGTGAAATTACATCCGTGGATATTTCCTAATAGATTAACGGTTTGTTTATCCTTCAGCTGAAAAAAATAATAATAAACCCGCAGAAAAATGAATAACTAAAACACATTCATGATAAAGTAACTAGGGCCTGACGGCACTGAAGTAGAGCTTGTGCCGGGCTTCAGGGTCAGTGTTAAAACTTATACCAGTCTGAGCCCGAGCAGTGCTCGGGCTATAATTCAGTAGCGTATCAGTCTGAGCCCGAGCATTGCTCGGGCTATGGCTATTTTGGGCTCTAGTGCGTGGTTATTTATAGACCATGGACTGAAAGTCGAAACCCTAGCTACCCCCCTGGGTATTTTTGTAAACCTTATTTTTTTTTTTAAATCACTATGTACCATGCTACTTTCAGATGATTTGCAGATTTTTTATACATGAATAAGGTCACCAGGGGTCATCGAACTATGGTATGGCCTACCCTTGACCCTTAGCTGGTATAAAAATGTGTCATGTACACAATGTCAGTGGAAAGGACCAATGGCCAACACTTCCAATAAGTCGGTCCGAGCCCAACCCATGTGTACATGGTGACTTAAGTTAGTCATGAGCTTCATAGGGGAGATGGTAAGGTCATCTCAAGGTCACAGCAATGTCAAATCAGCTAAAAACGGTTGAAAATAGTTTCTTTTTTTTTTATGTTACAGGGAGGTTACATGGATAATATAGGGCTGCAGGTGAAATCACCCTCGTGTCAACCCTGTTTGATAGGGCAGAAATGGACCAAATAATTACCACACTGATGTTATGTTTGACCAATGGACAGTATACAACAATTACACTTGATGAAGCCCAACCCAAGCACACATGGTGACATGGGTTGGGGTTGGGCTTGCTAGGGGAGTTACCCCAAGGTGATGGTGAGGTCATCTCAAGGTCACAGCAAGGTCAAATCAGCTCAAAACCAGTGAAAATAGCTAGTTTTTGTTGACTTTGCTACAATTATGGCCTGAGGCATAGGCCTACATAGACCCCAACAGGGACCAATACCAAGAAACACACAAAAGGTAACAGGATAATTTAAGGGTTGGAGGGGTTATACCCCATCAAATCACCCATGTGTCAGTCCTGTCTGATATGGCAGAAATAGACCAAATATAACAGACTGGTTTTATGTTTGACGGGTGGCCAATTATATCTGATGAAGCCCATCCAAAGTACACATAGTGATATGGCTTGGGATCGGGCTTCATTGGGGAGGTACCACAAGGTTACAGCAACGTCATTTGAAGGTCACAGCAAGGTCAAATCAGCTGAACGACGAAGCTTGTTTTTTGCTTCAGCTACACTTAGGTTCACTTTAAATGTCGGTGATTGTTGACCACAACCATGTAGGCACAATAATATAGGGTGAAAAAGACAATTCTTTGGATTTGTGTTTGTTACTATGGCAATGGTTGTTAGAGAGGTAACATTGCAGGTCCCCAGAGTACGTAATTTTAAACCCCTTTGTATGTTGTATAAGCATAGCAAGTTTCAGAAACATTGCTCCAATATTAACAATATGTGTGCAGTTCCATTACAAACTACCACGAGGTACATTTGACCGATGAGACAATGGATTTCTTTGATAATACCAACTAGCATAGCAAGCAGATCTATGGATATAGGCAAGACCTTACTGTAGATATATGATAACAATAATGATTATTATCATGCAGTAGTGTTACTCGCATTCACACATCATATTTTGGTGCTCATTTCAGTATTCTAATGCCATGTAGGCGCAATAATATGGGATGAAAATTGCTATTATATGGATTTGTGTCTGTTACCATGGCAACGGTTGCTAGGGTGGTAGCAGTGCATGTCCCCAGGGTGTGTAATTTTGCCCCCCCCCCCCCCGATGTATGTTGTATAAGAATACAAAGTTTCAGAAACATTGCTCCATATTAACACACATGTGTGTATGTGACCATTATGTTGTTGAAAATGTTCAATTTGGCTGAAACAACCAGACCAGGCGGCTATGTCATTGAAATAACTGTCCAGACTGCAATGAGTTAAGGAAAGCTAAGATGCAGCTGTTTCACAATTAAGCAACAAATATATTGGTCTAAATGAGGTGTCGAGTCCGACAGTAGCTATCCTATATCTCGTGTCTGACTGTCGTCAGCTTAATGTTGTTTTCAATGTGTAGTCGAGGAGGGTGGTGGTCATGTGTTGCACGTGTAATGTTTTGAATTCCGGGCGAAACGAACCATAGCGTGCACAGGGTCAGCCTTGATCTGTCACATCTATTTTTTACACCTCAAGTCGACACCTGTATTGAGTACACTGCACACTGATTTCAGTGCACATATTAAACACCTGACAAATACGTACACCTCCAACTGTGTCTCTGTGTTTATTAGTATATCCGGTTTATTTGGGATAATCGGGTAGGCCTACCCTAATGGAAAATAGGCCTATAGGCTCAGGCTACTCCCTGTGTGACCCTGGGCTGGGACTGTGATGCAGTTAATTATTTAAAGCCAATCTATTAAACAGAAACTGTTTAAATATTAACCTGACAGTTTGAGTGGTATAGGCATATATATGTTACTAGGCATACACCAGTCAATGACAGGTAGGGGAAGGTACTGCGTCCTAGTAGCCTAGGCACATTGCATGCTAGTAGGCCTACTGCTATTTGCTCAGATGTGATGGTAGTGTGTAGTGTTCAGAATTGAAATAACCGAGTCAGGAGACAGATTAACTACTTCCACTGCGACAGTCTTTGAGCCAATGTTGATTTAATGATAGGCCAGCGTAATAACAGTGTGAGACTGCAGCACAATATTAAATTGACCTGGGGTGGGGGGGTGGGGGGTGGGGGGATCTCTCTTGTTTTATGCGCCTTGGCACCACATGTTGTGTCTTTTTCCCAAAATTTAGACTGTTAGCCCGACCATCTCAGTCAAAC
Source organism: Flabesymbios commensalis (assembly GCA_964017125.1). NCBI lineage: Eukaryota > Metazoa > Annelida > Polychaeta > Terebellida > Flabelligeridae > Flabesymbios > Flabesymbios commensalis. The sequence goes on along the minus strand of OZ024911.1, from coordinate 64,440,820 downwards.
AAGGATCTCAATAGGCCTTTTCTATTAGGCATATATGCCATTGAAAATCAATTTCCTTAGTGATTTATGTGTAACGTTAGGCCCTAATTAATTCATGTCAATGGATATTTTTCATTAGGCAGTGGCTAATCGTACGTGATTCTTCATAATGTATCTCTATGGGCAGCCTCGTTTACGAAAAGACGGGCTCCCATTATAACTTCCCCATACGAATAGCTAGTCCGTTTTAATTGTTTTATGTGCGAAGGCGACATTTGCCTTTTTTTAACTCAATGGGCCTATCACAACTCACTATAGAACTCACAACTCGATATACCTAGATATATTGAGATTGCAAAGTTATCGATATAATTAGTGAGTTAATAACTTGATATCCAGGTTAAAACAATAGCCTAATTTAAATGTCACTTCTGGGGCTTTGCATATGGCTATGAGATTTATTAGGCATAGCAGGATTAGGCTATGCATTGCCTAAAGGGTGTTTTTAAAGTTTTCAGAATGTATTCAGACTGTAGGCACTAGTAGGCCCTAGGCCTGAGTTTTTACTACAAATAAATTGTTTTTTGCTGGTTTTATGTTAGAGCATCGTCTACGAAGCTCGCCCAACATTAATGCCACATCGGGTGAATGTTTGTTTTGTTGGGCAGTGATAGGCCATTTCATGTGTATTGGCAGGCCAGCAGAAACAAGACGTTGAATCGACGTTGGGCCAATGTCGTAGACAGTGGACAAACGTTGAACCAACATTGATTCAACGTCTTTCCTTGTGTCAGACGAGTGTGGTTGTGTATGCCTATGGGACAGACAGACCTAGCCAACTCGCAAACGACGCTGGCCCAACATTTGGTCAGCGTTGCCGTATTAGGCCCACCACTGATGCCAGGTGCACTTCCCAGCAAACACCAGAAGTTGACTTGCAGGTCATGTGTCGTAGCTAGGTCAGGTCAAGTGTATTGCTAAGGTCACGTGTGACGTCACCTAACAAAGCACATGCACTGTAAGCCTGTACAAGGCTGACATTGTAGTAGAGATGGTGAATTGAGGCGTCATTTTTATCAGTGTTCATCTGATCATCTAAGCCCAAATATCAAAATGTGGGTTCGTGGTGCAACAAAAAAAGTTATTCTTAACACACACAAGGAGTTATATGTTCTCAATTCGACACATTAAAAGTTATTGTCGTGAAATTAATCATACAGAAAACCACTCAGACCGACACCATCGTAAGAGTAGAGCAAAAGCTCTACTAAAAATGAATGAATGGGGTTTTAAGTCACATTTGTGCTTATGTATGCTGAACTGGACCAAGAGAACCTCCTGAGAAATGACATACTATGCTACTGGATGCTCTTCAGATACAAGATTCGAACTCTGGCGGTCTGAAGCCGAGCACGCTAACTCTCAGTCAAGTAGGCCCCCCACAATATTGAATCATGATAAAGTGAATACGCGTGATAGAGTGAATATGGTCAATAAAGTGAATAAATAAAGTGAATAAAGTGATGAAAAATAAATAAAGATAATTTGTTTAATAATTTCACTGCAATAATTAAGAGGGATAGCTATAATTTAAATGTGCATGTAATAACAGTGATGCAACTGAGCTCGATATGAAGTTTGCAGTGATAATGCAAATTAGAAATTTAAGTGCTTAGAACGTATTCACTTTAATTGTATCGACGGTTTGCGAGTGGCATATAATTATATGAATTGCTCAAACAAGTAGGCGTGATTATGACAGAATGGAACCCTAGCCCCCAAAGTTTGCCGAGTGTGATTAAAGAGTCATAGCTCATTGTTTCTAAGCTGTTTTTGCTTCAGCAATTTTTCATTTAATATATACCGCCCATTCACAGATGTCTGACAAGAAAAAAATGAATCTGGCATATAATTATATGAATTGCTCAAACAAGTAGGCGTGATTATGACAGAATGGAACCCTAGCCCCCAAAGTTTGCCGAGTGTGATTAAAGAGTCATAGCTCATTGTTTCTAAGCTGTTTTTGCTTCAGCAATTTTTCATTTAATATATACCGCCCATTCACAGATGTCTGACAAGAAGAAAATGAATCTGGCGTTAGGTCACTTGTGTGCAAATACAGGCTAAATTGGGCAAGGAGAACCCCCTGAGGATGGTGAGATGACACTGCCCTCCATACACATGATTCACAATTCAAAACCTGATGGTCCGAGGCCTAGCACGCTACCTCTTGGTCACGGAGGCAGCCCACAATACAAGTGAATGGGGAGGAAACATTTTTGTCTGGCAAGAAGAGAGGCTAAAGAGTCGAAATCAACGTCGACACAATGGTCTCAAATTTAACTCGACGAGGCTACCATTAACGTGATTACCTGGTCACATTAAGCAGGGAGAAACATTGCCACACAGGAACAGCGGGGACGTATGCATGACTTGTGAGCCACGTCCCCTTGGGATTGTGGAAATGGTATAAATATACATACCGCGTCATTGAGGTGGGTAATATCTCCACCAATCCCATGTCCTCAATTATGCGTCGCTGCTAGAAAAAGCCCCCCAACCCCTCTCCGCTAACTATTTGGAATTAGGCCAATCCGACGGTGCTCCGAGAATATTGAACGTACCTTGATTAAACATATTAAACATGGAGTGGGGCAGAGATCATGACAGCGATAAGCCACTGGTTACCCTCACGTCACAGTGTCTGATCTTCACACTAAAGACTAATTAGCCGTCATTGGATTAGCTTTCATTTATGTGACGGAAGATCAAACAGGTCTCTTTTCAATACCTGGACAAACAGACTGCAAGAATCTATACCATTTCTAATCCACTGTATGGCATATTTGTGTGGTGAACACATTGGGACAGGATTCGGAATAACCCAATAAAAAACAATCGCGCTTACAAGGGAACACAGGCAGATGGACAGATGACAAAAGCCTCATGTTTCTGGGGCAAAGGGAGGACTCTTGAAATACTACAAATTGTTAAATTATAAGGGTGTGTCATTCTGATTGATCAGAATGGCATACTCGCTCATAACGGCATGCTCTTATGCGTATCAAATCTGTGATTTTGATAAAATTATGATGTCTCACTGTTGATCGCAACACACGCCATGCAACGGCGACAACAGTAAATGAATGAGGAATGTTGTGTGCTTATCTTATCTATATCAAGATTAATATCAATGGATAATTACATGATGCTGATCCCAGGCTTCAAAGGCCTTTTAGGTCAAAATATAGGTTTTTTTATAGGTTTATTTCATCAAAATATAGGCTTTTATAGGTTTATTTGACATAAAATTATAGGTTTTTATAGGTTTTCCAGTGAAACTAATGTACCTGTCATGTGAAAATTCATACTTTTTTACTATTCCAAAGTCATATCTACCATATTTCAGGAAGTACACTGTATAGTACACACCTCTGAATATACAGTATAATACATATTGCCAAAAATGCATACTTAATGGAGCCATGTTCAATCAGAGGAGGGCTGGGGTGTTTGAATTGGACAAATTATTTATTGCACTTAATAAATTCTTCACACAAGTTTAGCTATGGAGGTGAATATATATTATTTATAGAAAAAAAATTTGTCCACATAGGTTGAACCAATATCAGACAAGGTGTAGTAAAATTTGATGCCGAGCGAAGCGAGGGTGGAATTTTTTTAAGGAATTATGTAGCTGATAAGCTTAAATAATTTATTTCAGACTAACTTGAGGAATTAAATTATATTTAAAGCATTTCTTTCTGAAACAAAGAAAGTTATTTGACAAAAACACATTCTCACAATTAAAATAAAGTTCAACATATTGTTTTTGTTCAAGCAAAATCAAAATATGGGTTTTTATAGGTTATATAGGCTATTTTCAGAAAAATATAGGTTCCTTTTTCAAATATAGGTTTTTAAAGGTTTTTATAGGTTTATAGGTTTTACTTTGATGCCTGTGATCCTCTTGTCACAGCTTCACCTTGACTGAGGTTGAAAATGTCCCAATTTTAAGTTAGTCATGTCGGACCGGCAACAACTTAAATTTGGCTATTTATCAGAGCTGAATTGAATCTCCAATTCTAGAGGTGTAGGCCTATTGCATCTGATGTTGTCCAAACCAGCACGGGTCAACTGTTAGACAGTATGTGTTTTAGGCCTAACTTCATTGCCCAGGTAGAGGCTAGGTAGGCTCACATGCTCATCCTCTTGTCACAGCTCGACCTTGACTGATGCTAGAAATATCCCAATTATAAGCTAACATTAGTCATGTCGGACCGTATTAGGACTATTTCATTCGATGTTGTCCAAACCATCACGGGTCGACTGTTACCAGTGGTTACACAGTATGTGCTTAGGACTAACGTCATTGCGTGCCAGATGCTACATGTAGGCCTACATCACATCAAAATTAGATTTGTCCACTATGCATGTAATTTTTAAATGAATAGCTAGACTACAATAAGAGGAAAATTATAACACCCCATAGTTATCGGGTATCATGGCAAGGGGTGGCATGTCTTGTGCAGATATATGGGTAGGGGAAACTGGGGCACTTTGAGACGGAAAAATTCAAAACCCCCATTTTTGAAATAAAAGATTTTTACGACACATATGGATACACCTTGAGACACCACCTGGGGTAACTTGAGACACCATAATGCTAGATGTTGCAGTAACAATATGTGCCTGAAAAAGGTGGGCGCACTTTGAAACACTTTCAGGGCACCTTGAGATAGACTCGGGGCACCTCGAGACAGTTTTGGACCTCATGTCTGATATCATATCAGTGTATGGGGTGTATTTGAAGCAAATCATTATACGTAAGAAAGTAAGCTCAAACAGGGTGGACAATGGTCAGCTATTGAGGTCATTTTTATAAATGATGTCATTGCTGGCCAATCAGCATGCAATATGTCCTAGGAGGGGAATCCTTGAGACCAATAGGGCCTACCATATTTGGAGATGGATGTCAACTATTGTGTCACATTTTGAATGACGTCATTGCTGGCTAATCAGTGAGCTGGATACAAACAATTCTCCCAAGAATAATGCTTGTTACCGGGCCCTGTAATTTGCATAAGTTGCGCCCAATCAGAACATAGCTGATTGATTATGCTGGACAAGGGCTTTTGCTTATCAACCAATGACATTTCTGTTTGGACAGACTCGAGCACTAACCTACTACCAGTAGTTTAGTGACCGTCAACGTCGAACAGTCTTGTTTTGTATCAAACTGATATAAGAAGCTCCATACGTATCCGTATCTATTGATAGGGTCCCCGAAACTAAGGCCAATGGTCAGATTTATGAATGTAATTCACCCATCTAGCAATTTTATTAATGAAATGACGTCACTTTATGTCCCACTAGACTCTGTCAATAATGTGCCTTGGCTAAGGCCCAGCAACAAAAAAAAAAACTAAAGAAATATTTACAAAAGGAATAGTTCTTTATCTTGCTGATATTACAGTATATTGTAGTGTATAAATTACATGTACATGCACACACAATACTAAGTTACCCAGTTAAAAGAGGAAGGACAACAATTTGGCTGGTTTGCCCCAATCAAGACAACACCTGCCTAACGTCTACTTTTTTCTATAACAGATCTAATTTACCAGAGCTGAAATAACTTTGTGAGAGTGAAGTCATGTTTCATGGTCAACAAAATACTCTTACATACAGGAGATGTAAAACAAACCTTGACAAGGTGCGACCTACATTTTAGTCATCTGATATCAGCTAATCAAATGTTCAAAATATAGGTTAGGTCAAATAATAATCTGAAGATCTCTTTAACAAATATTACTTGTTAAATTAACATACTTGTTTGCGCAAGTGAGGATCTTTTAAAAGTTAGAGGCGATTCAAAACATCAAATACACACTTGCATAAGTCACATACATGTGTATTACAAGTCAATAAGAATTAAATTTAGAAGTGTCACAATAATAAACAAAACCGTAAATTATCGATAAAAAATAATCAACATATACCTTGTATAGAAAAAATATCATGTCTGATTATATTATAATATCATGTCTGTATATTAGAAATGTATATTATAATATCATGTCTGACTATATTATAGAAATATTTTGCACACCATCAACAAGACTGCCGTTTTCAAACAAAGCAGTCAGCTGCACAATTGCATTAAACTGTTAACAACCATTTGTATATATATGATAATTCATTCTTTCATAAACAAAATACAACCTGTATGTAAACAATCATAGACAGAACACAGATATTGGTTATTAAATGCGGAGACAGAAAGACGAGCACTACTTCACCGGATAAAAGCATTGATGCCTTTGATGCAAACTACCATGGTAGATCAAATGGCAGTATGCATGTACATCACCCCTAATGTGGAAAAAGTTCTAGCAAAGAAAAAGCTCCCCCTGTTTAATTGTATAAAATCATAATAAATGATGTTCGGCTTGCTACATTTCATTAGATATGATAAATGGCATGCATTAAATTCTTGCTTATCGTTAAGAAATAAATATCCTTGCTTATCGTTAAGAATGACATATTATGTCCCAATATAAGATACTTTCCAGATAATTAACAATGAAAAATTTTCCATTGAAAAGTAGTTACCGTAGTAGTTATAACAGATAGAAGAGAAGCCAAACAATATAATATTGAGAAAGCTTATGAAAACCCTGAGATTTACTATTCGAGATGATGTGATTTTGATTATTATGTGTCTTACGTAATAAATGATTTTTAATGATTATGATGAATGTTCTATCCACGGCAATTACCAGGTCTCAAAACTGGAACTGAACATATGGACTACATATACGAGACGTTTAAAATTTCAGATTTTGAAAGTTTAAATAAGTCTCCGATGAAGGTCTAGGTATATTCAACAAGTGTTTTGAAGACGATCACAGAAATAGTTTGCAATCTCTAGAATAAGTATTTTATACAAGTTAAAAGCTGCCTGGATTTCATCCTTATCCTTCATAGAGACTCACACAGCCGAGGAACCAGATGATGACTTGATGCCGCGAGGAAACTGTTCATTTTAATTCCGACCACTCACAAGATACCAGACGGATACATTCTGATACATACAAACATCCCAGCTAACATGAAACATCAACCCGGTGTTGGTCTAACGATGGGCCCGAGTCCTCGACGCTGCTCAACGATAGCCCAACACTGGGTTGATGTTTCGTGTCAGCTGGGATACATGTTCCTGTACACTGTACATGTCGTGTGGCTGTGAACATATACCAGGTGGTGAGAACTGGCGTCAGTTTGTTAGGCCAGCAATATCGCTGGCCTAGAGATCTGTTATATGTAATTTAACATGACTGCATAATTCACGCAGACTCCTTCTCACCTCCAGCTTCACCGTCTCCTGCAACAATACAACAGAAAATATTATATTCATTTTAGGCCACATCTGTAAATTTGCTTAGGGTGACTGTTTACAATTTAACATATATGTAGATGGTGTAGGGTAGAAAGCGGTCAGTTGCAGTTGGTCACTCATAACACTAAAAAGAGCCTCTTAACTTAATTATTTCATACATGACACAATAAACTGATCCAACTAGTATAATATGAATGAAACAATTTGCAGATCACATTTTTAAGCTCCTTTTAAAAATATATAAATTTTGAACATTGTGATAAGTTTAAATTTGCACAAACACACTATATGTAATATTAATAATTTGCAAGGCGAATATGAAAGTCGCCATCCTGGATATGAAAATTAAACAAATTTCAAACTCAACCAAGGTAATCTTCCAGGACTGGATTAGAGCGCTTAAGTCGTCGAATTATTGAATGATAATTACAACAATTGACAGGAATGCTGACGATATTAGACGTGCGATTGCACACGCATGCTATCACACACCCAAAACAAAACTGAGGTGTAGGAAATACCACATGTCTCATACAATGTACTGAAATGGAGGTAAGACAATGTAGTTCAAATCACACTCTATGATCACATTCTTGTTCATTGAAGGGATGTGATTTTCCACACAACCTATGTTACAAACCATCAGCACTGAGACGGCACTAAAATAATAAGTATCCACCACATAGCATAGTGGGTGGAGACTTATTAAATAGTCCTGCACATTGCTTAAAAACTCGTCACCAAAATGTAAATGTAACCAAGAGAACGGTGAACAACATGAAAACATTGTGATCAAGTTAACAAACACAAGATTAAGTCTTATTAATGAAAAAAGCAACAAGAAACATTGTTAGCGCTAAGAAATGTATTTCCTCCATCCATTGTCAAATCAACCTTGAAATAGTCCAAACCTGTGCAAACTTTTATTTAAGTCAAAAATGACAAATTTCACCAAATGTATTAAAAAAATGATAAATGAAATAAATGTCTTGGAATTTTGACTAATTTTTTTAGCCACACTGCAAGTGTCTAACTGTACAAATCAAAACTGTACAAATTCAGACAGCAGTTCAAGATCTCATCACTATATCTAAACCAAATGCAAAAACAGCAGGATCAATACTTGTGGCAAGCCACAAACCTAATTTCTGCAAGATTTTAAAACCATATCTTTATCTTTCATAAAATAAACTAATCTCACTTGGTTGCAAATTGACTATTTTTTTCAGATTTTCAATTTTCATAGATAAATATTCATTTTTACTATTCAAATACCCATTCATATTTCACTGAATTATAGAATTTCTAAACATAGTTCGCAATCTTGAATACAAACAAATTAATAGTAGTAAAATATCACCAGATATGTCATGCACCTCCTGCCAGTATGTTGGTCTCTGGAGGTTGAGAAGTGTACTTCATAATTATATTGGGATATACACAATCATAATTAAAACCGCAAATAAATAGGAAAGCAGCACTCTAGTAAACGGCAACCATAATTTTTTATTCTAGTTATCATGCAAAGGTCATAAGCTTACAATCACAATTTTCCTAAATGTTTCAAAGAAGTCTTTTATTTTGAATTTGACGAGATTTGTAATGTGTTATATTTGTATTCATGAGACCTTTACATTGTTTTTATAATTAAATCTGTAATCCCTGAACCGAACAACTATTTGACCTCATCTGAAGGGAATAATTGTAATTTTATGAAATATTCGTAGATCTTTAGATTGAAAAAATGTCTGGCGGCCATGTCAGATCAGTAGCTTTGTCTCAGAGAATTCAATCATTAGAGTAGCAAGTTCTAAATTTCTAAAAGAATTCCAATAATATTAATTACATCTCATTTGGCTGATCTACTTCAGGTGCATATAAAATACCAGTAAGCATAGACATTTTGATTTGCATGAAATCCTCATTATTGATGTATAAATATTTCACTAAACACTTTACAATTTGATTAGCAGTCTGTCAGCCACCAGTCATACAGTATTTATTTTCTATGGGCATATAGCTGAACAGAAAGTAACATCCCAATTAGTCCTTTTGAATAGAACTGAAAAAATAATATCATTAAAATTTTAGTGTGCCCCATGAGCAAGGTTGTAGTTATTTTGTATTCTTTTCAAGATACATGTAATGCAGGACTAGAGACACAAACTGATATGATCTTCTTGTAGTGTCTGTAATTGCCCCCTCCCACTCCAAAAAGTGATTCAGATCTTAGTCCGCCATTCATGAAGATATGTACCAAATCAAGATCTGTTGGAGACTTAACTCTCAAAGGCACATGTTATTCATTAAAGTTTTGATTGCATGTGTCAAGAATTTATAATCAAGCAAAATTTGTAGATGAGTCGCTAATGAGAATGTGTGGAATGCAGTAAGCAGTCTGCTCCTGCTGCTCAATCTAAGTCATATTGAATTTATTTTAGCATATAGAGTTTGTGCATACTGAATTTGTGGTGCACCATTACACCTACCAGTAGTAGTTTTTTTTTAAATGGGAGGCTTTTTCACCATTTGTGAAATGTCACATATGACCTCTTAACCCATGTCCTGCTGAATTGTTTCAATTGTATTTTTTGTCATTTGAAGCTGGAATTGCTAACGCAATTCCCAGCTTCAAATGACGAAAAATATAGATATTTTTTCGAAAATATACATCTTCTAAATTGTATTATTTGACTAACTGAACATCTACCACAAACTGTATTGTCCATTTCAGTGACATATTATTTGGCTTAAAATATGCTTAAAACCGTATATATCTGGGTCTAGCAGGACAAGGGTTAACCCTTGTGCTGCAGAGGTGTTTGTTTCTATATTTCTAATAATTCAAGCTGGATTTGTTAATGTTATTTCAAGCATCAGATCATAAAACAATATGTGTATTTATGAAAATAGACATATCACAAATTAAGTTATTTTATGAACCTAACATCTATCAAACAATTTTAATTATTTTCAGGGTATTTTATTTGCTTTGAAACATGTTTGAAACTACATATATACAGATTTATAAAGAAAAGGGTGAAACCTTTGACCACCAAGCTACGTTATTTAAATTTATTAATTTGACAAAAAAAAAGTAAATGTTGGTGCACAAATTTCATACGCAATAACAGTGGATTTAATCTGCTGATCAAATGTAATAAAAAATTATAGTTGTGTTCAGCGCTTAAAGGGTTAATACCAAGGTGACTATTAAAGTTGCATTAGCAAAATTTTAAGGCTTTCAAAAACAAGAAATACCACATACTAAGTACACTAGAACCTGCTATGAGCAGTCACCCTTGTGACACAGGAAAAGTGGCCTTTTAATACAAGTGGCTGCACATAGGAGGCTTATTTGTATAACAAAATGCCATTTTGCGGGATGGCCAAGTGGCCTCCCATAGGAGGTTGGCTGCTCATAGCAATTACCAAATGTGCGACAGGGTGACAAGGAGCATGAATAATTTGATTTCAGCAGTCCTCTCTTACCATAGGATATAAGGAAGGGAGAAATCAGTGATTAACCCCAACTTACCCGCTTCATCTTCATCATCCTCTTCACCATCTATCACCTCTTCCACACCTGTAAAAACATAAACCAATGGAAAAATAAATCTTACATTTGTATATAAAATATAGAAGTCTCACCTTCCACAATTAAAAGTTTATTGCCAATGCAGTAACGGTGGGGCTATATAACATAAGTGCCATGGCGGCCATCTTGGATATGCAAATAAGCTGATTAAGATCTGATGAACATTGGCAATTGGAGATCTTGGATAAACAAATCTGCTCATGGCAGCCATGTTTAATCTGCAAATTAGCTAATTTTCGAGCTCGTCAGACGAATAATGGCGACTGGAGCGTTTACGTCGATCTTGGATATGCAAATTAGCCCATGGCGGCCATGTTGAAACTGCAAATAAGCTGATTTTCAAACTCAACCAGAATAATCCATCAGAGCTTGTTGAGGACAAAATTCTCAAAGATCGGATGAATATTGGTGAGACTTTACGTCGATCTTGGATATATGCAAATTAGCCTAACAGGGCAAAAAATGAGGGTGCGCAAATGCGGGCTTACCGCTGTTTTTACTCAGATCCCGCACATCAAATATCACAAGTGAGGGATATTCCCGCACAGTTTCCTGGCCTACGTGGGCATAACATCTGTTGTTTTATTTATCTTCATATCAAGTCCACTGTAGACAGACATATCATAAGATTGTATAGATTGCTTTCTGATGTCCGAAAACATGCAAGCTGGAGGGAGATCAGGGTTCGTAATAACAATGGGTTAAAACAATAGTATGCTAAGTGACATTTTTGGCCTTTAGAATAATAACCAGCTAAGTCACCTATAATATGTATAAAGTTTGAATTTATTCCAAATTTAGATTAAAACAACAGATCAAGTCGACTTAGCACATTGTTATTCTCGTGAAAAGGAGCACATATCAGTATAATATCTGTCCAACACAGGACCAATTCGACTTGACACATTGTTATTCTGGTGTTATATGCTTATGGGCTCTGTTTCTGGGACAAGAATGGTGAAAGTGCACTTAGCGCTTTGTTATTCTGAGACTTGTGGAGATAGCACAGGGGAAATGCCTGGATTTAGTTCATTGTTGATCTAGAAACAATCTCTGCATATTCTGTGTTCCTGGAGTAACAATGTGCTAAGTCAACTTGGTGTCTTGTTGATTCCAATTTTGCTTCTGTAAATCGTTTTAAATGGAAAAATAATACTGTGATAACTTCACTTGATCTACTGTCAAATTCCTATCGCTGTGTGTTTAAGTCCAAGTATACAGGCTAATAATAAGTGGATTTAGCAGACTGTAGTTCCAAGCAAAAAAGATCAACACAATTTCGTTTTCAAGTCGCCTTGACCCACTATTGTTTTAGACCATCGATAAGGGCTGAAAGCACATTCTGAAAATGTGGTTGTCCACCTGATTTTCTGGTTGTCTGCATGCATGAGATCAGGGCAGACACTAGCTAAGCGTAATCCTGGAAAGAGTGATATTTTGATATCAACAGACTACTTTTTTGTACAGATCAGTTTTAGTGCCTATACATTTCTAGATATAGATTTCGATGTAGATATTGTTATCGACCTGTGTCTGCCAACTTTCTGTTTTCCTACGAACTTTAAAATTTGGCAGCGTTAACAGACTTTGAACTAAATTTTATTACATATTTTTTTGTTTGTGCAGTTAATCGTGTCACTAATTAATATTCTGTAGGCAAATATGTTTGCAAAACAATTTCGTAACCCAATTTATATATTGTTTAATGTATTCAAACTAGTCATACATGACTGTAGTCTTCAAAAGGTGGCTTTGATTCTTAGCATATATATTTGATGCGATGACGGCGGCACCGTTGACAGAGATAGACCTACTGTTGTGAGAAACTGGCCCAGTGTTGGGTCAATGCGGACAACGGCGGGCACTATTAAATCAGCACTGGACCGGCACTCCTAATTGGGTTGAGCTCAGCCAACTATAACCATGCCTCAAAAAGCTGAAAAACAATTCCCATAAACTAGTTGTGAATGACAATGCAGATCATTCCTACCATATGTTTGAATGTACTGGTGGTGGTACAGCAACTGGTTACCACGTACATGGCTGTTCCTTTTTGTTGCGATTCCCCCTATCAAACGTTGATTATCAAGACCTACCTGCAAGTCTAACACACAAGTCATAAAGACAGGGACGGGGAGACGATAAAGGAAACAACCCCGGGAAATAGCCTTCTGTCTGTGTGGAAACCTGGGGATTCCCCACTGACTTGAATGTGTGTAGGCATTGCCGATGCGATATCAATGAATAAAAGTTTACATGTGGCTGATTCAATGCAAATGTCGCCTGTTAAGCTTTTTTAAGTAATTGTTCTGTTTAGTTCTAAAATTCAAATACTGTGTAACTACCACATGGCATTTTCAACAGTCAGACGCACATGACAGCAGCAGACAAGTTTCAAAATGTGACGCTACTCTGCAGCCATGTTCTGCGTGTCACCGTACATGGATGTCAGCGTGTTCTAAAGATTTATAAAATGGTTGTCCGTGATGATTTTTGGTTGTCTTGGACAACCGGACAAAGGCTATTACGAGCCATGGAGATACACGCCGTCTGGCTCCATAAAATAAGCATGCGTTGTTTGTTACCCAAGCCAGGCAGTTGATCAACATTGGGGAAGGGAGGTCGTTTGTGGTGACGCCTGCCAATTCAACTAAACAAGATATTGGCCCACTGCTGGGTCACCGGCGACGGTCACTACTCAACCTCTAGCTAATTGTGTATCAATACATTGTGACAACAGTCAGTGAAAATACCGTTTACATGACTGACAGCTCATGCCTTGAAGTGTTGAGAGGGGTGTGTTGACAGCTGAGACGGCTGTGTGTAACATAATTATAACGGTGTTTTCAAGGAGCCACGATAATGGACAGATTTTCGTGAAAAACTAATTGGGTCTGGCCCTAACACCCATGAGTGTTAGTGCCAGGTTAGAAGTTGATTGTTCAAAAACTTTCACATTAGCGTCCGAACACCTTCCTTTTGGCTGATTTTCTTATGTTTTTTGGCCACCAGAGGGTCTATTTTAGTGAAAAACTAATCATGTCTTTCCCCAACCCCCACGAGTGTTAGTGCCAGGTTAGAAGTTGATTGGTCAAAAACTTTTCACATCAGCGTCCGGAAACATCAATATTGGCTGATTTTTGGCCACCAGAGGGCCGATAATGGGCTGATTTTTGTGAAAAACTAATCAGGTCTGGCTGTTGATTGGTTGAGAAACTTCAACTATATTGCCTAGAAACGAAATGTTACAGACGACAGACAGACAATGGTGTTTATAGAGCTGATTAGTCTCAGCTAAAAATTTGCAAAGATCTTATTAATATTGGCGACTCGAGAGTGTTTACATCTAAATTACATGATTAACATGGCCAACATGGGCTAATTTGTATATCCAAGATGGACGTAAACGCTATCCAGTCGCCACTTTTCATCTGATCTTCGCGAAATGTCTTATGAACAATATCTGATGATTTATTCTGGTTGAACTAGAAAATCAGCTAGTTTGCATAATCAACATGGCTTCCCTGGGCTAATTTGCATCCAAGATTGAAGTAAATGCTCTCCAGTCACCAAAACTCATCCGATCTTCGCAAAAAAGCTCCTAAACACGCACTAATGAATTAAATTAATACTCACCATCATCATCCTCATCATCCTCATCACCAATTACTTCAACAGAGTCATCAAGGTCATCGTCATCATCTTCATCATCACTGGAATAAAATAATTATCATGGTTATCAGTGCATAACACTTTCAGCACGGGGACCATCTTTCTACATCAGAATCTGACGTCTGTAGACGTATAAATACGGTCCCTGCACTGGAGGAAATAAAATATTTATATTGGTTGTAGACCCGTAAAATAGGTGTTCAAATGAACCGTAAAGAACCAAGACATTAATGATAATAGTCTCCATCACTGAACCAAAATAATTATCATGCTTATCAGTGCCTAAACTGAAATGCATTCTGGGATGAAAATAGGGAGCAGCATATTAAAATTATTTGAATCAGGAACCATTATGTGGTCTTGTAATTAGTGCATCAAAGCTGTTTCGAATAGTGAATTAAAATTACTAAAAGTTAAATTTTGTAATGTATTAATATTTATAACACACACTTATAGCACTGTGACACAGGCCCACCCCATGGAAAAAGTATTTTGCCAAAATATAAAAATAGCGTTAAGAAGTTAACACTCAGGTTGCAAATTCTATCACTAAAATTAATTACATGCTAATCATTGTGCATTGAAGCTGTTTTGAATAGAGAATTCAAATTACTGTATGGTAAATTTTGTAATCATTCTATCAATAAAAACAACACTAATGTATTGATATGCAAAAAGGTATAGCATAGTGTGACTTCGTTATCCTGTCAAAATAAGGAATATCTACTAGTACTTCCTTAAGTGAGGGATTGTATCGAAGGCCTATAATCTGTGACTCAATTTGCTTGCAGCTTATTTGATTGAAATCATTTTAAAATAGTTAGTGTTGATGCACTAGCTTAAAAACTAAGAAATAAAACAGTAAAATTTCATTCACATTAAGATATTACCCACATTTTATTTAAGATTAATGCCAACCTAGTTATCCGTCGACTTGCCAGAGCCATGACAGTAAAACAGGTCCATGTAGAATATGAAATCTTAAAATGTGAGATTAGCGACAAAAGTGTCCCATTTCAAAGGGGGGGTTTTAAAGATGGTACCAGTTCAAAAATGTTGATTCAACTTTTAATTATAGACTAAATGGCTTAAACACTAATTTTTGGACTTACAAGGGAACATGTACAGACAGATATTATGGGGACGACAACAGCACTCAGGTGAGGGCTAAAAAGCAGTGGGTTATACAATAGATAATTCTGTTTATCCTGCCATATGGCAGCATTTAGTGGGTTTGTGCCACTAAGCTGTACAATTTTAAAATAGAGAAAGCAATATTTAAGCAATTCAATCATCATTATAAAAACAGTTCGTCTGGAAATCCATCTCTCGTAAATACAACAATCTCGTCAATATTTCTTTTAAAAGTAGACAAGATGCGACACCCTTGATATTATTATTAAATTACCAGCTGTAAATTAAATATTTCCCTCTTAGAGAATTTTCTTAAAAACATAAGCAAATCATGGTTAATATCTAAATCTCTTGACACTGTTGAGTTTTTCTGTCAATATACAGAACATTCTGGTTCATTTTAGTTGTAATGTCTGATCATTTTCGGATAAAATACTGTATCTGAATAAAAACATACCTGCCGAGCCCATTAGCTTCTATATCAGGAGCAAGGAAATACTGCAAGGGATTTGGCCACATATCGTCTTTGACAACCTGGAAATATTTTAATTTGTCATTGACGCATGAGAATGTAGAATACTAATTAAAATAATAAAAAAAGACAATTTATCCCCAGAGGAACTGTTTGAGAAATATTAAGAGCAGTTCCAAAGATGTAGTTGGTTGAATATAATTATCAGTGCATCATGTTTACAAGATTTTATGTTTTTTTTACTAGTAAGAACAACTGTGGTGACCTCATTTAGTATAGAACAACCCTCATCATCTTTATAGTCTCATCTTCAGACCTTCTTGATCTTCTAAATCTGGTAAAATCATGCTCACAGGGCATTGTACCCGGATACACAGATATAGGGTATTTTGAGTGCCTCGACACAAGACAATTAGGAATGTCGAAGAGCACAATTTTTAAAATAATGATTTCCCAACATACCTCTGCTATATCGTCTCCAGATGGATCAGAATTATCCACAAACCATTGGAAAAATGTTCGGTGGGCACCATGCTTGCGTTTTCTGCCAGCTCCATTTTGTCTCTCCGTCGCTTTAGCTATCAAGTCCATGTCATCTTTCCATTTAATTGTGGTACTCTCTGAGGCTGGGTCACCTAAGAAAAGAATATTATATTGAGGGAGGGGTCAGTTTTAAAATATGATATGATGGAACATTCCAAACTGTTGATGCATAAAGCAGAGCATAGGATCAGCTGAACTTGAATTGTGTAAACATTAAACAGAAATAGTGGTCCTTGACTGTTCCAATGCAGTCAAATCCAAATGGCAAATGTCGTCAAAAAGTGCTCAAAGTATCATAAAAGAGAAACAAAATCATTTGGTTTATAATGCCAGGGTTTTGACGAAAAAATTGGAGAGGTTTGTACATCCCATCCATTTTATGCCAGTCTCACATTGAGCTGATGTCTGATGGAAAGATGTAGGGTCTCATAGTGTGAGACTGGCATAAGGTTTGATTTAGAGCATGATGAGAAATCCTGAATTTATAGACCATGAAATGAAAGAAAAACAGCAAAATATCTTGGATCTAAGTACTTACAGTACCAATACCCTAAAGTGCCAAAATCTTCTGAATCTGTGTTAAATAGCATGTTTTTGATAATAAGAATTTGACAATGGTATTAGAAAAAGAGCGATGCAGTATTCCATGGATTACGATAGTAAGTGTTTTTTTTCTGATAAACCCTTTTCCCACTAAGTTATCTAATTTAAATTTCCATCTGCTTGAAGTTGTGTCTCGCTCCAGCAACCCAAAACTTCAAGCAGTGAAATCACATATTTGTTTAATTTGCGACGATATATTTGCAAATCTTCATGTATAAACTGTTTTACACTCATTTCATTCCCAATGACAGCACTTGATTTAATTTGCTAATAAACTAGATTAAAAATGAATAGAGTCATAATTAGTGGTTAAAGGGTATTCAGTAATAAAATTATATGCAGAAGTTTCAACCTTAGTTACGCCGAGCTGCATAAAATTTGGAGCAGTATTAAAAGGTTGCACACAAAAAGTTCTTTTTCAAAAACTATCTACATCTACTATATTATCTAAAACATAAATAGAAAATGGACGATTGAACAGCATGTGATGGGAGTGGTCAATGGTGGACAGGATGAGGGAGCTGCATAATATACACCGGATTGGCAGGTCAAGTCTCGTTATGCACCTTGCTAGGATTACCATATATGCTGATCTGTGACACAACTTCAATGATAGTGAGTGGTTTGTAAAAAGCCAAGACAAAAAATCTAAAAACTTTTTTTGGATTAATCTATAATGTAAAATAATGATTGCTGGTGATATTTTTTATCACAAATCGTGCCGGGTGAGTTGCAATTTGGATTCAATAATAAAATAATTTGTAGATTTCAGGGGTTTATCGTCCTGATCTAAGTAATAATTTCAAATTTATAGTTTGTATATAGCTGTATATAGACCCGGTAGATATTGTGAGGACAACAGCAATTGATACAATTGGACGGAGAGCCAGCCAGAATCAACTAACTATCCCAGAACATAATACCTTACAAATTTGCAGTTGAGACATAAAAATCAGTTATATACACTGTAATTAGCACATTACCTGACTGAGCAAGATGAAACTCTTTAACAAGTTCTTCATTACTGAAATATGGATTGTCTTGGCTAAACAGAAACTTGATCCTGTATCCAGATTTTATATCCTCAAATTCTTCAACTTCCACCTGCCAAGAAAAACAGAAATGAGAGAAATGTTTTGAAAAACAGAAATGAACATGTTTTGAATACAAAGCGTTATTATCAAGACATCTATGACATAACAGAACATTACACAATTGGGCTCATGATCAAAATTATAGCTTAACCCATGTTACGATTTTTGGGCGGACAACTTAAAATTGTGGGAGACAACCAAAATATTCATTGTGTACATTCATTCATAAAAATCAAATGCAACAGAGTAAGACTGACCAATAGCTGTACATACCAAATGCAAACACAAAATCTGAGTCAAAATTAGTCCTCTGCTAAAGCGGGGCGATTGGAAATGTATAAGGGCTGGTAGGAATCACGAGTACAGCAGCAATGCTAGTATGTTTAGCATTGAGACTGTGGCAAAGTATTTTAAACTAGAAATGTGTTTCGAAGACTATGCCTCCAGACAGACAGACAAACCGACAGACAGACAGACAGATGCACGGACGGACAACCCGGCTGCATAATGCCTCCGGCCGCAGGAGGCATGAAAATATGTTTTGTGGCTTAACCCTTACACAGAGCTGCATAAAATTTGCAGCATGTGTGGTTTCCCTCCCACTAAGTATTATTGTCATGTTTTTAAAAAACAACATGACATCTGATGAACAACTGATAGTAAAAGCCATTATAATATAATACAAAATTGTCTGTTTGCCATCTTTAAAGCGCAAATAGAAAGACACCACAAAACAGAAGTGAATTTTTTTCAGAAATTACTGGGCGACCCACAGCAGGTTTGCACTTGGATTACATTAGCAGGGAAATATTTGTTTGAAAATGATTGACTAGCATTTTTCTATTCCAAGTAGTTATTTGTGAGGCATCATTACCATTGATGAATAAATGGGCAGAATTGAATAGCATTTTGCTGCGATACTGAACAAATTTTTCCCTGCAGTGTAATGGTTAAAAGGAACTTGCTTTAGTATGGGCCTCTATATTTTTTTTTTATTAAAAGAAAGGAATCTGTAACAAGATTTAAATAATATATTCTTGGCTGAATTCCATAAGAAATACAGTTAATTACAGGCATGCAGCCAGAAAAACAGTGCCTTAGCCAGCCATTCGAAAGGGCAGGGTAAATTTCAGAGTGTGAGGGCACAATTGTAGTAACGAGCCGCGCAGCAGCAAGCCGCCCGAGCGCGCTGCGTGACTGACCGAACCCGCGCAGCGGGTGCGGCACAAGAGGGGGGTCCCCCCCCCCCCGGGAAAAATAGGATTTTCCATTCTAAAATGGTCGCTTCTCCTGCAATCTAGTGGGATTATTACTTAATATTCACTCTGTGAATTTGCTTTTTTTTGTACATATTTTGTGTTTCAAATAATGAAATAAAAATTCGAAATATCTACCAAAAATTACCAAACAAATTCAAAGTAACGTTATGCATGGGCGATAATATGTGAAAATTCCATATGGAAAACTCTGTTCGGCGAGTCCGTTCATCAAATTTAAAATATAGTGTTGATACTGTGATAGCGTTCTAAAGCATACCGAGCAGTAAAGAAATTTGTCATGAGTGCCGACCCTGTGGCACTTTTGTGTAAAGACCACAGCTTTCGCTTTCTAGAGGGCATTTTGAATTTCAATGATATTGCAACGTGTATCTAACGACGCTGACGGACGAATGGGCCCATGGGGTCAGTTCACTTGGCAGACTAACGTTAGTTTAGGTCGGAAGCAGCGCCATACGGCATTCATTTTACAAAGGTACCGTAGTATAAACAGTGTTGGCGGTAGGATGAAAAATGTCTTAGCCACTGTGGTTAAAACCTCTGAAAAGTTTTAGCCACATTTTCTTTCTTGTAGCAACAATGTAATCATGTACCCAGTATCCAAAATATTGATGATAATTGATACTGGTCTAGTAGGCCTATTGATTTTGCATTTACCACAGAAAGATAGTCCTTAATTTGAAACAGTTTATGATTTAGTTTTCATTTAGCGAATAACCACAAATTTTATGAAAATTTTCCAAGAACTGACGAACGTTTGCAAATTAATAGTATTTTGTTTGACTTTTTTATTATTCAACTGTAATCATGGTAATCAAAATGCATGACAGTTTAGTAAGGTAGCTGCATTCGAAATTATGTTTGAAATAAAAATTATCCAGCGGACAACCATGCCCTACATTTCGGATTGTCAGCCAATATTTTTGGTTTAAGTAACCATTTGAATCCCTGACCCTAGATTTTTATGATAATTTAAAAGAAATGATATAAAATGATTTTATTAGAGAACGTCCCTTCACAATTTTTTTAAGAGTGTGTATTTTTGTATGAACAGCCTTGTAGGGGCAATTTGGTGGGTGTTTGCTAACGTGAAATTAAAAAAAAGTCCCCTCATACCTAACCTATTTTGGAGGACCATGTAATTGAAGCCCCCCCCCCCCCCACCCCCAAAAAAAGGGTTTTTTGTCTTGTCTTGACAAAAAGATCCAACTTGGAGAAATCAAGTAACAGTGGCAGCCAGGTAGGCAAGGATGTCATGACTGCAGCAGCATTCACACTGACAATCTCAGCCTGTGTTAAACGTTTCCTGTTCTTGACAAATAATCACTTTGCTTGATGACTTCACATTCCTCTTTAATGGAGTATCAGGCAAAGGGAATGTGTTGAGCGGCCGACCAGACTAATCGCTTAGTTTTGTACAAAAATGAGTTTTGTCCCAGCGTGGTGTTAAACTAGCTCTCAATGTATTTGAATGATTGCTTATTCATGAATGTTCTACCACAAGTTATTTCATCTGTTGAGGCTAATAGGCTAGGTCACCGACACAGTGTCATTGATAATGATAGGTAAAGCGATTAATCAATTCTAATGGTCAGATTGTAATAAAATGTAAAACACAAATTATTGAATGCAGTTACATAATAACAACAAAGGTTGTGATACAGTGACATTATAAACATCACATTATCAGTATTCAGTGTGTATAAAACAACATCATATTAATTTATCAAGTGGACAGATCACAGGAATAGGCCTACGCCGTCGTCGTCGGCCATTTTGTTTTTTGTTGAGAATGTAAACAAGCATAGTTTGTGTTCAATATAGTCTATAATATAGGCTATTATTGCTATATTTATAGATCGGCAAAATTGAAAGATGTTAGCAAGATCGATTGAGAATTTGAAAAATCAAATAAAGTCATGTTTATGTCAGAAAAAACGATGGTAATGCAGTCGTTTTTCCCGCGATTTTTACCGCGAAAACGGCTCAAGATTCATAAGTATTGTGGAAGCATCTCGCTTTTGTCTTTGCCACTGTGGCTAAAGACATCACAAATCTTTCGCCACATGGCAAATATCTTCGCATTTTGCGACGTGGCGAGCGGCCAGCGTCAACGCTGTATAAATGTGAGCGCTGAATTCGATTCTTAAATGACCCACACAGCTCTTAGCAAAAAGCAATCGGACTAATTGCGGAATCGGATTGATCGATATATTATTGGAAGGCCTGTGCAGAATGCATGTGGGCTAGCAAAACCAAACAAACGGCTAGTGAGGCAGGGCGCCTGTGATTAGGGCAGGGCATTGTTTATCAGGGCAGGGCGTTGTTGTAAAGGGCAGGGCGCAGGGGGACGAAGGCAGGGCGCAACGCCCCTCTAAATAGTCCTAGCAAAGGCACTGAAAAAGTTCTGAATACATGGTAATTCAGCGTTGAAGGTCATATTTTTTTCACAAATCTCACTTCAATAAGTATACTGTACATACCTTTTTAAGGAAATGCAGACATTCTTCCTCTTCCTCTTCTAGAATTGCAGAAATCTGAGGATGATTCACAAACTGATTATAGGGAATTAAGGAAATCTAATCTGCACATGTATGTATAGAAATCATATGTATACAACATTTTTAAAACATAGTACCATAGTAGAATACAAAATAACCAATCTAAACAAGTGTTATAATGGTTCCCTGTTTCATCTCTAGCTAGGTCCTAAAAAAAATATTGTTTGTTTCCGATTTCCGACCGACCCTATCAAAACATGTGCGACCCAAATTTATTTTATTAGATTTTCAAAAAAAATTTTTTTTTTTTTTTCGAGGAAAACCATTTAACATGGTTAAGGGATGAGTTACTGACTGTAATAAAAGCAATACTAAAAAACCTTACGTGAAGGATAGGGGGTCAAAAAGCGTCAAAAAAACCCATTAGGCCCTACATAATGTACAGATAAGACATGCATGGAAGTGAATTTGGTGCCAAGTAGAATAATATTTCCTACCGATCGATTAAAGTGACAAAAAATAAAATAAAAAATAAAATAAATTGCCTACCTACCCGCTGGTTAAAAAGACAACAAATCGAAACAAACATATGTTTTTTTCGGGCCTTATTTCTAAGATGGCGCAGTGCCATGCTGGGTAGGCGCAATAGTGGAAATGAGATTAGCCACAATCTCTGGCTGTGGCTAAAAGAACATAATTTAACGTCTCTGATCTCTGTTTTTGGCAAAAAACTTTTTTCAAAGGTCTGCATAAGTTTAGCCAGAAGGGAAATCTTTTAGCATTTTTTTGGGAAGTGGCGAGCACTAACCCAGCCATGTTGTCTTTGTGAATACCCTTTATGAGCGCCATGTTGTCCTTCATGTGCGCTATGTTGCCCTTCTTGTGCGCCATGTTGCCCTGCTAATATTCAGACAATGAAGTGCCTTTTTGCAGCACAGTAAGTAAAATAACTTTTAAACATCACTTCTCAGCCATTATGGCCATTTAGGCGACAATTCATAGTAGAAAATCTCCTGCTCTGTTCAGTAAAAGTGGTAAAGTGAAAAGACCAAACTAATAACAACATGTCAGGGTTTCCCCCAGTAAAATGAGTAAGCATCATTGTACTTGGCGGTTTTCGATTTCAGCGCGGCACACAATTTGCGAGCAGTGCACAATTTGAGGCGCGCACAGTCTGGGGGTATGCTTCCCCCTAAAATTTTAATCAGAAATCCTCTATATATGCGTTTTGGTACCTTTTAAAAATAATTTATATCCACTGTTTGTAAAATGTCATTTTTATCTGACAATGTAAAATAGGTGAGTGAAAAATTCTAAGGCAAACACATTATTGGAACAATTTTATTGAAAACTATTTTCAATTTATTTCCATTTTGTCAGTTTTTTTGAAATTTAACACAGATTCTGTATGTAGACTGATGGGCCTATATAAAAAGTGCCACTTTGGCATTTAAAGCCCTTGTGTTATAGTATAATAGATCACTAATTATTTTCTCATGTATGTACACAGAGCATATTATTTTAAATAGGACAAGGGGCCTATGCAGTGACGAATGAAATGTCTAGGCCCTACTTTGTCTAGTGATCCATTAGGCCCCTGTAATAAACTATGACAACAGAGAAATACCATGAGATAAGAGGCCTGAGATGGGTCTTGTCAGGGATTAAATCGCATTGTAAAAAATTAAAATCAACAGACTAGCCTACATTTTTTATTCACATTTTTTTGTGGTTGAGATAATAAATTCATTATGCCTGAAGAGATCAGTGCCACGCAGTTGGATTATCATCAGAACTTGCTAATACCAGAAAACACGTTGGCTTAAATACAAGCATCTGGTGACACCGGCTCAGCCTTTAATGAACACGAACAAGGTCGGCATCATCTGTTTTGCTTTCTAGGAGTATCATAAGTTACACCCCAACTTATCTCAGCCATCATGCTTCTTTGCCTAATGCAGTGTGAAAAACTACCTGCTTATACCACTCGCCCATTCGCCCGAAACACAAGGCATTAAGCTGATTCTTAAAACTGTGCGTTTAAGAGTCAGCTGGTCTACCAGCCTCTTTCCCCCCTGCAACCTGATACTCCACATTCCTGTTGCTGGAGTAAAAAGTTCTAATTCAACTAGGCCTAAGTCTAAGACGTGTTTAATCAGTGGAAAATTGACAAAAAACTAATGACTTTTAAATAAATGGTTAAAACAGGATATGTGGACATATAAATTATAATGACATATGGACATGTGTAATCCTTTAATTGACGGTTTAATTATTTAGTGGTGGGCATTAATTAAATTATACTCTCTGTGACATCCTTTACCAATGTTTACATCTAGTTGCAGGACTTAGATACTTGTTTACATGTCATACACTGCACGTGTAGGCCCTATGTGACAACACACGTACTCGCCAACAAATGCAGGCGTGCCGCATACTTAGAGCTCAGTGCATGCGTACCGGGTCAGCGAAGCATACAATGTAGGCCTGCCGACTCCAGGCAGTCATGGCGTTGATCCGAAAATCTCCAATCGTGCCGTAATTACGCCACTCTTTTAGAACCTGTCAGGTCACGATTGCGTGACAAGAACTAGTAGTAAAACAAATCCATCGTGACAAATCATTATTTTCACAGCAGATTACATGTTTAAATTACAGTAAAATATGCACTCACCAAGCAGGGCGAGTTCATGGCCAGCCAAACTCGCCCGTTTTTTTCCTACTCGCATTGGCGAGCGGGCAAGTGCCAATCATGCACACTGCAATGTTGAGCCAGCCTTGCAGACGATGGACCAAAATTACATCATTACGTCAACGTACTATACCATACACTCAGTATCAGTGTGCCTGCCCACACGAGGACAGTGTAGCTATACCATATCATGTTTGCTGGGCATGCATGCAGCCAACTACACGCTGATAGACCCGCCATAGCCTGAACACTGATATAGTGCAGGGCCAGTGGTCGCCACTGGCGGCAATGCAGTAGGCCTATCATAGTATGTAATGCTGTAAAATCTAATCTGTATCGCTGGACATTGCAACACGATGCCAATGTTTTACGGAAGCATTAAGGTATTGTCTAAAACGTCACGGGATTTCCCGAAGGGTCACTGCACTTACTGAAGCGTCAGGGTAAAAATTATAGCAACATGGTGCCTGCCTGACGCTTTGGGAGAAACCCTGCATGTTCACAAATAAAATAATACAAGTCTGAGAGCACACTCGACAATAGCCCGCCACCATTAGTGAACTTGAAACAAGGTCAAATTATTGACCTAAAATGCAGAAATCACAATAAATCCGCTATTTAAAAATTTTTCCTATCTTTATTGAACTAGTCCGACAACTGGTCATTTAATAACTAGTAACATGCATAACAAATTTGGGAAGGATACAATTATGAAAAAAGTTATCAAGCCCAAGACTTAAATGCAAAAAATATGCAATAAATCAGCCATTCAAAAAAAATTCAGCCATTATTGAGCTTGTCCGAGAACTGCTTATTAGTAACATGATTAACAAATTTGAACAGGATACATGAAAAACTAACTTATCGCACCCACAAGGTAAAATTATTGAAGTAAATGCGAAAAAATCACAATACATCGGCCATTTTGATTTTTTTTCAGCCATTATTGAACTTGTCCGAGAACTGGTCATTTGTAAAATGCATTATAACAAATTTGGGAAAGATACATGAAAAAATATTTAAGTTATCTTGCCCACAAGTAAATGTTAACACTGACGTACTTCAATTGCAATAGGCCACCTTTTTAAATTAAAATTAAAAGGTGGAGACCCCATGTTGCATATATTTTTCATTTAGTTTGTTTCCGAATGGATTTAGGCTTCCTTCCAGCACATGTCTGTTTTTATTTCAACCTGATACAACCATCTGCAAAAAAATTTAAAAAAAAGTATAATTTTACTGATTTTGAGGTTTAAAAACCAAAAAATCGGCATTTTCCAGAACTTGAAATAAAAAGGGACAATTTTAATGGCGGATGAAAAAAAGTTTGCCACAAAACGACACAATTTTTATATACACAGCATTAAAACACCTGTCAAAGACCGAAAATCAAAACGATGAAAAATTACAAAACCCTTGAGAACTAGTCTAGAGCAAAAAACAAACGAGGTGCGTGAAAATACCCACTGCGCGAAAATACCCTCCACCACCCTAGGCCTATTTAAAGCAGGTGACCCGAGGTAGGTATGAATATTTTGAGTTGAATGATCAATAACCATTTGGAGGCGGTCAGTGGGTAGCCAGTGAAAATTTGTGTGTTTTTCTATGGGATCGATCATATGCCTTGCTCGCTGCGCGACCAAGAAGGCGTAATAAATAAGCTACCCAGCAGACAATTTCTCGCATCTGTCGTCATTTCAACGTGGATGTGAGGTTGAAATGACGTTGCGATGTGGGCTAACCTCAATAGTCAATAGGCCCCTTCAGCATATTATCGACCTCGTAGGCCTATTTCCGACGTCATCAGGTGAAGCTTGAAACGATGTTGAAATCGCTGGGACTGGGTAGTTTATACAGTCGGGTGAAAATAATTGTACGTTTGCCGTATGAAGATATCTATAGACTAGTCTACATCCGGTAAAGATTTCAATGCAATAGTAATTTATTCACATGGACATGGTCATGGCTCATGCCTCATGGTATTGGTATAGCCTAGTATAGGCCCTGACCTAGGCCTAACAGTTAGAACTTAGAACCTGGTAACCTAATAACTGAGCTGAGTCTGAGACTGGTTAAGACTCAACTTCTCAACTCAACTCTCAAGTGGACCTCTAGACCTAGTCTCTACAGAGTGTAGAGTATAATATAAACTATAACAAAGCCTTAAAACATAAAGGATACAGCAGTAACCCAAAAATTAGGTATTTT
The DNA here is from genome assembly GCA_964017125.1 of Flabesymbios commensalis. Classification (NCBI taxonomy): domain Eukaryota; kingdom Metazoa; phylum Annelida; class Polychaeta; order Terebellida; family Flabelligeridae; genus Flabesymbios; species Flabesymbios commensalis. The sequence continues at coordinate 64,413,645 of OZ024911.1, read as the reverse complement.
CTGAATCAGTTCATTCCTCGAGTCGAAATGCGGCTTTCTCAATTTGTTGTATTTCTGCTCAACTTTCAATATCTCTTCACTGGCTTTCTCATTCAGAGCGTCGATTTCATTCTGGCATGAGTCGATTTCTTCCAATGCTTTTTGAGTTTCAGCATCAAAATCGTCGCCTTCAGATGTACTTTCTGGAACATCTACCTTTTGCACTTTGGCGGGTGGAGCGGAATCTGAAGCCATGTTGTTTATTTGATGCGGCTTTGCAGAGGGGAAAAATTACCGGACAATGTGCAGTGCTTCTTGTTTGAAAACCTGCACGCCAGACCACACGATGCCGCGAAAGCGCACGCGCACGGGAAAGTTCATGACCTATATTTTGTTATCTTCATTGTCATTGGAAGGGGTGACCGGAAGCATCATTGATCTTCATAAGAAACCGGCAAATCACAGTGACAGTCTTAGAAAATATAATTAGGTCAAATATCCGGGCACCTGCATATTTAAACCATCATGGCGGATAGTGTGGCAATCGATTCTGAGCAAGGAGATACTGTTGAAAAATGTCGTGATTTGTTGAATATCGAGATCGGAGAAAATAAAGAGCGGGTTGATCTTACGCCGGAATCTTCATCGAATGACAAGGTTGTTTTGTCAACGCACGGTACATCAAATTTGCTTCGTGATACGTCTCCCAACATCAGCGTGGGCTGTCAGGAAGTTCCACATGACTCGAACATCAACAAAACCACAACAATTCCCTTATCGACAACATCTTCTCAAAAAACATTTAATATTTTGCCGAATATTTTGCCTTATGAAATAAAAAATGATGCTTCTCTAAACCAAGAAACTCCAGGAAAAAGAAAGAGGGTGCAGCATGATTACCGCCGCCTGTCAAGCTCGGGTTATGTAGACGATGTTGAAGGCAGGGACAGGTTTTCCAGCACCAGTGAATCTGAGTTTAGCACTTCCCCTACACCGCCCAAAGTCAAACCAATAAAACTAGCTCTATGCAAAATGAGGGGAGAATTAAATTCGAACGGACCTGGCTTTGACACAGGCAAGTGATCAACAACTCATGTCTCATCTGTGTTTGCTTGTTGATCTTTTTGTTGATCAATTTTAGTTATAAATATAGGCCTACACCAGTACACTAGTCTATACCCGGATTCACCTTTCACCGTGGTGGATGCTTTTTCGCTCTCATATCAATATTTACCGTTTTTGGTCGATTTTTTTTACATATTCACTTACTTTGTAAGATGGGGCAATTTTATTTTCAGACGATTATTGAATTCAGTGTGATTACTGGCTGTGAAGTGAGAAAATAAAAAAACATCTCTCCAAAATTCCGCCCAGCATGTTTGTTGATTTTCCTCTTGTGCACATGGGCTGTTATCCTGGTACTTTGGCTCAGCCCACTCATTTGAAAAGGTGCCGAGGGTTATCTGCCGGCTGGGTGACGCGGGGGTCTACATTCTCATTTTCTTTACCATTGGCGTATTAAACAAACGGGCCATTCTCATGCTACGCTAGCAATTTAAGCATTCTAAATGGAAATAGTTTGAAGAACTATTTAATGTAAAGTAAATAGACTATGACAATCAACGCCTGTTTTGCACGCATGGTAGCACACACAAAATATATTTATAATATATTTCTATGGATTTATCAGATGAAGGCATCTAGGCCTATTTGCCGTGATGCACTCTCCAAAATGTGCCTGTTCCCGTTGTAGCCTAAACTTCCAGGCACATTTGGGACTATGTAAGGCCTATCTGGTATCAGTTATGTGCCTTTATAATAGGTTGTAGCTTTTTATGTAGCTCATTTTATGATTATGAGAAAAGTAGCAGACTTTAATTCATATTTTTGTATGTACATAGGGCCTAGGCTACCGGCTATACCAGTAAGACAAATATGGAAACTATCAGAAACTGTTATAGCCTGCATGAATAACAAAATTACCGGTAATGAGGCCCAAGATCTATGTATAAAACAATTTTTGGGTTGACATTTTTTATATGGAAAAGTTAGGCCCTACGGAGATAATATTAATTATAATAGACCTATATAAATTATTAGGCCCATACCTACATTTTATTTTTCATATTAATTAGAACACCCCCCTGTACGTGATTAGAGGGGGGGGGGTTGTGGAGTATTAGATTAGGCTATTATTTAATTATCATATATAGTGTACATGCTATATCGTGGGTTTTATTTTTAAATCAGGGGTGTGAGCGTTTATTTGATTATGGGCAATATTAGATTGAATACAGTATAGCTAAACCTTAAAAAAATCACAAAGAAATTCCTGACTGTACACTTATCTTATACACGTGTGATTCCCTTTACATAAACTCAATTTGTATCATGTACATTTGGTGGTCCGAGCGTGATAAACAGCGAGATATTAGAGTGACTAAACATACCACTGTGTTGGAAAGCGAGAGACACTTGAAGATGCGACACTGTAGGCTAGCCCCAGTGGCTGAAACAGGTTTCAGCCACAGATTGACTGCATACAAAATCGTGGCACATTTCTTTGACTGTCATATCGGAAAATACGGGCCATAATCAGGTCGAAAATAGTTTTTTTTAGAATCAGCAACATTTCAGTTCCATGCCGGCATGCTCAGCTCAGAGGTCGCACAGTCACTAAAAAGTTATGGACATTTTTCAGACCTTGGGGTCGCGTTCGCTCTCAGTCACCGCCTTGTTGAATTTTTCGGGTAAAGCAAATACATCAATCCACGGCCTGGGAGGGGATGACAAGGCTAAAAGTAGGCCTGCAAGAGAGGCTCCAGAAACCCAGATGACGAAAAATAAAAGACACAGTGATTTACAAGCAAGACGGAATTATCATTTATTTTCAAAGAAAAAGAAGAGATAAAAAACTAATAGCTAATGGTACAAATTTGACATTTTCAGGGAACCACCGGGGCGCGGATATATAATCCAGCCCCTCCGCCTCCCAGAGATTGAATAGTGCCCCCGTCCCCCCCCCCTAACAGTTATGTTGACTATAATTATATATAGTTAATTTAACTGCCTGCAGTGAGCCCCATATGGGTGACTTGAAGTCCCGGGAGCGTGGGGACTTCCGAACAACTTCGGAACTTGAAGTGTCCAGATATAGATTACTTGAAGTAGAAATATTTGGTTAATAGATCTACCATATAATGGGATAAATAAAAATATTCTTTTGTTATTGTGGGTCGAGGGGGTTGTGGGTCTAGGATCGAGGGTTTGTGGGTCGAGGGGGTTGTGGGTCGAGGTTTGAAGGTCGAGAGTTGTGGGTGAGGGTTCGAAGGGGTCAAGGGGGATTTGAAGATAACCTGTGATTAGGAACATAAAAAAATTGCCGAGCATAGCCCGTGGGATTACAGCTCAAAAGGCCTACACAAATGCCCAAGAAGCCCCTCCTTTTCAGGCGAGGTTTCGAATCATTGATTCTAAATATCTACTTCTTGGGTTAATTTACCTCATGGGGGTGGGCCTACAATCTGTGCACAAAGACCAAGCACCTACTAATTAATCAATTAAAATAAACTAGCCCACCACCCAATTTTAGCCAAATTCAAACCTTGCAAAGTTAGAGTATCAAGATTCTTTCAGTTTATGTTATTTTTTATTGTTGAAATGCTTTAATCTAATGATATTTTAGCAATTCAAACTTTTAATGTACCAGGCAAGTTTCGACTTTTGTAGGTGGACTGGTACCTTTAGCCCCAGTAGCTGAAACAGGTTTCAGCCACAGATTGACCCCGTACAAAATTGAACGATCATATTAAAGACTTGCCCTCGAATAATCAGGTCGAAAATAGTTTTTTTCATAGAATCAGTAACATTTCAGTTACATGCCCGCATGCTCAGCCCACAGACCGCGCAGTCATTAATGGACATTTTTCAGGCCTTGGGGTCGAGATTATTTTTAATAATTTAGGCCAGGCTCTCTGGTATTTTTGTCTCTCTCGCTTTTCATAATCATGATAATTGCTGCTTTTCTTGGCTCTCTTGTATTTCTTCACTCTCCATTTCGCTTTCCAGCCTTTTGTGACTGAAAAAATTGTGTCGCCGAATTATAGCCCTGTTTCATCTGCAGTAGAGGATGTGAACCGTGTGAGGTGCGATTATAATGCTCATCAGTTATTGGACTTATATCCATTTATGCTTGGTCATTAATAATCAAAGACATTATAAATATATTTTTTTATTATTATTGACCGTTTGGTCATTTTGTTTTCTTTATTTCTTTATATGTTTTTTGATGCGGCGCAAATCGGTTATAAATACGTTTCTGTCGTCATTATCCCACGAATTTGAACAGTTTGGGTCACTGCATGTGTGTACCAAGGAAAGATATCGGCCGCAGCGGGACTCGAGCCCTATACACCCGTGCCCTGAGTTAGCCAATGAGCCTGGCGCCACAATATACCAATAATTTGTATTGTCAACATCAATCAATCACCTATATTATATAGGCTATGTCGGTCACTTATTAAATGAATTTCTGGCGATATACATAGGCCTATGCCCAGCAAACTTATGAGACGTTGGACCAATTTGCACACTGGTTTACCGTTTGACCAGCGTTGCAAACTTTAAACCATCGTTGGGCAACGTCTCATGTTTGCTGGGATAGGGCCCATGCGTCATCACCAAATAGGCGTGTTTTTTATTTTTATATAAAAGCTCTTGAATTCAACATCTATAAGTAGGCTAGATATCTTAATTCAATTGGCGTAGAGCTATTTTGTTATCTTTATGATGAAATTCTTCATTACAAGTAGGCCTAGCCTATATTGCACAGTTGTAGAAAATAGTTTCATTCTATTCACTTATCTTGTTCAACATTTTGCTAATTGTTGCTTACCAGTTATACATAAGCCTATACTATATTAAATCTAATCAAATCAATAAAGTTTATAAAATGTTTATACAAACATATCAACTTTTATACAGTGATAATAAAAATAAATAAAGTAAGGCACCTTACATTATATTGGCGTGAAATTATTGTTTGAAAGGAAGTGAGATGAAATCAATGATTATGTTCACTTCACATTTATCATGTTTACATTGATTAATAGCCTACATCTGTGATTGACGCTAAATAGGTAAATATTATTTTACAACAACATTCAACTATTAAAACTGATAATTGAAAAGAAATTGCGCGATCAAATTGCACATGGAGGCAATGTTACCCACCCTTCAGGAGCCCCAGCCACCCCTCACCTGCATGGCTGGCGTGCGGGCTTGCTAATCAGCTCATGCTGGTACCAGCATACACAATAGGCTAAGTGGATCACAGAGCCTGATTAATATACAACGCACCTGCACAACTAACAATTAAAACAACCTGCTCAACCCGTCAGGCTTAATTGACTTGTCCACGTGTACACGTGTGAACGGCTGCAGCGAACATAACTTGTTTATTTGGTTGAGTGGCGGACCGTAACTATATCAAGTAATATTTTAACCCTTTCAATCTGTGGCATTATTTAATCAAATAAAATGAAAATAAGTTGTGTTATGGTAGAACATACGTTTTATACTGACACAAAGTTTTGGGTCAATATTGTGAGTACTTTCCACGTAAATAGCGAATCAGTAACACCATATGATCCCCCTAAAATGGGATTTTTAATGTGAATGCTACTATAGTCTATATAGACTATAGTATCGCTATAAGCAGATATTCATACACCCAATATCGCAAACCACTTTTTTTGCTATTTTAAAAATATTTGGTGACTAAATTTTATTTTTTTTCAACTCGATTCAACTTGCCAAGTTATACAGCGCCTATTTCTGCCGTTTTCTCGGCAAAAAATACTTAACATCGTCTGATCCTTTCTTTGTCATGTATGATGACAGGTGCAAGTCATTCAGCATTAGAGCGGTGGGCGATATTAAGTGAAATTCAGGAAAAAAACGTTATACTGGTACATAACAAAGAAAGGATTTCCCAAGTTGAACTAATTTTCAAACAAAATTATACCTAGAGATCGCCGGACATGTTAGGGAGTTGAATAGAAGTAAAAAAAAAAAATTTCAGCCAGTAAATATTTTTTAAATGGCGAAAAATGTGGTTCGCCATATTGGGCGTACGACCTATGGATCTATATTAGTTGCTAGCGTTAAGAGCTGGTACGAATCACGCGCGAATAACTTCTCTACCAACCTCATGACATTAATATAAAGATATTATAATGATAAGGAAGGTTGGTAGGGGATGTCGGTGCACTAGCCTAAACTATGTCATGCTTCACAATGCTCATGTACGTATTCATAGACATCATATTCGTAGCGGTCGTCAGAGACAAAGAGAGACACAACGTCAAGACACAGCAAAGATACGATAGAGACCAAAATTATTTGATAAAAAGTGAGAGACAGGAAAGAGGTTCCAGAAATCCGAATATGAAAAGCGAGTGACACAATATTTATTTAAAACAGAGCATCTAGGGTCTATATATAAAAAAGGCTATATCGGGCCGGCAAATATATCAGTGGTTTATTCAAAAACAGCAATAGGCTCCTTGGAGCCTGTGTGCATTTACAATAAACAATGTGCAAAAAAAAACAGTGTGTGCGTCTTGACGAGGAGATAAAAACATATAACAGAGAATAATTTGTCTGGTGTAGCGGAGCAGTTTGCTACTCAATTTTGGGCATGTGCTACACAATAATATGTTGGTGTAGCAGTTTTTGGCTAGGAGTATAGTAGTTGTGCACATTTACGGCTGCTAAACTGCTACACAATTGTTCTGGTACAAATTATCCCCTGTATAACAATAATATTTCATACTATGGTTCAGTTTTAAACTTTCAAAATAAAGACAGCTAATTTAGAAATAATACTATAGTACAATGATCACGTGTCATGAGCTCAATAAATTTAGACATTAATGGTTTTCGCCAATAGTACGGTGACAAATAAGTACTTCTGATATCTGTATTAATTTGGCATTCTATAACAAAATGGTACTCATCCCCAAGAACATACGCTCATTATAAACTTTTCTGTGATCCCATTTTCTTCTGACCACTGGGATATCGCAATTTTTTGTCAGAAATTTAATATAGGCAAACTTGTGTTTTTGTACTTTGATAACATTTATGTACAAATTATAACAAATTATATTTTCTTTAATTAACTTATATACTTTTCCATCTGGACTACTAGAAATAGAAGTATTCCAGTTTGAAACATATTGATCCTTCAACCGTTGGTTGCATAATTTAAAAAAACAAAGTACTATGAACATTCTGATTTATCCAAGCATAATTAAAACCAAGCAGGGGTGGAATTTCACTAAATTTATCCACTAGCCAGCAGGGCTAGTTGAGTTCAAAATCCACTAGCCCTGCATCAGATCAACTAACCAGCAGGGCTAGTAAAAAATAAATTCACTAGCCCCACTTCGCGGTGTAACGTCGATATTATATCTCGAGTGAATCGCGGAAATAAAACGCAATTAAATTTCAGCACTTTATTATGTGTTATATTTTATTCATATTGAGGCCAAATCATCCCTTCCAAATACAAGATAAATACGGACAGTGATGTTTGGGATAGCAGCTACTCGCCATCAAATTAAAAATGATCAACCAGGATTGCATGATTTTCGGCGATTTCTCCGTCAATTTGAACTGATTTCCTTGAAATTTTGCAGAGGCCATTTTCTATTAAAATCCTAACAGGGGTAAAAATTTCGCAAAATAATATTCAATATTTCAAAGCTAGACCATTTGCAATGTAATAAAATTGTAAAATTAGTTTAATGGGGTTAAAGAGGAACGTCGTAATTTCAATTCATTACATGTCAAATGATCTAACTTTTGAAATACGCTATACAATTTTACGAAATTTTCAGGGCTGTTAGGATTTGAATAGAAAATGACTTTTGCAAAATTTGAAGAAAATAGGTTCAGAATTGACGGAGAAATCGCCGAAAAGCATGCGATCCTGGTTAATTTGACGGCGAGTATCGTTAGTCTATACTATAGGCCTACGTCAATCACTGACACTGGACCTTCATAAACCAGCCACGGGAATTCAGCCTCCCACCTGGTTAGGTACGGTCTGTTGTGTCTTGTTTCTTCATAAGCCCTTTGTTTTTCGATTTTCTCCTTCTTGCTCTCTTTTTGTTAAGACGTGGCTGGTCGTTTTATACCGGGTTTCGCACCCTTTCTGTATTTTAAAGCCAGATACATTTTTGCTAATATGGCGTGGATCCCTGACAGTTAAGAGAGTCGCAGCGTGATTGGCCAACACCAATCCCGACAGCCAATGAGAACGCGCCTACTTTAACGAGTCAACAGAGCTGCAGAGCCTCACAGGAAATCGCCGTTTTAAATCCAGGAAATAGGCTAGCAAAGCACGTGCACTCGATTATTGATTTTCCACCCTGTTATTAATTTCAATAAATATGACGTCACAATTATTATATATTAGCAGGCAGATTAGTTTTGGCCAGCTAGGCCTAGGTGCCTGTTTTTCATGGCTTACCTAGAACGATTTTAGGTTGGACCTGAATAGCAAATGAGTGAATGACTTGTTCTGACTGTAATTTTCAGCCAGGCAAGCTGAGATTTAAAATTAATCGCCCGTCAATTTTAGACCCATCGCCAGCAGAGCGATTTTGCGGCACACTGCACCTCGCCCGCCCGTAGTTTTACTCGCCGCGGGCGAGCGGGCCAGCGTGAAAGTCCACCCCTGCCAAGGTTATTTAACATTTCCTTGACTTTACTAGCCCAATTATTGGCATGTTCGAGTTCACATTTTTCATACTGATATCTATATTAATTATACAACAATTGTTAATGGGTTTGTTTTACGTGTTATAATTTTCAACCAATATTCAATAATTTTCAAATGTCTGTTTACTGCCAATGGAAATCTTCCCAATTCACCTAGCACAAACAAATTTGCAGTAGATTTCTTAACATGTAAAATACGCTTGCAAAATTGAAGATGAACCCTTTCTATAGCAGGGACTTTATGAAATCCCCATACCTCACACCCGTAGTCACAAATTGGTATAATAATTTTATCAAATAGTTCACATTGGAAATGTATTTTAGGATTGTGTAAATGATGCAAATCTTTATACAACTTAAAAAGAGCCCTTCAGCTTCAGCGCTCTTGTTGTTATGTCTGTTACGGTTAAAAAAAGTTACGTCAGTTACACATTTCTACATGCCCAGTGAATTTACCATTTTGATGTTCAATTTATAAGTGTTCACTGCATTTTCTTCCATGCCCATAATTTCCCACGAATCCTCAAATATAAGTTATAACATTGTTATAAGTTATAACATTGTTTTAAATAAAAGCTCAGGTAGTGCTGATTTAACTTTTTTTACCACTATCTTCTGAATTTCAGTGCTCACTGATATTCAGAAGGTAGTGGTGAAAAATTGAATCAGTTACAGGGCTCTGGTCTAATATTTTGGAGGTAAAAATATCTTTTACATACCCGCTTCTCAATTTTCCACAAGCTCAACTCAAATATTTGTGTAAAATACATACCAATAGTGAACATGGTAAAAAAATTCATCTATAAGAAGACAAATTTTTTTTCAAAAGAAGTGTAAATAATTTGTTCAAATGTTAAGTCAGTAACCCTTACACTGATAATAAACCAAGCGCACCCTGCTGTGGGCGCCGAGTAAATTCTTGAAAAAAAGATAAATTTTTTTACTTTTGTTTTGTGGTGTCTTTCTATTTGAGCGTTAAAGATAGCTAACTGACTTATTTTGTAATATAAATGGCTTTTAATATCACCTGTTCATCAGATGTTTTTTTTTAAGAAAAAACGTGCCAGATATTACTAACTAGTGGGAAACCACACATGCTTCAAATAATTATGCAACAGTGTAAGGATTAGGATGGAAAAGCCCAAACAGTGTTTTCTCTAATTAATACATTGCCTAGCGTGTCAATACTTCATACAAAACACATGTAGAGATTTCTTTCGAAATAACCAGTAGGCCGCCTAGCCCTGAAAACATTCTTGTTAGATTTTGTTATAGTTTTAACATCTTTAACATTTCCCAGGAGATCAATCTCTGAAATGATTGCATTGTATTCTAATGGGAGTTCATATAGATAAAATTTGCTCTGCCCAACAGTTGCCAAATTGGCTTGAAGTAGTCGCTTGATAGTTGCAAATTGATCGCAAGTGTGTGAGACTGACACAAGACATTACTAAGACAATCTTGAGATTGCTCTTCAGTCGAGCGATTAAAAATGATAAAAGCGATAAAATGGAAAACCCTTTGTCTTCGTGGTGAAAACGGATATTTGAGCCATATAAATGTTTGTATTGCCCAGTTTGTTTTTTGCGAGCGATATTAAAGTACTTTTAATACAAACATCTAAAGGCAAGAATAAAAAAAGGTTCAGAATTGAATATCTTGTTATTATGGAAGTCAAATTACCTTGTAGTGCATATTCCTGCCGATTTTTCAGTCAATTCAACTGATTTTCACGAAATTTTGCAAGAATTATTTTTGAGTCACCAGCCAAATACCGTAACATTTTAATAAAAAAATAATCTTCAGCTCAAAAGTTAGACCATTTGATATGTAATAAATTTCTACTTAAGACGTCCCTCTATAGATAAGCCCATTAAACTGGTAAATTAAATTCCGTTTCAAGTCCTGAATTGTATCACATGCCAGATGGTTTAATTTTTAAACTATAGAATATTTTTGGTGGAAATTTCACAGTATTGCGGGTAAGTTAGTTTGACCACAGTTGAAAAAAATCTATTTAAAGCTGCATTTATAACTGTTTTGTTTATTTCATTCAAACGATTAATCCATGGAGAATGGTGTTTTATTTTTTTATTTTACTGCTCCGGCTACTGAGTTATTAGGGATTTAAGTTTGTTGTTTTTAAATATTGTTGCCCCACAAACCTGCTCACAGCGGAGTAAGACATACTGTCTATATAATCAGGACATTAAGAGTACCAAGTGGCAGATAACGGTCATCATAGAAAAAAAGAAGTTATTACTTAGTGTGATATGGATGATATCTGCATGTAATGTCTTGTTTAATATCGGTACCAGTATAGAGAATGTCACTCACTTGAAAAAATAGAACTCTATTTCAGTATGGTTCTTTTAAGTGTGGGCCAGCATCAGAGCCTTTGGCCCGCCATTAAGACGCTCTCCCCAGACCGTGAGAAATTATACTGGGAATAACCCTCAAATTCCGTGATGTAAATCATCGTTTTTGCTCTTTGGATTTTCGTGATTTTCTTGAAAAACATTTGCATTTTTTTATTAGGTACCTCATGGACATTTCAAAATATAGTCAAAATGCTAAGTACTAGACAATATCAGACTTTATTTTATTTTATCGTAAATCATCACATGCAGTGATATACATCGCGCTATGCGGTAAAATAAAATAATATTTAAAAACATCAGACTTTACTGTAACCGATTTGACCCAGTATCTGACATCTAACCCAGTATCTCAGCTAACACTGGCATTGATCCAATGACAGAATAATGCCGCCCATCGTCTGCGATATTGGCCCAACATTATGCCGATTCAGTTCAACGTATGTGTTTGTTATTAAGGGGGTGGTTTCGTGCTGGCCAATGTAACATTATATCGGCCCATAACCTTACTGCTATTACATGAATATTGTACACACACCGAGTCACTACTTAATAATACTTGATGGTGTACTGCATGGTGAACTAATTCCGCTACATTTACCCAGTTTTAGTGCATTTATAAGGCCTATAAAACAATAGCAATGATTGTTTTGTACGTTTTCGTTTATTTTATTCGAAATAAACAAAACAGAGTGTTTGATTAAGATTTTGACGAGTTAGTTTTCAACAGTATGTTGGCTCAAACTGCACAGGTTCATGGACCTGGTCATATCTTTATTGACATTAAGCATAACAAAAAGATGAGTTTTTGATTATCATACAATTCCGACACTATTTCTATTTGAGGATTCTACCCCCCCCCCCTTGGAATGGCCCAGTAAAAGCCTGCAAATTAAAATTCATCATAATTTACAATGTATGTATTCTGCTAATCCATTATCAAATTTTATTAGCAAATGGCCAAAACTGTATAGCTTCCCACTATGCGATACTGAACAAAATTTTTCCTGGAACCCTGGCTCTGGTTGAAATTAAAAAAATAACTGATACTGTTTGCCCCAGCTACATGGGCAATTCAAATCCACCCAGCTCTGCCTGCCAGGGCTCGAAATTGGCCACGTCTGACCATCCGAGGCGACCAACAATCTGGGGAGGACGAGTTCAGTTTCAATGAGCTTGTCCTACTGGACAAGTGCCCCTGCTTGACAATTATTAGGAACGACAAGTGATATTTTTGTGAAGGACTAGTTGATTTTTATCCCCCGCCCGACGAAGTGAGGGCGGAGGGTATTGGCGTTGCCTCGGATGTCCGGCCGTCCGACCCGCGTCCGGATGTCTGCATTTCGTTTCCGGAGCAGAATTCGGTAACCCGTGCATGGATTTCTTTAATTTTTGACACGCACATCCCTTCTAAAAAGGGGGTGTAGATGTGCCTTTTGGGTTTTTTGAAATTTTACCTGCTTGATTGGCCGACTATCGGCCATAACTAACTTTAATATGCCTGATATCTGACAAACCGTGCCATATGGCTAGACCATTACTACAAAACAAAATGTGCGGTTCCAGGTAGGGATATGCTCTGAAAATTTTCAACTTGATCAAATGAAAAATGGCCAACTATCGGCCATAATTAACTTTAATATGCCTGATACCGGACAAACTGTGCCAGATAGTTAGATGCTCTAACCTTCAAAATTGGCATAATTTTGAAAATGATGATGATAAAAGTTATTTGTACACTTCTTTAATTTTTAAGATCCATCACGCGGGCGGGGCGGGGCGGGACGGGGCGGGGGATTATGGTGGCTGGCTGGCCTCTTGCTTAGCTAGTTGTCAGAGTGGACAAGTGGAAATTGAATCCAATTTAGAGCCCTGCCTGCTGTGGGAGACTTTGCTAGCCCAGTAATTTAAAAGTTAAATGTATTTTAAAAAAAACTCGGTTTATTTTATAAATAATTCTTTTCTATTTGTGTTTTAAAGTACTAATTAACTGATTTGGAAATATAATGATTTTTAATATCAGTTGTTGATCAAATGTGTTTTTTGCTGAAAAAGTGTCACAGAAATTAACATTTTTATGCAACACTTTAAGGGTTAAACTTCAAAATAATTTCCTATCAGGCTCCTACATATCATTTTATTTAAACTGGTGTATTTTTCTGTTTTATGACTTTAGATTTGCAACATTGTGATGATGGACTATTAAAAGAAGATTTTACAAACCATAGCGATGTCAAGCAGTACAAGTACCATCAACACCATCCTCACAAAATCCTACCTGATGAGAAAAAACCCCAAAAGGATGGGACCAAACAAAAACATTCTTTTGACTTGCTTGATAATCACAGTGTCAATACTGATTCAACATTTGTCAGTTTGGGTACAGTGGATAAAAGTCTGCTTTCTACATCCAACTCGGATTTTTTTTCTGCACCCATGCAAACAACAGACCATTCTCCTTCTTCACAAAATCAGAAGGACATGAGCACAGAATTGAATTCCACTGTTATAGAGCAGAGATCAAATTTTTCAAATACAATGTTTGCTAAGAAAGAGGAAGAGTGTCTGGTGCCCAGCAAAGACATCATACCCAACCAATTAAACATGAATGATGCACTCTCCCTACATAATAACAGGCAAGTCGATTTAAAAGAAAACAGCATGATAGAAATGACAGAGTCTCATGAGAATGAGATCACTCAATGTCTTGAAGATATGAAAGTCATAAATGATGAAGATTGTTCTGGTCTCAAAGACCTTACAAAGGTTGGTAGCCTTCTCTATACTACAGGAGATGATTGCAGATTATCAGAAGTGCCGCAATTTCTGGGGAAAGAGAATATGAGAGCTGTTGCTGAGCATGATATACAACAAACTTATGTGGAAGAGAATATTGAATCATATGTAGCTGGTGATATATTTAAACAAAAGGTTGATGGTGTCTGTATGGGAAGCAATTTGGATGCCATTCAAAGTCATAATGCTCCAGACAGTGAATCAGACTGTCGTGTAAGCTCAGATAGTGGTGTTGTTAGTACAGTGGAGAATGAGATTGAAGAAAATAAGTCACCCATTAAAGCTATGGTGGTGTCTGGTAGTGCAGAAGAGTGTAAGGCTAGTGAGATATCTCAAGGATCTGCTTCTGTGATCTTAAAAGATTCTAAAGATACGACTGATGAGTTTCCCCATATTTTAAGCATCTCAGTAGATGGTGATATTCCAAGAGAATCTAAACCTTGTACTTCCATTACTACAGAAGATGATAACTGTTCTGGTAGAGTTAAGGAAACAATTACTGCTTTACAAGAAAAATCTGAAAAACTGAGAGGAATTGATCCCGCTACCTCTGTCTTACCCAATAATGAGCACTCGTATCATAAAGATCCCACAACTCAACCAAAGACATCTTTGTCACATTCATCGAAGGGTAAGGATCATCATAGTCACCATAAACATCTGGACAAAGAGCACCATAGCCGGTCATCTTCATCATCACGTCACCACAAACACAAGCATAAACATAAGCATAGACATGATGACAAGGAGACATCAATTTCGAAAGGTGGGGAAAAGAAAGAACATAAAAAATCTACAGATATAAAGCTAGAAAGAAGTGCAAGTGCAAGTAGTGGCAGTACTCATTCAAATAAATCCGAAAAAATTGCCTCCAAGTCTGGCCTATCCAGCAAAAACATAAGCACATCAGGAAGTGGCTCTACAAATAAGAACCATTCAGCTGAAAAGACCACGAAGAATGAAAAGTCACATTCTCAAAGTTCTTATAAAAAAGCTGAAGACACAAAATCCAAAGATATTCAGTCAAAAAGTAGTAGTAGCAAGGGTAAATCCAGTAGCTCTAATGAGGGAAGCTCCTCCAGCAGCTCTAGTAAACATGGCAGCAGCAGTAAGCACAGTAGTAGTTCCAGGCACCATAGTGGCAGCAAACACAGCAGCAGTGGCAGCAATAAACCGATCTCATCAAGCATTAAAACTCATACAGGCAGCAGCAGTAGCAGTAGCAAACTCAGCTCAAGTACTCCCAAGAAAACACCTTTGAAAGTCATCAGCAATGATATGAAGGAACACACGCCAGCTGAAATATCAAAATTAACACATAAAGTGTCAGACAAAATGTCGCAGAAAAGCAGTCACAAAACCAGTCATACTCCATCCAAACATTCTAGCCAGGTCAGCCATAGTGATGGCACGCCAAAACGAAAGAAATCTTCAGAAGATAAATGTACACCTCATACTCCAAGCTCGTCTTCAAAGAATAAACATTCCTCATCTGAGGCCAGCGCTAAGAAAAGAAAGCTTGAGTTTATATCTGATGGTAGTGGTGATATGAAAAAGACAAAAATGGATCCATTTACTTCTTCAAATATACCAACAGTCCAAACAACGCCTGTTAGAACTGCTAATAAACTGCCTAGTGCTCCTAACTTTAGTGAAGTTGAGCATTTTTTGTATCCGACACGCAAACTTAATCCTGCTACTGTGGGAAGTGAACTTGAGCAAATGTTAAAAAGACAAGCATTGTCACTGAAGAACAATATAAGGCCAGATAATCTGTTTAATGTTGTTACACATTGTAATGGAGGGGGACTAGTGTTAGAGCTTGAGCAGGATCATCTAGATACTGCTGTTGATCCTGCTCATCATCTAGACATAGCCAGAAATTTTCTAGACATTCTGTTCAGAGAAGAGAATAACGCCTCTCGATTTACTATGGGTATTGTGCGAGGGGGAGCACGTTACCTACCTGATTATTTAGAGTACATGGCCATTCACCACCCAGATCTAAGTGTTAAGCAAACTGCATTAGGAAGTAAATCAGATTTAGAGACATTGACTGCATCTAAATACAGAGATTTAGTACATAAGAGCTACTGTGCGGGGACATTTAGAACTGGTGGAATGAATCACATCAGCCTTGTAGGTGCCAAGCAGGAGGAAGCTGGGGATTACTACCCTGAAATGCTGGATATGCTGGAGCAGAGCCCATTCCTGAAACTCACCATGCCCTGGGGTGAAGTCGCTTCTGTCCACGGGCTACCCAGATCCTATAGCAATGATGGACCTATTTTATGGATTCGACCAGGGGAACAGATGGTCCCTACAGCAGAGATTTCCAAATCTCCCTTCAAGAAAAGAAGGTAAGTATGTATAGCAGGGTTTGACACAAACTTTCAAGAGCAGTGGTCCACAGGACCACCAGCTCAGAGGATCTGGTGGTCCGACATTTTTTTAGTGGTCCTGAAAACAGCTAACGTTGCAACAGTTGGGAATCTTAAACCAAATTTTTTCACACTTGCATTTTTGTTTTTCCACATCGGTAATTTTGAGAAACTACAAAAAGCATGACAGGAGACAGTTCAAGGATGATGATCCATCTCAATGTCAATAATTCATGACCCTCATGATTACGAACACATGTTTTGTCCAGTCAAAAGGGTGAGAGAGGGTACAGTGTTTCTGGTATTATCACCCGCGAGTTGTGATGATTGTTTGTATCTTTGGGGCATGTTACGATTCTGATTAGGGCTAGATATTTTGGTGGTCCACAGGACCACTGATATGAATGTTCTGGTGGTCCGACATAATTTCTGGTGGTCTCGGACCACCGTCAGTTGTGAACGCTGTATAGAATATATATCGTCGCCTCGGAGCTAAAGGATCCTATCTGACACTCGTCAGAGTGGCAGATAGGATCCTTTAGCTCCGAGGCGACGATATAGAGTATTTATATATATAATATATGCACTAGAAGTATGGACCAGATGGTGTAGGTGTGGGGAGGGGGCATATTTTAAACCTAGAGGATGTGTGAACAATGTTTCTTCAAAAATAAAAATAAAATTGCAAATGTTATGATGCCACTGCTCATGAGAGCTTTTGAATCTGGAAAAACTTCACGCATAACTTTGGAAGAAAATAACAGTGGGTGATATGACATGTGGGACAGGTTGAATTATCTTTAGCAAAATTTGCTCAAACTGTTTGTGACATATTATGATGATGTGCCTGCCTTTCCATGATTTGAGCCATTTCTATCCAGCGTTCGAAATAAGGCCCTTCCGGATGTCCGAGAAAACCAAAATTTGTGGCCGACAATCAATAGTTACCATGAGGTTATCCGCTCGGACAACCAACTTTTGTGAAGGATATTTTCACATGACATTATTATTTAAAGACATTTATAAGTCAAGTGACTGTCATGGTTTAAAATTTTGATTACAGTGGTGAGCTTCCACTTGTTGGTTAACTAATGTTTTCAGAAAGTTGTGGGAACAGGCTGGGTCGTAGCTATATATTGCTTGCGGACAATCTGAAATTTCAGCGGACAAGTTGAAAATCTGACCTGATTATCTGATGGACAACCTCATTTTTAACCCTTATTTCGAACGCTGCTATCATGTGGCAGTGCACAATGTTGCCCTTCCAATATTGAAAACAGAGTTTTTCCAAGGGGTAGGGGGGGCACTCAGGATTACTAGGGGGAATCCCCCACAAATTTGTCAACTGTACCAAAGTGCCATCAATATAAATACTGATCGCAGGCGAAATGAGCCAGAGGGCGCATCGCGGGCTTGGAACCAGCACTCCACGCACATCCTCCACGCACAAGTTCATGGAATAAACCCTGCAAAAGACGCCATTTGATTTATCATAATTTTGTATTTAACACCACCCTGTGCAACAGTCCTTGATTTATAACCTACTGGTAAGTTCTTTTGTTCACTGGTGCTGTGCATTCACAAAGCTCTAGTACTGTATGAAGTAAGGCCTAAAAAAATTAATTGTATGTTTCCGGTAACGGACTTTTTAGAAATAGGGTAGGTAGATCGGATTTATTTTGATTTTTTGATTTTTTTTTGGTACACCCTATTAGGTGATGCACATGTTGGTTATTATTGTACCGTTGCAGTACCGTTTTTCATACTGTGCGCCGATCAAAATGCTATTTATAAATAATAATTTGGGCTCTGTTATTTATTAATAAAAAGAATTAGGGTCGGCAGATCTTGGAAAAAAAACTAGGGTTGACACCTGAAAATAGGGTCGGTGGGGTTACCGGAAACAAACAATTTTTTTGTTTTGGCCTAACGCCCAGGACCAAGTGTAGTGGGCATTACTGGGAAATTTTGACTGATACTTCTGGGTTCATTTCTTTTTATATCTGATACTTCTGGGTTCATTTCTGTTGTGAAAGTGTAATTGGCTGAATGGGTGGGGAAGGGTGTTAGTTTCAGCGATCTTGTTTTATAAAGTTAACTGCACATGTATGGACTTAGTTAGTGATGTTCTAAAATATTTAATTTCTAAATTTAATTTTTTAGAGCATCACTACATTTGCAGTTTACTTTATAAAACACGATTTTTTTCTAATGAAAAAATTGATCAAGAAACAAAAATTGTACCTCCTAATTATTTTTGTACATGTCCCGGTACATACTTTTAATTGTTTAAAAATGACATTAAAATCTGCCAGGGTATATATGACACTGATTAATTTAGCCGGTACTGGAAATGTATAAACACTGCATAACTATTTTTAATAGGGGTATCAATGAACTTCGCAACCTGGCCTATCTACCTCGGGTATCATCTGTTCGTGAAACATTGGTAGAGGACCGAACACATGCTCATGCTGACCATGTAGATCAAGGGTTTGATCGGAGAACAACAACTGCAGTTGGACTTTTGAAAGCTGTTCATTGTGGTGAAAAGTAAGGCTATGAAAACATATTTTATTCATTACTCTTAAAGGTACGAGCAGCTTTCTATTTTTAGCTCCCGCCGTCACCGTAGGTGAGACGGAGGGAGCTATGGATTCCGCCTCCGTTTTTTTTTGCCTCTTTTTTTGCCTATTACTTTGTAAGAAAATAAGGTAGGATAACAATTTTTGGTATGTGGGTTACTTCCAGGTGTATAATGGACAGGTTAAAATATTTTTAATCTGAATTCAATACGCAAGGTCGCAGAGGAGAAAATGATGATGTTACGGCGTTGGGCCGTCCGTAAACAATTCGTTTCCGGAGCATATCTCTGAAAGTACTTGTCTGATTGTCTTCAAATTTTACACACAACACCCCTAGGGGGTCTAGTTGTGCCTTTTGTGGTATTTGAACTTTGACCTACTTCTGGTTCAGAACTATGACCAATTTAGACGTTTTGACGCGCACTTTGTTTCCGGAGCAGATCTCGAAAAGTACTGGGCCGATGACAGTCAGATTGCACATACATGTTCTCTAAGGTCCCTAGTTGTGCCTTTTCAGGTTTTTGGACCTTGACCTTGAAGTTGACCCAGCACTTTGACCTAATTTATAACATCGGTAAATCCGACTGATAGATTTTGCGGGATATCATGAAAACCGCTCAAGATAGCTACACCATTACTATAAAAAAAATTGTGAGGTTTCAGGAGAGGATGCATCTTGAAAAATTTCAAGTTGATAAAATTCAAAATAGCCGCCTATCTGCCATTTTTCACTTCGACAGGCCTGATATTGTGGAATATCATGAAAATCGCTCAAGATATCTACACCATTACTATAAAACAAATTGTAAGGTTTCAGGAGAGGATGCATTTGAAAAAATTCAACTCGTCCAAGTTCAAAATGGCCGCCAATCGGCCATTATTCACTTTCACATGGCCGTTATTTGGTAAACCGTGCTAGATGGCTAGACCATTACTATAAAACAAAATGTGTGATTTCAGGAGAGGATGCATCTTGAATAAACTCGACTCGATAAAACTCAAAATGGCCGCTTATCGGCCATTATTCACTTTCACATGGCCGATGTTTGGTCAACTGTGCTAGATGGCTAGACCATTACTATAAAACGAAATGTGAGATTTCAGATGAGGATGCATCTTGAAAAAATTTGACTTGATCAAATTCAAAATGGCCGCCTTTTCGGCCATTATTCATTTTCACATGGCTGATATTCAGTAAACTGTGCTAGATGGCTAGACCATTACCTGAGACCTAGTTGTCTTGCGTCTTGATTTTTGACCTAGCCTATTTATGATATAATTGCATCTAGAAAAGTCATGAGAATGTCCCAACCACGGTTCGCACAGGTCCTGGAAATCCTGGAAAGCCCTTGAATTTTAAATATTCAAAAGAAAAAATCGAGGCCTTGAAAGTTCTGGAATTTTGTTTAAAGTGCTTTCAAGAAAGTCCTGGAATTTTAGTGAGAAAAGATATTGCCAGAAAGATGTGTTTCTAGAGTCTAATCCATGCACTTAATAGTAAGGACGAATTATTTGGTACCGGTATTTAAATTGTCTTTTCAAAGATATAGAAAGTGTAGTTTTTAAGTTGTAATTGGGAAATAAATATTAATTGTGTACATTTAAGTCTTTGAAAAGTCCTGGAATTCTGTGTCTTTATGGGAGTATGAAACCTGCACAACACAATACATGCAGTACAACTATTTTGAGAAAATTCAAATGTTGCTGAGGAAGTATAAAATATAGAAATTTATGCAAATTGACAAGTATTATTAGTGATTTCAAGTCTAATAATTAACTCTAACAACACTGAAATATTTTTGTTTAAACCATGACAAAATTTCCAGAAATTCTAGATTTTATTTATCGGTATATTACAGCCTGACTCTTCCAACAACTCAAAGTATCCAGCCATAGTGTTTTTTTGTTGTTCGCAAATATATTAGGCCTCTCAAATATTGCTGCATAATTATTTTTTGGGAAGCTGACTGGATGATTGACTTATTAGTAATAAATAACAAAATATATTTCCCTTCAAATGTCAAACACTTATCCCAAATTGATAAGCCGACAGTACTAAAACAAGCAATCTTAGATAAAGAAATGGATCTATACTTGAATTTGTTTTTAAGATATTGTGTAGCGATTTACAAGAATGCTCCTCACTCCATGAGTTTTTTCTATCATTAAAGATGAAATATCTCACTAATCAATTTCAAGTTTCATGACCAATTGGCCAAGGCTGTGTAGCTTTTTTCTACTTGATAGTACTGAACAAATTGAACCTTGCGTGACTATAGTACAATACAATAGATTCAGCACAGATTAATTTTAAAGGCTCTTCTCAGTCCATGTCTATGTTTCGTAAAATGTAATAATAATTATTTAAAATGTGCCATCAATAACTTTGCAGGTATGAAGAGGATCGTATATTGAAAGATGTGATATGCTTCAATCCAGCTCATTTTGCAGCAGTTACAGAAATTATGCAATTAGACCTTCATGAGCCTCCCATGTCTCAGGTGATAATGACTTTTAATATTAACCTGTTAACTGATGTGTCCTGACTGTTTAAAGCAAACCCATGACAATTTAAGCATGATACATATGCTAGACCAACATGTAATATTTTTTATGCCTCCGTGTGAAGGCATTATGTTGTCCGGCTGTCCGTCTGTCTGTCCATCCGAATTACATCTTTTTTTGAATGGAGGTGTAAGGCAGGAAGGGGGATGATCAAGATCAGTTTTAAAAAAATCAGGCAGTGTGGGCACATAGGAAGGGGGGGGTTAACAAATAATTATTTCAAGGGTCTTTCTTTTATTTAACGCAGTAGCCTCTCTGGATTACATTTCTTTATGGGTGGGGAGGGTCAGGCCGGGGGATGGGGGGTCAAGGCCATTAAAAAAAAATTGTCGGGGGGGTGGGTAAAAAAAAAAATTAAACAAACGTTATTTAACAAATAAGCAGGGCGTGGTAAAAGCAGGTAGGTCAAAAGCAAAAGGATATTTTTATTTATTTTGACTGTCTTTTAAAAAAATTATAGGGCATCAATAATCTAAGGGTTGGAGGAAGGTACGATGTAGGTCAAAGGAATATTTATTTTGACTGTCTTAAAAAAAAGTCATCGGAGGCATGTCCATACACCTTTCTAGTTTCTTTCTAACATTACAATGGTGATCATCTTTAATTTTGTCTGTCCAAAATAATTTAAATTAAATCAGAATTTTTCAGTCCTAACTAGTTGTCTCAAACTAGGGCAGGGTTCGAAATTAGTGGTGGTCCGGTGGCCCGAGGCCTCCAAATTTTCAGCAGGACCACCAGAACACTGATAGCAGTGGTCCGACAGGCCACTAAAATTTTCCAGCACAAAATTGTTTAAAAGAAATAATAATTATTTCTCTGTTCAGAATATTGTTTGAAATTGTTGTTTATTCAGAATCAATTTTGAAAATTCTGACAGGACCATCAGCAATGAAAGAGGACCACTACATTTTAGGGGCTGGTGGTCTGCTGGGCCAGTGCTCCAGAAAGTTAATTTCTAACCCTGTAGGGGAGTAGGCGTTTATGGGAATATGGGCGTTTATTAGAATGAATACAGTAGGCCTAAATGGCTTATAACTTACAATAATTATTATATGTAGGGCAGTCCCTTAGTTGCCATTATTGGGGACATTTGACTTGTTTAGTGTTACTGAAACGTCCATCATTTGTTAACCATGACTATCGAGTAGATAAAGTTACACTCCAAACCAAGACTATGAAATGTTTTCTCATTAGGCACTTAACCCTTAGAGCACTGAGCAATGAAATTTAAATTTTCAGCCACTTCAAGTTGTGTCATGCTACAGCGATCCACAACTTCCAGTGACTGGAAATTTGTGTTATTTGTGAAATTTAAGTCCCAATGTTTCAAGATTGAAAGCATATTTTATTTTTTCCAACTGGTTATCAGGGGTGATATAGTTGCTAATAGAACCACGGAATGTCTACTGTAGTCGACATCAGTGTTCTAAAGGGTAAAGTTTTTAAAACAAATACACTATTTACTCTGTGATGATTAATAATTTGTCAATTTTTTTTCCAGTGTGTCAGCTGGATTGATCAAGGTAAATTGAACCACATGAGACGCGAAGGTATCAAATATTCCCTTATAAATCTGTGTGATAATGACATTTATTTCATCCCTCGAGATGTGGTGCACCAATTTCGAACTGTGTCTGCAGTTACCAGTGTGGCATGGCATGTTCGCTTGAAGCAAAATCACCCTCCCACGGATATTGCTCCTTACATTGAAGCTGCTGCTAAGAAAGAAGAACAGCGGAAGTTAGCGTTAGAAAAGGCAGCTGCTGCAAAGGCCTTGGCTGCCAAAAATGCTGCAGCAAAGGCAATAGCTATAGCCGCAAAGCTTCATAGTAGTGTCAAAAGTCTAGATTCTGAAAGCAAAGAAGAACCCACTCCTTCTAAAAGTGCAAAAGTTGATGTGAAGCATTCCAAATCTACTGTCGGTAATTCAGAAATGGCCGGCACAGCTGAATCAAAGCACACCTCATCTACTAAACCAGTAACCACAGACGGTAAGCATTCATCTGATTCAAAGCATGCAACATCTGGTTTAAAACATCCATCAACTCTTTTGAAGCATCAAACCTCCGTTTCAAAACATACAGCATCCGATTCAAAGCCCAGAAAATTGATTAAGAAGCATACGGAGATAAATGGAAAGCCATCAAAAGGTGATAGGAAACCGTCAGATGGAGAGAGAAAACATGCCAGAATTGATTCAAAGCATAGAAAATCTAGCACCAAGCATGTAAAACAATCAACTGGTGATACAAAACAGGTGGACTCCAAAAATGTGGGTGCCATTGTTAAGAATGTGAAGGTGTCTGAAAAGGCAGGAGATGATAATGTTAACGTTAAGATGGAGAAAGTAGGTGTGAGTGACTGTTTGGATAATAACTCAAAACCGGTGATCACAAAAACCGATTCCACATCATTTTCAGAGGATATCAAGCCTACCAGCAACATGACTGTAAAAGTGGAGGCTTCAGGCACATCTGATGTTAATGTGGTGAATGGTGAAGACAGTGCTGTGAAACATGAGACTCCTAGCCAGTGTGAAAGCACAGTGGCAACGGAGGACATCATGAAAATTGAGCAGTCCATGATATCCACAGAGCCCATGGACGAAACGTAACCTTCAATAAATATTCTGAACACAATACTTTTTCAAACAGCCTACGAAAGTGCTTGAATTTTTTAAATCACACAACTCAGCAAACGCGAGACGTTCACTCCATGTTGATACAATGTTGGCCCATCGTCTACGACGCTGGTCCAACATTGTATCAACATGGAGTGAACGTCTCATGTTTGCTGGGAAGATGCACATTATTCTGGTGACTTGTATAATATTTATATTTTGTACTGTTGATTATTGTATGGTATCTGATGTTGCCTTGTACAAATCACTCAGAATACACACCTGACCTTTCTTTCACTCAACTTTTTTTTAGCTTTTTCTACTATAATCGAATCATTTTGAGGTTTTTTTATGATTCAGCTATTATGTTTATAAATTGTTTTAAAGCTAATCTCAATTAAACGTTTTAGGTTTATTGATATGCCTTTGCAAAACCAGGTGAAGAAGAGATACATGTATTAAGACAATGTTGAAGAAGCTCAATACTACGAAGCCATCAACTGCCACTTAAAACATTATATGGTAGCTTATTTAACAATTTATAGATATATTTGTTATTGCTGAGCACCTATTGATTTATTGAGTGATTATTTTTTTTAATGACTTGTGCCATGTAGACTCGATAGATAATTATTATTTCCAGCGGGGGATGCTTATTGTGTCCCCTCACTTTCCACTGCCGCCTATAGTTATTGTTTATATTGATGTGTCTCGCCATACACCCTTCGGTAATTTTGCGGGTGACGTTTCTTTTCCTTGACCTAATTTGAAGCTCATCAGCTCACGTAAATCAAAATGGCTTGTAAGCATGATAACTTCATGTGCTTGACACTAAACTGAAAGTCAGCTCGACATTCAGTGACCTTGACATAATTTTGAGGTCACCATATCATGGGAACCCAAGTGGCTTGTAAGCTTGATAACTCCCATAACAACGCGAGTTAGGGCCACATGTGCATAAAATTTAAATTCTTGATATTGATGGAAGAGCCTACTGTTGAGGGTTTCTGCCATCAATTAATGGTTATTTTCTAAAGACCATTTATATTTTGTCCCCAATCAGAATTTTGCGTAATTTACGGTACATTAATCATTGAATTAGGCCTACTGTGGATTGTTTTTGTTTGCCTCAAAGGTCAAGGGCTGCTCATTCTTCAATTATATTTGTGACTTAGACATAAGAAGTGAGTATGTAAACAAAACAATTTAAGCCAGTTGGTAAGATTATATATTTTTTAATTCAACAATTTGAACCATTTTCAGTATTTCACTCAGAATGTGTTATTTTACTCTCCAAATTCCTCACAAAAAGTGGCATAGTGGTAAGATGACACCAAGGTTATTACAAGGTTTATTTTAAGGTAATTTCTTAAATGTATCAGATTTTATTATTGCAAATTTCGGTGGCTACAGAGGATTTGCAGTAAAGAATGGTTGATTTGTAAAATATTTATAAATAGAAGTAACTAATAAGCTAGTAGTTTAGCATTGATTTGGAAATATTTGACTAGCATTCAATTTGTTTTGCAATTTAAACAAATACAAAATAGTAATACTCTCTTTCACCAAAATATCATTTTGTATTTGAAAATTACCACATGTAGGGCTATTTGATTGACCTACAGGTAAAATTTATTAGTGTTTCTGGTTATTTTGAATGTACAATATTTGTAAATTTTATAGTGAATATGAATCTTGGGAATTTAATACATTTTTTGTTATACTTTTTCTTTTTTTGTATAACAAAAGGGAAAGCTAAAAATGGCTATAGATAAGATTAGCACTTCAATTGTTCTTATGTTCCAGATTGTACTTTGAAATTTTATCATCACCAGCATTTATTTATACTTCTCAATTGCTGCTGAATATCTTATGGTCTGGTGAATGCACTTATGTGCACTATATAGTGCTCTCTGACTTTTAATGTTTTTTACCATTAAATATTCGCAGTCAGCTTGATCAATTTTGTTTATAAACTAGATTAGCTTATCACAGCTGCATTTATGAAATGTTGGAAGTTGTTTGCTGAGAGAAATGTTTTTTGTTTTGTCTCTGCTGATTAGCCTTCAACAAAGTAGCTGTCTATACTACACTGTTGCCATGTTATTATAACATAGAATCAAGTAATATATACTAGTAGAAGTATATAATTCAGACAATGCCTTCCTCTTCGAAATATGCAATTCTTAACTATTTGGTTTGCACATTGAAATAGTTGAAAAAATGTGGAATAAAAAAATTGTGCGTTGCCACTGCTACATCTCAACAGTCAATTGTCATTGTCAAAATAGTATGTATTCTACAAAATAGAATGTATTATATGACCATTTCAAAGCGCATGATGCAAGTGGAATGTAAGATCCTTTGATACAGAACATAAGTAGGCTGACAATATCTAAATTTACACTAGTAGGCCTACACATGTAGTGACAAGATGGTCACATTTCACAGCTGCTTTATCATTCAATTACTGCCATAAAACCGCTTTATCTTGTATGTTTTTGTAACATTGTTATTACTTGTACAGATACATCTCAATCACGGTAACTATCCAAGTGACTAAAATTCACATATTAAATTGAGTTCCTTTCCTGAAATACATTGTAATAATTATTGTAGTAGAAGTATTTTATTGTAAAATTGGCTTTTGTGTTATGAGATAGCTTTATTATGAAGCCTAAGAGACTGATCATGATTAGAAAACTAAATTTGCGCTGACTTGTATCTTGTGAAGAAAAAAGTGGGTGAATCACTGTTACAGGATATGTCGCATCTGCATGTAATAAAAAATGAGATAACGCAAGTTTACAGAATAGAATCCTGATTGATTTGTGTGATCCAGACCGGTATAAATTTCCCACACCACATCTTTTCCCACACCAGCATTGTGTAATTTCAAACATTTATGTTAGCTGAAGGTAAATGGCCTTGGGAAAGAGTATCATGTTAATCTCCCATTTTCTTATTGTGAAACAGTTCTAAAAATCTAGTATAAAGCACTGAAAAGGGTTGATCTTTTTCGCTAAATTTTGTTTTTTACATGTATATGCCTAAAAAAAAAAATTTATTGAAGCAAAATGCGAAGATATTTGGTATATGGGTATTATTTGTGTACAGGTGTATTTAATTACGGTAGATGCAGAGGGTTCCAATATAGCTCTTAAAGGATTCAAGAATTATTTTGTACTAATACACATACTCGGCAGGTGTCTTTTTCTTTCTTAGTATGATATAGCAAAAAAATGTACTAATTTAATTCAACATATTTATCAACTGGTTAATTTCATCTTAATTCAGCTTTATTCATGTATTATGAACTTGACCTTGTCTTTATTTTCTACTCATCATACTCCCATAGTCATATGTAGGCCCCCTACTTAAAGTCCTTAGTTCTGTTCTTTGAGAAATATAGGCACGAAGCTTCTCGAGGTCCCTTTGGTGAATCAGTCCTATGGACCATCTATTGGGGTACAGGGGAAGATCTTGGGTAACGTGGAACAGCGAACGTTTTAGAAACATCCCCACCACAATGGCAAGGCTCGGTCTACGACATTGAGAAGCCTAGCCTTGCTGTAAGGAAGATGGTTATGAATACACCATGATGATGAGAACTAACTCCATTTATAATTTAGTTGAATTTGCAATCCTGAAATGTTGACAACTTTGCATAAAATGGACTGGTATAACTTGTTTTTCTCATGTTGTGTATTATGAAGTTACAATCCACTATTGTATCGAAAGATATTGATATGTTAACTGTTATTGTTGATGACGCAAGTTATGATTATTTAATACTATGAATACGGATCTACAAGTATAGTCGGGGTAATATATAGATCGATATATACCCTATCTAGTCCGTGTGTCAAGTAGAAAAGTAACGTGTTTTTTTTCTTTTATTGATGTTCATGTGGGCAGCAAATCAATTTAAGGGGTTTAATATTCACTGTGCACGGCTTGTTGGCTTGTACAGAAAACATTTCATCATTTTGAAGCCATATTATATTGTATACTATATATAAATATATATATATCCTCACGTAGAAAATATATTATCCTTGTGTGATCAATAAAATTACGTAAAAGTACTATTGCATTAAAGATTGTATGTACCACGATTACCATGATTACGCAGATTTACAATTTCAAGTAGCTGTCATCAAAAGGTTTGAATGAGCTCTCTCATCAGTTAAGGAGATTTAAAGAGTAAGCAATGTAGTCTGCTCAAAATCCGGTTCTTTGGAGACAAGTTCAGAAAAAAATGGCCGCCGAAAAATAATCTTTAAAAGCACAACAATAAGAGTAGACCTAGTCATATTTTATGGTTCATTCACATGAAGTAGAAGCACATTTTTTTGTTTAACAAAATCAGGACAAATTACCATTTTATAATTATATTATTGTAATTTGTCCCTAGAATAAATCCATTATACTCGGGTTCCAAAGGGGAATTGTCGTCCCTTTCATGTGCATCCACCTGCTGTACATCGCCAGTTTGGCTACTGGTCCTATACTGGTCCAACAGATTGAATTCATAATGTATACAAACATTCCGCCCCTCTGACAATTTTTTACCGAAAGTCATAGGTCAAAGATAAAAAAATATTCTTGTTAACTATAAAACTAATTAAATTTAATTCGCAGTAATTATTTGATCTATCCAATTCATTTTTTTTCAGAATTCACAACGGTGCCTTGAAACCTAGTTTTCGAAGTTTTAATAAGTCATTCTTATTTTCATTTAAATACCTTGAAACCTGGCATATATATAGGTTTTCGGTCTTGGGGAGTCTATTTCCATGTGCGACCAAAAAATAGGCTATGGTGGCCATCTTGATTTTATCAGTAATTTAAAAATTCCTTGTTAACTCTTTCTTTACTAATTTCGCATTTATGCAAAAACTACCTTCCTTTACTAAATTCGCATTTATGCAAAATTCATATGTGTACATGCATTAGTAGCATTGGAGATATTTATTACATGTGTGGTGGAATATCACCGACCAGAAATGGCCAGCGACATGGACGCAATGTTATTTTGCATTTTTATCCCCCGCCCGTAGGTGGAGGGGAAATTTAGTCACGCCAGGACTCTGTCAGGTGTCACATTTTTTTGTGAACGCAAAAACTAGTAGTCAATTTTTTTTGAAATTTTAAAAATTCATGCAACTGCGAAATGGGCATGCGTGGGATGGTCAGGTGTAGGCCTACATTAGCCTATAGAGTACACTTTGACGGCGTTCTGTATCTGTATATTACGTGGCAGTACGCACTATTGTGCTATCGCCCCACTGGGGTAACTTAGCAAGGCCTGTTGTCATTCATGATATAATTCATAGCCTTGTGTGCATGAGAAGTACTCCACATTGTTGATTTTCTGGGGTCTCCTGGATGGAAACTGCGCCTACGTCCATTGAGGTTCTTTTATGTCCAACTAAAAGTCAGTCAGACGAGCCATCTGATTTACGTGGTTCTCTGAGCCCACGACATCGCTGCACGATGTCCTAGTGTATGCGCACCTGACAGTCCCAGGCGGACATCCATCCAATTATGAACCGGGCGCGACGTTGCTTAACTTCATTGATGGAGCTAACACCGATGAGACAACGCCATATTCTGTATTATTATCATATATCGGCATTAATATCAGCGACTGAACTGATTACAAGATACTACTCCAACGAGAAATTGGCATTGTGTTTTAATGTTAGACTTACGTCTGCTACGTTGGCCGACCTTAAACCAACATTTGGTGAGCGTGCCATGTTGGCTGGGAAGATTCTCACTGTCAATATGCTGTGGGTTAAATTTTTCCAGACCCCCATGGTAACAACCGTTTGTGTCTCGACACAAAAGCCCACGAAAGAGAATTGGTGAATTACTCCCTCATAGATGTCTCTCAAGTATATAGAGTTTATATGATTTGGGAACTTGCTCTTAATGAGGCGATGTGTATGAAACACGTATAGTAATATTATCTTGGCTGATAACTGAAAATGTGGGGTGATATGTCATTGTGGAATGACCAGGGGCCACTGTTGCATTCTGGGAACACCCTTGTCCAGTGTATTTTGACAGTGGTCCTTCTATGTTTTCAACATCTTTAGCTAATTTTAATGCTCTAATGACAAAAAAAATCCATTAGCCATAACTATTTTATCCTTATTTATTTTATTACCAAAGTTGAACTTGAATAGGGACAGGCTAAAGTCATAAAAAAATCGTATTTCTTATTTTTGACATGGTTGTCCAAAATTAGAAATCACAACGTTTTTATCGTATTACAATGTCACTTAAAATACCATATGTGCCAAAAAGTGATGTAAAGCAATGCCTTACTACTACTCTAATAGTTACTCTGGCTGACTGATTCCCAATAATGATTGATAGTAAGTTTGACTTCAATTTCAAATACTCCAAAACAGCATCATACATCATGAAATTTTTAAATGTTATTTTTTGTTCTAGATCATCATCATGTACAATAAATGAATATGTCCTGTGCCTAGGCCTGCATATTTCTAAATAATAACTGGATAATTGACGATAATAGGTGACTTTTTCATCCATTATCGTAAATTCAGTCAGCTAGAAAAATAACCATATTTAATAGTAGGCCTGAGCTTGCAGAAAACATGTATTGATATGGGCATACAAGGAGTTTTGTTTCTTTTTATGGAAAACCCATGTTTCCCTCGACATGTATTCGTGCAGTAGTATTATAAAATTATGCATAAATAAAAAATGACATGTGAATATCTTGCATGGAAAATGAAGAGAAGGTTGTTTCCAAATAATGTTTCCAATTGCATTGATTTCTCGCACACTCCAGTTTATCATGCTTGCTTTGGTTGAGCTGATAATCATTTTCTGGAAACATTGCAGGGCTTAAAATTCGAACTGAATTTTACGAGAGATACCTAAATTCACAGTTCAGTTCTGGAACTATTGCGAATCCAGACCTGTAGAATAGTACAGGCGAAATTTAAGAAATAATATACTCTGTTGCCTGCACCCCATCGTTGTGCCATGGGAGACCGCCATTTTCTTCACACTGATGCAGACACTACGCCCCTATCATTATATCTAAATTAGAGCAATTGGTTGACATTGTGATAGACATTCCCGCGCATTATACATACATTGACATACACATGTGTACTCGTTCAACTGTGTCGTGAAATATTTGCTTCAACATGTTTCTGTGACCTGACAACTTCACCAGAAGAGGAAAATTCAATGAAATGAATGGGGTTTAAGGCCACATTTGTGCACATTAAGGCTAAACTGGGCCAGGATAACCTCCTGAGGATGGTGAGACGGATGAGCTGACACTGCCCTCCATACACAGAATGCAAAATTCGAGCCCTGACGGTCTGAAGCCGAACATGCTACCTCTCGGTCATCAGAAGAGGCTCATGCAAAAAAATGTTGAAGTTTGTTGAGAAGAAAACGACAAACCCCCTCTCCGAAGAGGATTATAGGTCACATGGTGCCTCATGCACATGCAATGTCATGATTCTAAACCAACCATCATGTCTGAAGTCGATCAATATAGAAAGGTTTTTGGCTGGTTTAACACTTTATACTCACCCTGTACTCTCATGATCCACGACAGCTTAACATAACAGCCTATGAGTAATATTTAAATGTTAGCCGGTTTTTTATATTCATCACAGAGATACTATACGCCAGGCAACACTGGGCGGCACCACATAGGACCATTAAAAAAAACATGGCAAACTGATTTTTTTAGTACAAAAACGTGTCATGGCCGCCAACCAGACTGCCTCTATTCGTTGAGGACAATTACAATCACATTTAGTTGGCAGTCGTTCTGAATGTTTTCTTTTGTAGAGATGGCTCTCATTTTCACGAGGAGCATATATGAGCTGATAGATACTTCCGGGATGTCAAGGGGAATACGGGGCCAAAGTTAGTTCTACAGTTGTTAGTGCTGTAGAACGTGTTATGAGAGACAACCTCTGAAAGTGGTCCTTCAAGACAGGTGCTTTTTCATAGCAAGCTGTTTCCAATGGGAAATACGATTTGATGGTCTCCAATAGCAGGTCTGTATCCCATAACAGTGGTCTCCCAAAATAGGTTCCACCGTAGTAGTACTTTTCGGCCTATAACTGTTGTACATAACTGTTGCAGAAACTGGTCCGGCAATAGTGTTGGACATTAAGCCAAACACTCGGGATGGATGGAGTGTCTCCTCAACTATTGTTACTCTGAGGATTATCCGACGCGAGGATAGCGGGACAGAGCAAAAGGCTTTGGCTTTCAACATTAAATTCCACAGCGAAATTTAATTCTCCGGTCGTCTGGGTAACCTATATAGGCATTCACTAAGCCCTTTTATATCCACGCTGAGTGAAGGGAAACACTCAATAATAGACCATGCCCAATCACTCCACCTTCGAATCATGTCATAACATGTAGACCTAGAGTTGACTGCACCGTTCTTAATGTATTACAAAGTGAAATGACCATGCTGGTCAAAAAGTGACGTTAAAGCTATATATAGGCCTACGCGTAATATTTTTGGAGTCAATAATTATTACACATGAAGCAATAGTGGGGCCTATCATGATGTTGGGGGCTAGATGGGTTGTCAAGAACATTAAATTTACAAAGTTTTACGACTAAAAATTAGCCAAAGATTAATAATAATTTGAGAACATTCCTTTCACGCATTCGTTCTGTCTGCTAATCTAGCTGACTGACTAAAAAAAAAGATTTTTTACGATAAATAATTTTAAAACGTACCTATCTTCAAAGATGTGAAAGGAAAATGAAGGTTTTGTATGAATAACAAGAGCGTAGCGTGATTTGTTTTTTCTTATAATATGTGTTTTGGTTATTAAACTTTGTATATGTACTGGTCGTCCACCGTGTGGTGTTTTAGGTTTTGTTCACAGAATTAGAACATAGTTCTTTGATCTTATCAACATCAAACTACTCGCACGTTTTTAGTTTAGATTTTTTTACTTTTAAAGTTACTTATTAGCCTGATTGACTGAATGTATGTACATCCAATGATTTTTATTAGTAGCTCTACTCTTGCAGTTGTCTGGGCTTAATCTATTCTAGTGTCGATTTATTTCACGACAATGACGTTAAATTCGTTGAGCTGAGAACATATCTAAAGTCATGTGTCTGTTAAAAAGAACTTTTTTCATTGCACTACGAGCTCCAATTTTTAGATTACTATTTAGATGCTCAGATAAATATCTGTGTTTTCGTGATATCATGTCAGCCTTTGGAGATGATCATGGCCCAGTAAACAGCGTAGGCTACAGGTCAACCCAGTGAACAACATGTATATATACAGTTCATATATAGGCCTACAGTCCTCCTCTGTCCAGTTGAATAATTAGGTCAGTTCAGTGACGTTATGGTTGGATGGGGGAAAAATCGTGTCGCTGACATAAATATGTTGAAGTGTTGCGTCGGCGTCCCCCCTCACTTCCATTAACTCTTCCGTCGAGACGACGGGATTAAACTCCTATTCTTCAGGTATTTCTCACTTTATTGTAGTCTAGACATTCACACAGTGCACACAGCCCCCAAGCGGAGCGAGACGATCGACGCCATGCGGCTAAGCCCCTGAGCTCACAGCTGCTTCAGTGGCAACGAGATGAATGGTGGCGCGCTTGGCTGAGGGCGCGCTCGATTCGCGGTGTAGGCTGATCAGAACGAGGCTTGGCGGGCCCTGGCCACTCGTCAGTGGTCGGAGAAGCCGAGCAATCCCGATTGGTGAGACGCTAACCCCACAACGTCACACATGACCCGGCTACGTGACATTAGCTGTAGCTGGCATTAAACACCAACAAGCAGAGTGCTTGTATGCACGGCACGTGCATTAAGCCCTAACGCGCAGTGACACCGTCCAGCATACACAAGGCTACACAATGCATTCAACCAATGTTGTTTCAATGTTGGTCAGCGTCGCCGTCGTAGGCCCAACATTAAAACAGTATTGGGTGAATGCCTCGTGTTTGCTGGGAGGACTGCATCATATTTCTACAGATCTGTAGAAATACGATGCAGTCTTCCCACCTGCCCAGAAATCACAAGGTAGTACATCATCATGTAGCATATCTGTATCCCTATCAGTCATGTTATTATGTCTTTATAATATTCTACCTCCATTCTCTGTCTACGTGAAAAGCGCGACAAGCAGTTCATGGGGGATATCCTTTTATTGCTAGGGCCAAGCAAACACTTACACGAGACATTCAACCAATGCTGTTTCGATGTTAGGTCAGCGTCGCCATCATTGGCCCATCATTGAGATACTAACAGCTCCAACAATTTTCATCGTGTTTGTTGGGTACATAGCCAGCGGCTCCGGTTATCCTGGAGGTGTCGGTAACGAAATTTTGCTGCATTAGGGGAGGGGCTGTCCAATTAAATTCTGATCAATATAATTTTAAATAGTATAAAGTGTATTAGAGTAGACTAATCGTTTGTATATTAAATACATGTAGGCCTACACGTGTGTTTGCATTTTATATTGTTTGTTAATTGAATGTTAGTCTATAATCTCATTCTGAAATATTATGTCACCTATCTATATATTTTGATAATAAGATCTTCGAATAAGATTGTAATATAGTAGATCTCGATTAAAAAACAGAGAAATAAAAATTTGACTAGGCCTAAAAATATTATAGAAATATGTAGGCTTATCGGTACAATTGGCCTGCTATTGTCATAATTGATCTACAAACACACAATATATAATACCTGTATTGTATGACAAAGTTATAATAATTGCCAAAAACTTTGAACGGACTTCAGATAGACTTTCGACTTCAGATTTCAGACTTTCAACTTCAAACTTCAAATTTTGTGCGTTAAACTCTGGACTTTGGTTTCAGACTTAGACAACTGACAGACTTCAGACTTTCGTTTCAGACTCGGATTTTGGACATACTTTGGACTCCAGGTTTTGAACAGACATACGTAGTACTTCAGACTTTGGACATAATTCAGACAGTTTTCGGACAGACGTCGGACATCAAACTTCATATTTCGTCAGACTTCGTACATCAGAATTCCGATTGTGGATTTTAGACATGAGGTTTCAGACTTCGAATTGTGGACTTCAGACATACTTCAGACGTCGGATTGTAGCCTTCATTGTCAGACATCGTACAGACGTCGAACTTCTTCGGACTTAAAGACTTGGACAATTTTTTTGTCACACAACAAAAACAAACATACATATGTAACCAAATAAGCTCAAGAAATACATCATAATTTATGTTATGAGGATCAGGAGAGCTGATCAATGGTGATCGCTATCATGCAGACCACTTCAGACAGACTTCGGACAGTTTTCAGCCAATTATGACAGACTTCAGACAAATTTCGGCCAGACATCAGACGCCAGACTCCTACTTCAGACTTTGGACCTCGGCCAGACTTCGAACATCAGACTTCGGATTTTGTACTTCTGACTTTGAATTTCACACTTCAGATTTAAGACTACGAACAGACTTCGAACTTCAGACATCAGAACTCGAACTTCAAACTTTGAAGTTTAGACTTGGTGTTGGATTTTAGACTTTGGATATTCTTCGGACAGACCTCATCTTTCGAATTTTGAATTTCGGTCCTTGAATTTCAGACGTTGGACAATATAGGCTACTTCGGATTTCTTCTGACTTAAAGG
Organism: Flabesymbios commensalis; assembly: GCA_964017125.1. Classification (NCBI taxonomy): domain Eukaryota; kingdom Metazoa; phylum Annelida; class Polychaeta; order Terebellida; family Flabelligeridae; genus Flabesymbios; species Flabesymbios commensalis. The sequence goes on along the minus strand of OZ024911.1, from coordinate 64,377,865 downwards.
GTTCAGACTTTGTACTTCAGACTTTAAAGTTCAGAGTTCAGAAACCCCTCCTGGGTTTTAATACTTTAAACAGTTAAATAATAAATTAAACACCATTTTCTATGACTTGATTTTTTTAATAAAATAAGCAGTTAAGCAGCTTTAATAATGATTTGAGACAACTCCATTTTAGCTGTCCGTAGAACAATAAGACGCAAGCTCTACTTCAGTGCCGTCAGGCTCCAGTTTGTATATTGTTTACAGCAGTAACTATAATAAAATTATAATAATCTTATCTATCTTATCATGACCACAAAGACTAATGAAGGCTTGTGGATAGGCCTATAATTATAACATGTACATGATGTAAATAGGCCTATTATAATATAGCGCAGGTTTGAATCTCGGCCGATTGGGATATTAGTCATCGAGGTTGTGCACATAGTGATACAAACTGTTTAAAGGTAATGTTTAGATTAAATGTTACACCTGAAGCTATAGTGGGACCTATTATATTGTTGGGAGCCAGATGGGTTGCGAAGAACATTAAATTTACTAATTTTACACCTGAAAAATAGATTAAACATGAATAATGATTTTAATTCATTCCATCCAGGAATTAGTTTTACCTGATAGTCTAGCTGACTATTTATTTTTGACTTATTTTTTATTTTGTATTTAAAGCAGCCCCTTGGGATGACATCAATTTTCGTTTTTAGTCTTGTAAAAAAGTAGTGGATCACCCAGATCAAGATTTTATTTTTTTCAGAGTTTTTAGATTTTTACAAAAAATTTTAATCAACATTTCTATGAAACAAGAAGTAACCCAAACAAACTATTTGTATAGCTGAAGGACGATTTAATGTTTTCACAGCATTGGGCCACATGCTGATGGCATCCGCCCAGCGTTGGGTAGACGATAAGTGCTGCAGGTGTGTCCTCCTGTGTCCTGACTAAAGGACACCAATTAGCGGCGAATGCTCTGATCTTACCGTCTGATACGTGGGAATATGTGATGTAAAGAGCTGAATATTGCTGGCTTGTTTTGTTTACATGGCAATAAACGACCTGGAAATACAACTATTTCACTCTTTTTCGGTGCTTTAAAATTGTTTTTTGACTTTTTCGTATTTTCAGTTAAGATCAGTAGGCTACATAGCTACATATAAATTAAATTTTCAAAATTGACAACATTGAAAATGTCTCATCCCAAGGGGTCCCTTTAATTTCTGTTATATATATACTCCAATACAGCATCGTTCAGCATGAAATTTTAAAAGTATAGTATATTTTTAAATATATTAATATAAATATAATAGTATATTTTAGATCCTACAATAAATAAATCTGTCCTGTGCATAGGCCTGTAAATCCATAAAGAAAATTTGTAAAAGATAGAGGATAATAGGTAACTAATAAAAAAATCAGTCAGCTAGAAATGTCACCAGATTAAAACGTGAGACGTCATTTTATTATGAAAGATGTTTAGCACACCTTTTCAAATCATCTTGTATACATTACAGGTGATGAGTTTTATCTAGCTCCCAATAATATGACATTACATCTTCATGTGTAATAGATACTAAATCTATTTTTTTACGCAAATGTATCTGCTTAAATGCCTGGAGTGTACAATGCTGTCTATGTTACTGTGCAATGTGAAGAAGCCTTAAGTCACTCGATAAGACTACCAGGGCGGGGGCCCTAGGGTAGTGGTTAGCACCGCTGCCTTTCACGCCAGAGTTCGGGGTTCGGTTCCCGGTCTCGGCGGTTGAAAGAAACAAAAATGTTTCTTCCCCATCCTCATGTGAAAGTCAGTATTGCGGGGAGCCTCCGTGACCGAGAGGTAGTGTGCTCGGCCTCAGACCGCCAGGGCTCGAATTTCGAATCCTGTGTCTGGAGGACAGTGTCATCTCAATCATCTCATCATCTTCAGGAGGTTCTCCTGGCCCAGTTTAGCCTATATGTGCACAAAGGTGGCCTGATTAATTTAGTTTCGATAAGACTACCCAACTGCCTACATTTCTCTTGAGAAACAAACAAACACTTCAACACTGTCGGCTTACTTTATTTAATTGTGTGTTACCTAATCTTGTTCCAAATTTGATAACATTAGGCCTATCTGATATACAGTATATATATTATAGCAGATCTGGATTAATGCAGACGTTGTCATAAATGCAAATATCATGCGGTATTATAAGTCACACACTTCTCAATTTTACAACATACATTTGATAAGTGTACAGTACAATTCATAATAGTAATCATTAAAAAAATCAAGTAATATATTTTAAAATGGTAATAAACAATATTTGTATTCAAAGCTGTTTTTACGATTTAGTTTCCATACTTGAGTTTTGAAAGTTTAGTACATGGTTTTCCTTCTTTTTATAACGATTAAGCTAATTTGACTGGCATCAACACATAGTTTCAATCATGTTTGTCACAACGTCAACCCTTTCTAGCAGCATCAAAAGTAATTGAATTTAATTTGTTTTTGTTAAAAAAAACTAATTTAGTCAATAATAAATAAGCAATATTTTTTTTTCAAATGATATCTAACACGATATCTGTAATTCCACAATTGTGACTGTAAGTTCTGTTAAAAGTGATATACATATTTACATGCTAGTATTACATATACGCGGCTATAATATTATAACATGTAGTAGGGTAAATATATATTTTATACTTATTATACTTATTATTATTCTTATTACAAAATGTTGCTCGATCTGGACTTAAATTTGAGCGTGATATAGAGCCAACCCAGCGAACACGAAACATTTATATAACATTTGTACAATATTGGACCAACTTCGAAAATGTTAAGCCGACGTCGTACAAATGCTTTGTGTTTGCTGGGAATGTATTAATTTCAGAGATCCTAACTAATTTATGATTTACCGGTTTAAAAGTACATGGCTTGTGTGTTGTCATGTATTTATTGAATAGCACTTCAACGTATAGTTAAGTTGTCTGCCAACATCTTTGCTTATATTGTTTGCTCTGGATGTTTTGATATATCCTGCAGGAGATTGACGTCTCATGTTGTTTAGTTGGCAGCCTCGCCAGTCACGTTTAGGAGGAGTAGTGTATATAGGGGACCATGCACGTTCACAAATCCTCAAATTCTGTCTCCTTTTTGGCACATTCACAAAGTCAGACTCTGAATTACTAGCTTCTAAACTACCCCTTCCCTTCCAGGGCTTGTTACCTGTGTTGAGGGACCAGTTGATGTCAAGCTTCATGTCTTTCATTGACGAGTTTAGTTTAGTTAAAACTCTGCTCCCAGGTTTTCTTTTACTCTCATAAATACATCCGTCACTCCTCCTAGTCACCTGCAGTTTGGGGAGGTCTGTAGTTGAAGATTTTGACAAATAATTTATCACAGAACCACGTCTTTGTACATCAGCTCTGCCACTTACAGGATTATTTTGCCAATGATCTCCATGCAACCTGTTGTTATATATTTGTTTAGCGTATTTAGGGTCATCGTCTTTCCATGGTGATATATACCTTGTGGCTGCTGGAGGAGCATCATCTTTCAAAAGTTGACTCTTTTGTGGTCGGCGTTTCATTGTTCTGGAACCCTGATGCGTTTGTCCTGCCCTGATTTGTGTGGTGTTTCCACCAGAGCTAGAACCTGCGAACGAGTTTGATCGGTTCAGAGTATCCACAGATCGTGTGTAGTGATTTTCGTTATGTTGTTTCCGATCTAAACAGGCTTTGGTTGATTTATAATATTGGTTTAATGTCAGAGGTTTCTTGGGAAAAGGTTGATCCTTTAGAGACGTATCTTCTGTTTCATCTTCGAATGCAAAGCGAACACTCCTCGTTTTATCATCTCCTGTTGAGAGACAGTCGTAACTAGAAGCCGTGGTCAACTGTTTGCTGCCAACTTCTGATTCGCAGCGAGATTTCTCTGTAAAATAAACGACATATTGGGATTATGAGAGTGATGAAATTTTACTCACTTTGTAACTAGGAGCGAAACGATCGCTCCGAGTTCCAAAGTGAGTAAAATTTCACCACTTTTTTATTGAATTTTGGAATCACGAATAACAAATTCTCTACTATATTGGGATTGTGGGGCCAGCGACCGGTTTCCCTACGGCCGGTGAGGCTGGACGGGATTGGGAGCTGACGAGTTTCTACTCCCGTCAGGCCTCACGACGCGCACTTTCCGCGCGCTTTTGACCGCACTCTTGATCCAGACCTCGTAACAGACAGACGTGCTGCTCTGCTACCCGCAGAACTAGCCGCCTCAGCTAGGGCCATCACCCCTATCCGAGTATGTGCACAGCAAAGTTGTATGTTTGAGTTGATACAATAAACCAAAGAAGGAGAGACAATGGAGTTCAAATGATGTTTTATTGTTAAGCGGCGCCCAGGCCGGACTTGGAGTTTGACTCGCAGTATTGGGAGTGGGTGCAGACAGTCAGAGCCAACATGGCGACTGCACGCCCCAGCTATCCGATAGGATTACCATAGTGATCTTCAGATTAAATCACCTGCTCAGAATTCGACCTCGAGAGTTAAATTATGAGTTCAATTTCTAAGTCATCATATAAATGGACAGGTTGAGGTGGGTTTACTTGACTAGCTTACTAGCTTGCACGACCTCTGTGTTAAACGCATATAATACAGTAAAATTTATTACATTTAAACTATTTTCTTTCTGTCAAAGAATAAAGAAATATAGCAGTCGAGGTGAATATCATAGTGTTTGTAAATGTTGTTTTAAGAAAAAGTGCATATTTAATCTTTTAATATGCATGGCAGTGTGAACATTCAGGTCTGCTACTTTAACATAACAGTTATTTATACTGTATTTCCCTCTTCGACTGGAGGAGAAATGAAACGTAAATAATAGCAGTTGTAGTACAAACTTTCGACTTTGTGACTAAAATAGGTGGTGGCTTGTCTCTGTAATGTTCTCTAGCTCAACTCACCTTTGTCACTGTCTACCTGATCGCCATCCTGCTCTCCCGTTTCTTCCTCCAGCTCTCTTCGCTCTCTAAGCTTCTCTTCAAGAGGCTTCTTCATCCTTATTTCACGTTTGCGCCGTGGTATGTTCTTCCAGCACGTTCCAGCATACTCGTCTATCACTTGTACCAAGTCGTACATCTCCTGATCATAAGCCATTTGACGACAACTGCAGGTGTAACAGTTCAAACCTGTACCTCTCTTCCTCACCTCCTGCAAACCCCACGAGTATATAGAGTGAACATATTAATCTGAATTTTAACCCTTTTAAGCCTGAATTCACCATTGTCATCTTCATCCACTACAAGCCGCGAATTGCTGTCGCAATTCTCGACTTGTAGTGGGTGAAGATGATTTGATGTGCTTTAAACATTAAAGAAAATTGTCATGTAGGCCTAATGGTAAAGCAGTTTCATGGAATTTTTTGTTCTAAAACTCTTGGTTGTAGGAAAATGAAGTCTGTTTTCAGGAATGTAAAATGATGCTTTAATGCATTGTTAGGAGTTAAAGGGTTAAAGTTGCTTGTTTCGTCAGCTTGGCATTAAGTGATCGTATCTGCCAGTTTAAAAAGTTACAGATACGATAATTTAAGCCAATTAAGTGACGATTTCTTCACGTACTTGGCCGTTGAACTCCTTAGTGGTTTATGTACATAATTTACTAATACTATTAAAAAAAAACCCACATATTAAATACATTTGAAGCCAACTAATCAAAATCTCATTACCACACCACATATAAATTAATATTATATTTACACACAATACTAATACTTACATAAATATTGGTTTGAAAATTACAGTCCACACCATTATCAAGCAAAAATTCTGCCATTTCACATTGCTTAGCTCGAATGGCAGCCATCAGTAAATTTTCTTTGAACTAGAATAAAATGGAAGAGAGCATACACGCCTTTCATTATGTAAACACAAAGCCCACATGTGAGAATTTGTGAATTAATAACTCATAGATGTCCCTCAAGTATATGGACTTTATGGGAACTTTATCGGGAACTTGCTCTTAATGGGTATGACGATGGGTATGAAACGCATATAGTATTATTATCTTGGCTGATAACTGTGGATGTGGGGTGATATATGTCATTATGGAATGTCTAGGGGCCAGTGTTGCATTATGGGGACCCCACGTCCCGCGTATTTTGACAGTTGACTAGAACTTTAATACAATACGTTTGTGTTGTATATTTTAAAATGATATACAAAACAAGGGTTTTGTCATCATGCAGGCCTACTTAGTCATTTGGCATCAGTAATGTAAAAAGTACAACAAAAACAAAGCGTTGTATCTGTGTTGATAAATTTTAGAATGGTAGGGATTATTTTTGTTGTGTAACTAATTTTCTACATGTAGCCTTCAGTTTTGAAATTTCAATTATTACGATTGATAAACGTTCCAAAAGACTCAATGACTAAGCGTCGTAGAATATATAGTCAAAAGGCGTAGGGTGCAATATCTGTAGTATATGTTGATGATATTAGAAAGAACCTGAGCACCATCTTCTTATTTATTAATACACACACAGTTATCTTTACTCGCGTCACACATGTGTTTCGCCCACAAATCCTGTGTCAGTTTACTGTCAACCACAGGCACGCATCCAGATTTTGGGGGTCGCACGCCCACCCCTTTTGTCCGAAATTATTTTAGAAATCCCATAAATTGACCTAAATATGCCAAAAACATCTTGGGGCAAGCCCCCAAGCCGACCACGCCCCCTCCTTTTTTAAATGCTGGATCCGCCCCTGAACCATGATGACCTTGTTTTAAGGGCATTTTCATCAGCTTCAAATATGATACTTGGCAATTATTACGCTTTCAACTTTAATATCCAGACTCAAGTATTTTCTCCAGGCGCAATGTTGTCGGTACACAAACACTAGGTTTGTGTGTACACTGCATAGGTAGGGGTCTCACCATACAGTGGCACTTATGCCAGGGTAGGTGTACATAAAGCTGTTGAATGTACAAGAGCGGTGTGACCGGGTCGCATTATGCACAAGACCGTGGGACACGGTTTGAATCCAGAGATTTAGTATTGCCAGACCGAATTTTAAAACCATGCCACTTGGCAATATTTAGTCTGACAATATTACATCATAGTGCTCAAGTCTTTCCTATAAAGTTATAAACATGATAAAGTCATCGTGATGCAAATCATTGTTGTGTAACAACCATCAACCAACTCCTGGCTCACCCAGATCATATTAATGTCTGCAGCAGGCTCATCCATGAGGTCGTCCAGCAGATCTATATCTCCAGATATCACTGACTCATACATAGCCTATAACAAAAAACTAATATCATTCAAATGTTCAGTGATGTTGTATTAATTGTAGCTACCCTCAACCACAACTTGAACAACTTTGAGAACTGATAACCATGTGTGTTTATTGATTGCGTGGCACTCACATGACTATCGAGCAATCACTTAAAACATTACCATACTGTGGTCCTGATTTTGCACAAGAAAATAAATCAATCCGTAAACATGTATATGTAAAGTAATTTTGGTAAAAATACACAAATATATAGGCCTGCACAATAATTATAAACAATACTTACACTGATCAATCTCTCCTGGCCCAGTTTAGCTATGTACACAAAGGTGGCCTAGAACCCCATTCATTCATTCATTCATTCATTCATTCATTCATTCATTCATTCATTCATTCATTCATTCACTCATTCATTCATTTATTCATTCATTCATTCATTCATTCATTCATACACAGATCAATCCTACAGGACTATAATCCTGACATGTCTTAAAAAGATATCGATTAAAAACTCTGGTTATATATATATAGATGATATTACAAACACGGATATGAATATATCCTCATCATGCTGGCAGCGGTTTTGTCTTTAGCTCGATCTCTAACCACAGAAAAATAACTTTAACTCATAGCAGTCTGGCCGTTTTGACATTGGACGTCTGTGTAGTCTGGCCATTTTTGTGATTTGAGACATATTCTCATACTCCTAATAGAAATGTAGAATGATGGGATGTTTATTTCTCATACACTACAGGAACACACATACAATATATAACCAGAATACACTTCATTTAGTTGGCAAATGTGATGCTGCCATTGAAACCGACAACCATCTTGAATATGCTAATTAGGTAGTCACATTTTCGGATATTTTGTTCAAAAATGGGAAAAACGGATATTCGGGAATGCAATATAATATAAATTCACCTAAAATATATTAAAATATATCACATACGGTTCGAAGAAGCATTAAATAGGTCTATACACACAAAATAATAGGATAAGTAAGTTATTACCATGGGATTTAGTGATCTTTCCAAATTCCTTGAGGGGCATACCATATTTTATATTTTGAGATGAACCAAGTTAGAAATGGTGTGAAATACCTAAAGCCTCGTATTCATGTGAGCCTGCAGTTCCATTTTTAGTTCAGAAGCGGTTCTGACGCAGATAAATCAATCCTTTATGTTCTAGGCTCCCCAAGCTGTGTTCATAGTTGCGCAAGTGATGTCATCTTGTGAATGGCTAAGCAGTATTGCTAGGTCCGAGCTGGGCTCGGACCTAGACTGCAGCGTCATAAATGGCAGGTCCGAGCTGGACTCGGACCTAGACTGCTATGAGTTAAGCATCACAAATATTTTCTCTATTTGATTATATTATTGACGATTTACCAGAGTAACGTTACATATCATCGATTGTAATCAACTGTAGGCCTACATGTGGTCTCCCTCTTTGATATCTTAGATGTAATAATATTATATATCGCCCCCTTAGATATGAAAGGGTTTATCTGCCACTTTGGAAAGTGGCAGATAAACCCTAAAACATTCAATGTGACGATATTAGTTCAAGTACCTGTTTTTCTTCTGTTGTCATTTCTACTGGCTCGTGTGACAAACCCATCTCGTCCTCCTCCGTGTCACTTCCTATTTGTAGATGTATCTCGTCTTCTACTGCAGGGTCCTCATCCACATCGATACAGGTCTGATCACACAGAGAATCTTCAGAAACCTAAAAAATGAGCTAATTAGGTAGCTTCTAGTGTCACAGTTATCCCACGAGTTGATCCTGTACCTTTTATCTCACTAAATGTATGTATCATCTAACTTGTATTCAACAATGTGCAAATTAGGCGAATTAACTTAGGTCTATTTCAATAAGAACACGACGGCTGAAAATCATTTAGATGACAAACTGGGTAAACTTTGCTGTTACATTGTATTTCGCTACTGTTGACACTACAATTAAAACTGGCATTTGAAAGTATACATCACTCGTTGTACGCTTCTGGTTTTAGTTGTACCCCAGTTGCCTCTATCTCTGTAATCAGCGTGGTGCTTTCTGGGTACAGATGCGTCCTGATGTTCCTACGCAGTGTACTACTCCTTTAATGCACCCATTTAGATGACTTTCTATCTCTAGTGATTCCATAGCCACTCAAGCCGTGCACAGTGCACTCGGCAGTCAGGATACTTTTATGGATTCACGTAAGTTTACTAGACGTTTTGAATGCCCTTATCTTGTTTGTAATTTGTCTGATGGTTACTCAAAGCCTTTGTTCTAGTCGTTGTTGAGATAAGGTGATCAGGAGTGGTTGTACTGTCGACAATTAACGGCAATATAAACATGACAACCACACTATGAAAATAACACTATGTGTACACTGCCAATCACCATCGGCCAGTTCGAGAGATAAATCTCAGCAAGCAGGAGGCGTTGGCCCCATGTTGGGCTGACGTTGGCCCATCGTCTACGAAGGTGGCCCAACATCAGCCCAACATTGGGCCTATGCCTCGTGTTTGCTGGGATTCACTTGTCTGCGACACCATTATACCACAGAAAACACGAGATGTTGACCCAATTTTGAATAAATAGTGGGCCATCGCCGCAGACGTTGGGCCAACATTACATTTATTCCACGTCTCGTGTTTCTTGGGGTGCTGTGAAGGTAGTCCAAAGTCTGTATAAAATAATCAATACAACTATACATAAAGTTAAAAAGTTTTCTGTGCGTAGATCATGTGGATGGTCTTATGGTCAAGTGAATCAGTCTTTGTGGGGTTGACGTACATGTATAGCCCACAAGGACATGAGACCTCCAGCCCTGTTCATGTGAAACTGCACTGCATAGTCAAAAGAGTCATATATGACTCTTTTGACCATGCAGGGCTGTTTCACTTGAACAGGGGGTCTCATGTCCCTGTGATGCAACCTACGTCCAGCGTGCTGAGCATACATGGGCAAATTGCAATGTAAACTAACGTTACTAGTACAGATGAATATATAAAATCCGTTTATTTTTAGTGACCTTCCTATTCGTTCGTATGTTATAATTTTAAATCAGTTGATTAAGCTCGTGATTAATAGAGCCACATAGTAAAAAAATGGCCTGCAGACATTTGCTAAATCCAACAAAAAATGAGACGTTGAACCAATGTTGGTTTAAAGCTGGCTCACCATCTTCCACACTGGCCCAGTATTAACTCAACGCCTTGTATTTGCTGGGACTCAGTGAATGTAACTGAGCAGATGCCTGTACGTGACACGCTGACAATGTAGCTGAATAGCTAGTAGTATTAGCTTATATATACATTAGTACACTGAGTTAGAAAGAGTGAGAGTGTCAGTGATATTAGTAATACAGATACAGAAGCTAATTAAGCAGCATTTCTGTTTTTTTTTTCATTTTACCACATTATGTTATAAAGCAGGTACTTCGTTTTGGCTTTGCACTGTTTGTAAAGCAGACTCGGCACATTTTATGTTCTTGTGCGTTTCAGAGCACATTTCGGCAGAAATATGGTAGCCTAGATTTTTTGTTTTATGGGGGCACTGAGCGTGGGGGCTGATGAGTTTGATCAGTCACTGATTAGTTTTTTTATTACGCACAAGTACATTCGTTTTGGGATATCCCCATTTGTGTATAAATTATACATTCAATATATCGACAATATCCTGAAACTACCCATTTTTCCAGTGAGTTTTCACAGGTGGGTCACTGTTGTGGTGCAGCTTCTGGTATGATAGACCTTTATTTAGCATATCCTGGATAGTGCGGACACAAAATTCGCCTGAAGTGACCCATGATAAAATAACCAACTAACTTTTAATCACAAAGAACAACTGGAAAGAGTTGTTCGGAAACGAACACGAAAGCAGCCTGCGTTATCGCTCGACCACTATGTTAAAATTGTTTGCTCCCAAAAGTTAATCAGGTCAGAAATTCATAGACCAGCTATCATGCAAGATTTCCGAGATAGTGAAAAAAAAAAAAAAAAATATATATGGCCGACTGGCAGCCATTTTGGATTTTTTACTATGAAATTTGTCATGGTTTATCTTGGTGTGAGACATAACATTTTGTTTTATTTTCATGGTCCAGTCATTTTGCACTTCTTGCGTTAAGAAAATATTACAAAATTCAAAATGGCCACTAAACGGCCATTTTGAAATTGTTTGATCCCCGAAGGTAATCAGGTCATTGGCTGACATAGCTGAACATATTTGCGAAATTAAAAAAAGATCTGATGGCAATTTTTTCCTGAAATACGCTAACGAGCATTTCTTTGTTAGTGGCCAAAGTAATTAAAGGGTTGATAATATGGTGTAACAAAATGTTACCAAAACAATTCCCCAGTGGTATGTGATGGCTATGTGAAGTATGAGGAAGCAGAAGTTGATAGATTAGTAGCTATCTTGAAAACAAATAACTTTGGACCGTGTGGAATACAGTAAGCAGCCCGCCTCGGCGAGGGCTGCTTAATTATAACGAATGAAAAACAAGAACTTATTTTTGCAATTGACGCCTATTATGGAGAAACTAACGATTTATTCCAATCATCCAATTTCAGAAAATTTATTTTCAGCTGTGATATTGTCCATTTCTTATCTAACCACTAGTCGTTGAAGTCAGTCATCGATCTTAGCAATCGTATGTTGGTTTAACGTTGTACCATCATTGAGCCAACGTTCGCTGGACTTTTCGATGGTCATGTGGTTGGTAATACTCCAGTTCAGACATACGTGACTGACAGGATACTTCACAGTTTTATGTTAAACTCTCTAGGGTCTGGAGCCTCAAAATGTTTTTTTAACCCTTTAAGCGCTAAATTAGAGAATTTATTTTTTTACCAACTCGAGTTGGTGGAAAATACTTATATTCGTGGTATTTAAATCAAAATAATTGCCAATTTAGCCATTTTAACCCTTTAACCACCAAATTATTCAATTTGAATTTTCACCCACTTGAAGTTGTGCCTCGCTGACGCGATTCACAACTTCAAATGAGTGAAAATAATTCAGATCTGACAAAATGGAGGTCAACTCTTTTCAAATCTTGCTGGTTGATGTCACATTTTATCTTTAACATATTTAAAATAAGGTACTTAATGTGCTAATAAAAAATTAAAACACGAATATAGCGACACCGGCGGTTAAAGGGTTAAGGCTCATTTCTCCTTTAAATTATTTTGTTTGAAGGTTAAATACAAAGGCTGAAAACCGCTGAAGACGGAGACGTCAGAATCTGACGTCTGTAGACGTCAGATTCTGATTCTGACGTCTAAAGGCGATCCCAGCGCTGAAAGAATTAAACAATTTAGAATGGCCGTAGACCCATGAAACGCAAAGAGCTAATTACTAAGACATTTATAATGATTTTAAGGTTAAAAAAACATTTGGTCTCCATGGTTTTACAAAAATATTTCAGTGCTTTAATTAAGGGTTGAAATCTACACCAGCGGCGGCACGTGTGAATGAATCACCAGACCAGAGGATGGAAACTTGGAAGGAAAATGTCACCGTCAAATGTTGAGCTATTAAGTAGTAAAAAATAAGTGGGATGTATGTTTAAAATGTAATATTACACTGTTACATCGACAGTTATATGTTACGCAGGTGTGCTAAGAATGTGCAACACTTATTTATTTATTTTTTTTGCCTACGTCTGTTATCTGATCGACGATTTAAGGATCATTTCCAAAGCTCATAACGTCTAGCAATCAACGTCCACATAGTAGCGTTTATGTTGAGATCAATAATTCAATCTACAATTCTCTGTGATAAATTTGAAAATTAAACAGGGATATACTTAGTAATCTAAGTTAGTTAGAAAGACAAGACTATGTGTTTTGATTTGATTTCTGACGTCCATAATCGAACACACTCTTATTGTGCGGCAATTGGACATCAGGCCTACATTACATGGCAAATCAGAGATTCAATTCGTTCTGGTATAAAGATTGTACATAAAAACAAATTACATAATTATGCTTTAAAATGATGAGAATATTTTGTGGCCGAGGAAACTTGTTTCAGCAATTCAAGATTGATTAAAGACTCTTAAAGCTTATATCCGACATGTAAAAAGGCCTATACGTAATTCGACCTTATCAAGTGAAAATATTGATTTTGAAAATTACGATACAGCTTAATAATGAACTGACCCAGCAGTCACAAGACGTGGATCAAGGTTGATTTGACATTTGTCCACCGTCTACTACACTGGACCAAAGTTAAATCTGAGTTGATTCAACGTCTTGAGTCTGCTGGGCAGAATCTACCGAGTTTATAACAAAACAGGTAGGCCTGTGACCATGATGACATAGACCAAGGAAAATAAAATCCGATTCTATTTCCCTTGCATAGACTAATATTTAGACTATATGCAAACATAATTATTGGAATTAACCTAATATATCCGTAGAAAAAATAACTGCTACTTATTGCTTTGTCTAGTAATAAGCTCATGAGATTACATGCAAATGGTCCAACTATATTATGACGGGATTAACTAACTAAGATTCATTGCGTTCAACATGTTCAATGCCCGCTGTTTAGAACTTAGGCATACAAAGGCATTATAATACTAGTACTCACATTTTCATGTTCTTCCAAGCCATTCTCGTTTCTCGTTGTATCCTTCTTGTACGGTTTATCTTGATCAATTAGTTCAGATTCTTTGTCTGGCTCGCAATCACTTTCCATTTTGTCTTATAGTTCAAATCACTTTGTCATCACCGACTAATGTAAAGTAATCATGGTAATACTGAGTATTTAGTATATGAGCATCCGGTGTCAGTGGTGGCTAAACAAGTCAAAATGACTTTTCTGTGTGCTTTTCCAGCTCCTGTATATTTAGTGCCTTCATTATTCATCTGCTGACAGAGTTAATATTCTGACATCACATTACACAATTGTAATATCGGAATGATAGGAAGGTATTTACTTATCATTAATGATATATATCTTCCCCATCTGCACGGTATAGAATGAACAATTGGGTCCTTGTGTGCCTGACGGAGAAATCTCAGAGGAATGGAAATTAAACATCCAACGCACATAATAATAGGCTAGACCCAATAATGGTGAGCCCGGCGTGTGGTATCGTTCTATTGAGCTATTCTGTTATCAGTGTCCAGCAAACAACATTATACGCTGGCTAAACTATGGGGCACGATCGAGGAAATGTCTCAGGCGTTGACCCAATTTTGATACAATTTTTATCGGGGCACGTAAATTTCATTACGATGTAAAAGTCCACGTCCTGTGAGGAAGGGTGTTAAATGTGTCAACACTCCTCCGGTTCAAGTGGCGTGACCTCTGACCTAACATTTGTCAGGTGCAATAAATTACTGCAACTTCTGATTTGCACGAGGAAAAAGCTTGACATTTACCATAGGTAAGGACCAAGTATAGTGGACTGTGGCGTGATATAAAAAAACGTTTTCTGTTTTACTGCACAGCTGGTCCCGTTTTATCTATCCAACCCGAAGCCTACGATATATCGTAACTTGTACGAGAATACGGGCCCTGGTAATCAAGTGAAAAATATCATTGTTAGCCTATTTAGAAAAATTAAATATGTATCTCTTAAAATGACGTTCAAGTGTTTAGCAGTCCTTATTAGACCCTATACTTGTTGAGGGTTAGCTTGAACTAACTATTGGGAAATAATAAACCGCGTGGCGATAGTTATTGTAATGTTACCCGTACCGTATTCCATAATTTATCAAACGCTATAGTTTTAGAATATGTTAGGCCTACTTCGATTTACCTGACAGTCAAATATGTCAACCTAATGACCTCTAATGTAAACATTTTAAACCCGTGTTGCTAAAATTCCGTGTGATATATTTTGATACAGCTTCACCGTCCCGCTGTATTATCTTAACAATAAAATGTTATAAGCATACATGCCGATGAAGTTGTAAAATGGGGCCTATTATTTCTATGTTTTATCGGCACACAGTCAAAATGATTTCCTTCGGTAATAATTTGATTTATCAGTACCATGATAAACGTTGGTGTGTAGGCGTCTTGTAGGTACCGGATCTTTATGGTACATTTAATTTTTACATCATGTGATATTACGCTAATATATATTAAAATTATTGCTAGTCTTAGACTAGCAAAGTTGTATTTTATTTTGAATAAACGCTTGTAATGATTAGTTAGCATGACGAATTCAAGTGATAGGTATAACTAAAAACAATAAAAACAGACCAGATCTTTAGTGAGATAAATCAAGAATGAAACCAATTCAGGTGAATTGTATAGCATTCCTAGTATCAATCGTGATTAAACACTTACTACGTTTTTTTTTTACAAATTAAAGAATTTGGTTAAATTAAGGAATTTCGTGTAAACAGATGCTGTTTTTTGTCGGATCAATTGTGACTTGAGCAAGTAGCCTATATGCCTCGAAACTATACCACCACACGCAGCATTCAATTCTGGTTTCTCTGATGTTATTACGGTTATTGCTAGATCTGTAGTTATTGTCGTCAGGATAAGGCACGATAAGACATGAATCAGCGGTGTGACATTTCAGCTAATACACGTTGTGTTAAAGATTTGAAAAGGCACTTGACTGGTTGTCTAGATCTACTCGGTAACCGAGTCATGCTTAAATCGCTATCCAGCGACAGATAGCTCTATTCTTTTGAAGTGGGACTTGCCGAGAACGGGCCTGAACACCGGCCCTTTACCATGCCAAACGATGGCTCTGCCACCGAGACACCAGCGACCGAGAACAGCTGTGTGGCATTAAAACAATTAATTGAACGCAGTTATAAATTGATCATATTCACACTTGAGAAAAAATTGAGCACTTTCGTTATTTTGATGGTGAAATTGAAAGTGACAAGCAATCTGTGTATTGGCCCACATGATAACATAATCATCATATTAAATATATAAACTAAAGTTGTGCTAGACTTTCAATCTATTTTCACAAAATAGATAACACACAGAATAATGTATTATTAGCCCCCTATGTCATTAATTTCATGTTTCAAAATAAGACATTTCTGTACTTGTATTTTTCAACATTTTACTTCACGGTACTCATTTAAAATTATTGTTGACGTTTTTACATTGCTCATCAATATGTTGCACTGTGCGCAAAAAAATATATCTCCAAAGAGCTGTCCCAGTGCTGGTTTATTGTTGGGACATCGTCTCCGACGCTGGCCCAACAATAAACCAGCACTGAGACAACGTACCTATGTACTGGGCATCCGATGTGCTGTGCTGGTCATCCACCTAGCTGCCACCACCATCAAGTACCTCTTACCTAAAGCCACAGACAAACAAGTACACGGCACAGTACCCCCTGACTGTGATAGACAGATAGAGGCATATGATCCAGAGATGAGGTTAATCCCATGATCCGTGAGAGGATCATTCGTGATGAGAGTCCTCCACAGGCCAGTCATTAACTGTCACCGGAGATCTGGATCTTCACCGCTGATTGCCAATATCTCACACTGGATCACAACGACGGGACACTCACATATTTATTCTGCACTGTATGCCTGTCCGAGGTCTGATCCATACGGCGCTGTGCGATGTTAAAACACTGTATCTAGAAGATAGGGAATGCCTAGTTAAACCGCAAAGAGAATGTGATTTGTGCACCAGTAAAATTAGAAAAATATTCAGAGTTGGAGCCTATCCCGTGGGGATACATGATCAAATGTATTATTCAATTATCCAATAACACGTAATTTTGTATCCCGACCACGTAAGAAATAAAAACATATTACATGCCTATATATACACTGTATTGATAATTCGTCTTGGTACTCTGTTTACATAGATATATATTTGTATACGAGCTCGTGTGAGAGTTGGCTACCGTATTAACTACAGACCAGTCCCCCTCACGTGGAATAAGACTCCGGAGATTGATCCGTGTGGTATTTGTCCCTGTGATTCCTGGCGGATCCAGTCCGAGCGTCCGAAGATCCCGGGGTCGAACTCCAAAGTCTGGCTGACCGCGACCGCGTGCTACTGTATCAGGTGTTATGTGCCAATTAGTAATATTAACCTCGCGCTGTTGTCAATCGCCACCTGAACGCGGGACAAGTGGGCGCTGCGGAATCGAAATCAGCAGTCGCCTTCAGCCCCTTATGGTTTGTTTGGACAGAAGGATTTGCGGGTCATGCCGAACGAGGTGCCAATGTGGGATCGATTCCCTGTCGTCGATGCACCCTGTGTATTTATGTGGATCTGCTTTTGTCAATTCACCAAACATGTCGCACGCTACGCTGGCCAGCGGTGGCTCTCCGGTGGGCGGCCGTCTGCGACGGTGGCCAACCGGCGAGACACCGCTGGGCCAGTATGCCGCGTTTGCTTTGGTTTCGAGACTTTCACGCTCTGGCGCTTTATCGACGGAGATTAATCTGAGGGAATCCAAAAGTGACCATCCATAGAATATTAATGGGAAATTATGTCCATTAGTGGAGAATAACGCCTTGTCAGGAGCACACACGAAATGGATTCAATTGTTTCCGGAATTAAGCTCTCCCAGCAAATACTACACATCGACCCAATGCTGACCCACCTTCTACGACGTCGGCCCAGCATTGGGTCGATGTGTCGTGTTTGCTGGGTATACTGGTATAGCCTGCTCATGAGAGTAATGTGTGGCGCTAATCATTTAATGTAGCTAGATAAATATCACGTACACAAGTTGATCTAACGGCAACGCCATGATTATGACGTTATAACACCATAATTCACAGCGTTTTAACGCTTTAATTTACATGTAAATGAAATTATATTTGCCACACAATAACGCTATAATTAGCGTATAATAAACGCTATAATATTAACGCTATTTGTTTGGTATGTTAAAGGGTTTTAACGTTTACTGTCATAACGCTCTCACTAGCAAATATTAACGCTATTATTAGCTCATGATAACGTTATATTTCACACACATTTATTACTCCATAATTATGAACGGGCAAAAAATTATCTTTTAATATATAAACCCACACTATAATAATACTTGGGCCCCCTAAAAATGCTAGAATATTGTTATAATTACACACTAACGTTATAACGCTGTCATATTTATAACACGACAATTTTCTGCATTTAAAAAAATATATATTACGAAACAACGATGGCAAAATAATTAAAAGCACACAATAATAACACTATAATTCATGGCCCTTGTAGCGCTAGGATTTACAGCTATAATAAAGCTACAGTTAGCACCTGATAACGCTATTATCAAAACGCTAACATAGTCATGGTCATAACGTTATTTCCACATTAAAACGCTATCATTCGCACGTAATAACGCTATACTCACTATACGTTATGGCGGTAAAATTAGCACAGCAAGCGATAATGCTTAGGACACAATAATTTACATCGCTAAAAGGTTATTTATTTTAGTACAAATACGGAACATGTATGTTATGGTTATGCCAACCATCTTGCCATTGATAGATCAATTTCATATTTTACACAAGCCTAGAGGTTGGCAGCGTTCAAGTCAGCTACTGGTTGACTAAGTCTACCAGCCTCTCCCCCCCCCCCCCACCCTCCAGCCTGATACTCCACATCGGAGGTGCTGTTGGAGTATTTACTTCAATGTCAAAATAATGGACATTTAAATTTTAATTAACCTACTGGAAGCGCTTCCGGTAAACACATGACGTTGACCAATGTTGACTGAATGTTAGACCAACGTCTCAACTCAGCCGGCTTAGCAAATATGATACGGGGGTACGTGATGGTGGTCAAGTAGTCCACATGTCTCTGGAAGAGCGAACATATTGTGAGCGACAGATTATCTACTTATTAATAGGTAGTAACGCTTTATGTTTTGCTACTAGAATGGCGAGTAGGCCTAAGTATGCAGCTGTAGGCCTAAGTATTTAGCTCTTCCTCAAAATATATATAACATTTAATGATGAATTTCTATCATATTGTAACATTTCGCTTTGAATTTTTTATAAATCTCTTAGTTAGCTCTTTCCGCTTCATTTGAATACCTACGTTATGGGTCTTGGGGGGATCGATTTTAGATTTCAGATTTTGACGTCTAAAGACGGTCCCCCGCTGAAAGGGTTAAATGTTGACCCACCTTGTACGATATTAGGCCAGCAGACACAATACGTTGAATGTTGAAACACAATGTTGTTCTGAAGCTGGTCCACCGTCTAAGACGTTGGACCAACGTTAAATCAACATTGATTCAACGTATTGTTTCTGCTGGGTAGCTCAACAAGACTGGGCCAATGTTCCTTGTTAGCTTGGCGACTTCAACTGTTGAGAACCATGAGGCGAGCGCAATTGTGCACAATAATGTCCATTCAGGATTAAGACTACTACTCATCGTTATCGTCACTTACTAAATAATTAGCATTGATTATCGGTACGTACGAGTATGAATTTTATCAGTTAGATTTGCATTATCTGATGCTACTTCATGTCAGCGCTACTATCACAAATAATCTCACCGGTATCTACAAGAATCCTGAGGCTACTGCATACTTGAGTTAGTCGGCCAAACAGGCAACGTCTGCTTTCCCAGCAAACACAAAATGTTTGTATAACATTTGTACAACGTCCAACATTTTACAAATGCTTTGTGTTTACTGGGTGAGTAAGCTCTGGCCTAACGTCAGATGCACACTGGACAATCACGTCCCAGGAAAGACGTCACTGCGACCAAACTTCACGTCCCCTAGAAAGGAGATGTAGATGCGACGTCGGGCGATTCCTTTAACCCTTTAAGCCCTCACGATGCATTAAAGCATCATTTTACATCCCTGAAAACAGACTTAATGTTTCTAAAACTAAGGGTTTTAGAGCGAAAATTTCCATGAAACTGGTTTACCAATACATGGCATTTTTTTTAATTTTCAAACCACATCAAATCATCTTCATCCACTACAAGTCGCGAATTGTAGTGGATTAAGATGACAATGGTAAATTCAGGCTTGAAAGGGTTAATGTCCCAGTCACATCTAAGCCTACAAGACGCACAGCCCATGATTAGAAATCACATCATTTAATCGTTTTTGAACAAACTAGAGGCCGGCCCCGATGGCTTATTCGTATCGGCTGGGTCTTGTAACCTGGAGGTACCAAGTTCGAATCCCGGTCGTGCCGGATATTTGTCATCGTGGTTGTTCATATACAGTGCTCCAAACTGTTGAAAGATATGGAGTGTACAGTGTCGCTTATGGTACTGTGTACTATAAAAAAAACCCTTGAGGTCATTCGAAATAAGAGTAAGGCGTTAGGCATAGTCCGGCTTCAGGCTTCCTTCTGTCGCGATATTGCCATGATTGTGCAGAAAGCGACGTAATGCAATATTCATATATTCAAATATATGAACAAACTGGAGTGGAGAAAAACATGCTCAGCCTGCTGTAGGCTAGGGCGGGGGCCCTAGAGTAGTGGTTAGCACCGCTGCCTTTCACGCCAGAGTTCGGGGTTCGGTTCCCGGTCTCGGCGGTTTGAAAGGAACAAAAAATGTTTCTTCCCCATCCACGTGTGAAAGTCAGTATTGTGGGGAGCCTCCGTGACCGAGAGGTAGCGTGCTCGGCCTCAGACCGCCAGGGCTCGAATTTCATCTCACCTTCCTCGGGAGGTTCTCCTGGCCCAGTTTAGCCTATATGTGCACAAAGGTGGCCTAAAGCCCGATTCATTTTGATGTAGGCTATACAATTATAATTCAATTGCATTGATCAACGAAAACACAGCGACATGCTATTGCGCTCAGCAGAGGTCATAAGATTATACACACAGTGATGATAGCGCAAATGACAAATCACCTAAAGAAGAGTTCTGCAGAACCGTATTCGCTTTATGTTTGCTGAACATGCACCAGAAGCACGCTAGAGCACTGGTGTCTGATAAGTGTGTGTTATTTGAGCCATTTATGAGCTATGTGTTTCATTTAAAGCCTATGGTCAAACATAGATGACGTGTACGGCCCATGCGTTAAACTATATTGTAGTCAGAGCATATGTCTAATTTAATTCGCGGAATGTGTGTCAGCATTACCTACTTGCTCATAAAATGCACTATATGCATCTACATGTGAGCATCAAGAACGCTGATACAAGTTGTACATGTACAAAAAATTAGCGTAAAACTCATCAATGTATTATGTAGGCCCATATGACATAATGCATAGTGCTCGCTTAAGATTTTTCCGATATGTCTAGATCATATTGACGCATTCTGATTTTATGTCGACAAACCTTTCCTTACTACACAACATAGTTTATGCTATCCTGCTCAGTGGTTTGATGGTTTCAGGAAATCGACAAAATTGAATTTAAAATATAAAAGGATTTAGTACAGTTCAACTGATAAAGACAATGGTGTTATACATAAGTAGTATCTATCTTTACAACATACAAACAGCTTGAAGCAGTTGTAATAATAGAAATTGGGATAACAGCCGACAATGAAGGCCAGATGATTTCATATAACTATCATCAATTCTAATCTGTGTTACATAGGGTGTTATCAAGTTTATGTCACATTAATATCAAAACTGTTGTATCGATAGTAGATTTTAGACATTTTGTTGTCGATGTCAGATATTACGATCTCCAGCTACATATAACAAGCACAAATAGAAGATTAAAAAAACACTTTGTTACTGATACAATTTCATGGGCACAAATACCCAGCAAACACAAAACACTTGTATAACATTTATACAACGTCGGCCCGACGTCTTCGACGTTGGTCAAACATTGTATAAATGGTATACAAATGTTTTCTGTTTGCTGGGTAGGCACAGATTGCATCTTGTCCTGCCAAGGCTACACCCTCGTAAAGCGAGTGATTGCGTGCGGCGCACAACTTATGGCTGAAGATGTTTCTGTTGCAGCACCAAGACTTTGGAATGCGATTCTATCTGAAATTCGATCTGTGAAAGCAAAAATAAAACCTGTTTTTTTTAGACAGGCTTTCCCGACTTGAGAGAGGGACATGGTGCGACCTAGCGCTTTGCAATAGCCGTTGCCTGTCGTGTGGGTTATAGGTGATCTATCACCCCTTATATAGTATGAATAATTTTGTGACAAATAAATCAAAGTTGCCACAAGATGGGGCACAAGTGTATCCTTATATGGGGTGATTGGCTATCATGTGACCCTCTCAGAGGGTCACATGATAGCCAATCACCCCATATAAGGACATAATTATTCATACCATATAAGGGGTGAATCCCGTTTGCTGCACTTTTTTCAGAAAATTATCATAGTTATCTCCTCTTAAAGCTGGTATCTTTCCTAAGGCAAGCGCTTCACCTTCATGTGCTTTATTTTAGTCAGGTGTTAATGAGTACCTTCTCGGACTGAGATTGAAATATGTACAATAAGTTATATATTACAAGAGCTAAATGGTTGCAGTGCTGTATTTTCCAGGGGAGTTTAAATGGTACATGAATGAACAGGTCTAGTGACCGGGAATAATATGATGCAAGGCGCCTGGAGCAGCCGGCTGAATAAGTGAGCCATGTAAATAACCACATTACATTCCATTACATTCCATTACATTACATTACATTACATTACATTACATTACTTGGTCGTTCAGTTGACCCAAATTACAACTACAAACGGATGTATATGACTATCTTGCAGTCTGATAAACGTTTACTTTTTATCAAGCCACTGAGCTCGTGTTAGCGATGATTTAAACGGACTAACGGACTAACTAAAATCATAAAAAAATCGGTGATTTTATTTCGGCTTATTAATATTACCATATGATGTAAGCATGTCATAGACTAGAACGGCAACATTTTTTAAATTTTTGTACTGCGCATTTACCAGCTAGGCTAGATATAGAGACGAAATTCCCGTATTTCTTATTTTTGACATGGTTGTCCGAAATAAAAAATCAGGAATTTCGTCTCTAAATCTATCCTAACTGGATAAAAATTATAAAACTTTTGCAGTTCTAGTCTATGACATGCTTACATCATGTGGTCATATTAATAAGCCAAAATAAAATCACCGATTTTTTTATAATATTAGCCTGGGTATGGGCCTTTAAGCACTATAAACTATTATTTGTCTTCCTTTTTTTTCTATAAAATAGTAGCTTGGTATATATCTAAATACCCATGTAAAAATATTGTGCTAAGTGCGATGAATGAATACAAACACACACAAAAGAAGTGCAAAAAATCACTCAACTGGTGCAGATTGTCGTACTAGAGATTGCTTAAAAATACTAGTTAGAAAATTACCCAGCAAGCACAAAACATTTGTATAACATTTATACAACGTCAGCCCAACGTCTTCGACGCAGGTCCGACATTGTATGAATGTTATACAAATGTTTTGTGTTTACTGGGTATGAAAAGAGACGTTTGTTTAGATACCACACACTAGAAAAAATGTTTGTATTTACCAGATAGGGACCTCTGACCGGATACCAGGATACTATGATCATCTGAGGGGCGGAGCGTCCAGGATCCCGTGGATTGGGGATTAGTCCAGTGAAGTGCCAGGCCTGCACGACTCGTTATATGGATCCTTCTGAGTGTGGACACCAGGACGTCCATAAAGTACAGCATCAAGGTGCTGTTTAAGCACCAAGAGTCTTTTTAACGTTTTCCTACCCAGACAGGCCGTGGTATATGCGGTTTGAATTAAGAAGTATGTTTAAAATCGGCACGTGAATTAATATAAATTAACACGCCGTTTTTTATGGCTGTGTTTTTAAATTCATTACCGTTAAAATTTCAACGTCAAATTGGTAAAAATGATAAAAATATACTAGCTACATGGTCTATTTAGAAACATTCCATATCATCGGCCTCTTGGTAAAATTCCCTTTGGTTTTTAATAACAAAAAAGTTATTTTATAAGCATATGAAAATGATGTGTGCTTCGTGTTTTTACCGTGTTTGAAAACAGATAAAAATGAAAATTTATGTATTAAAGGGTTTATATTCTATTTAAATCGGGCGACCTGACGTATTAAGTACACTAATTTGTCAGATTAAGTTGATATTCTAATATTTATTTTTCGACTAGTTTATTATGCCTTATTTAATAGCCATATGAAGGTGAAAGTAAATGTTTTTATAAATAGGAATATAATCATCAATTAATCATGTTTATATAATTTCTTTTAGTCAATACTGCTATTTATATTTACATATGAACACTTATAAGCAAACAATATCTAAACTGAGCACTGACTGTACATAGGTAATAATAATCAGCAGTCTCTCTACAGGCTAAGGGACCTCTTTGATCGTAACATATAGATAATATATCAATTATCTATCCATCAACATGATATTAATGGCTCTCCATATCTCACCTCTCCTAATTTGTGTCACATTTATTTAATGTAATGATTGATATCTGAATCTCTGAGATGAATGTATATCTTATGTTTAAATAATTTATTTTGCCCTCGGAGCTCAAGTGGTCCTGTGGGAAACCACAATAGACTCAGTTTCATAACAATATTTACTTAATATGTAACTTACCGTTGATATAACTCGACATATTCCAGACATATCCTACGTTCACGTATTTAGCAAATACGCGAAAATAAGACATTGCAAATTCAAAATTGTGTGAACGATTTAAAGCTCGACATGAATGAACAAAACCGTGAACAAATTATTATTTCACATTTTGAATTTCAGTCAATTTCCAGTTATTAACAACGCCTTTACATTAGTAGTGTCGGATACTGCGTCCCTTTACAACACTGTTTATTTGATGTATAGCAGATCAGTAATAAAAGCTACTAATAAATATAAATGCATTATCATATATCTGTATAGAATTACATTTTATTAGGGAATCAGGACAGGTAACACATCTGAACTTCCTGAACTAAGTTCCCAGCAAACACGAGGTATTTCCCCAATGCTGTTTTGCTGTTGGGCCGACGTCGAAGACGGCGTTCTAACATCAAAACAACATTAGGGAAATGCCTCGTGTCTGCTGGGTTGGCGACATTGAACGTAGGCACTATGTGGGTAGAAATGTGGGAATGTTGAATCGGGATCGCGATGCTTTGTAAAATTTTAAAAAAAAAATGAATATATTTTTTTGTAGTGACATAATATTATTCCAATTAGTATGCATGCCTTTTATTGTTTGTTTGTATAAATACCTTATAGCATACAATATTTTTGTGTAAATTATACAGCTGCTATTCCTCGGCCTGATATGGTGAAACCTCCTACGTCCATTTTATATCGAGACAGGTTGAAGAACGTGTGCGATAGCGAATTAATTCTAGAATTTATCACTTTACCTTGAGAAAATTTAACCCTTTAGGCGTCAAGCACGATTACATTCGTTTTCAATCTGTTTTATTAGCAGGGTAAATCACAGTTATTGGAAATGAGATGTATTGAACACCAAGATTTGCCGATGTTTGGTTTCAAATTAAACGAATAGGAGAAATTCACACGTCGTGGGTCGCGGCAGCGAGACCCAACTTTAACCCTTTAACCGCCAAATTATTCAATCTGAATTTTCACCCACTTAAAATTGTGTCTCGCTGACGCGATCCACAACTTCAAGTGAGTGATAATTATTCAGATTTGACAAAAATGGAGGTCAACTGTTTTCAAATATTGCTGATTGATGTCACATTTCATCTTTAACATGTTTAAAAGCTGTTACTTAATGTGCTGATAAAAAATGAAAACCCGAATATATGTGGCACCGGCGGTTAAAGGGTTAAGTGGGTTAAAATTTGAATCAGATAACCTAGCGGGTAAAGGGTTAACCTAAAATTTCAGCGGATGAGCCATAATATAACATTTTAGAATTGTGTGTCATATATATATAAATAACTATTATTTATTTGTTATAATATCCCTACGATTATTTTACATTAGTTACTAACTAACTCGTAGTGTGACCATCGCAAAAATGTCAGTCTGCAGTGACTAAAAAAATACTGCCTGGTACATTAAATCTATCTGGGTCAAGTTCAATACTTTTTGTTAAACGTATCTTACCACAAAATCTGACAAAATATTTTCTAGGTAATGTCGCATTTCTAAAATTCCATCTATGATATACATGTGTGAGGCATTGATCTATTTGTCAAAGAATAGCATTATACACCCTTCATAAGACTCATATAAATGGCTGGTGTGTTGTAAATGCTATTGATGCATCTATCGAATTGATTGGTTTTATTCTGCTCTGCAAAGCCAAAGGGCAGTATCTGCTCACTTGTAAAGCAAGCGGATACTGTCTTTTGGCTTTACACGGCGGTAGTCACTGATACCAGTGACCGTGGTCTTTATAGAATAGATGATTGTTATTCTGTATTCAGCCACTATTCACATTCTATGTTATTAACCCTTTGACTTCCAGGCCGGAGTGCATGCCAGGATCCAGATATACTGGTGTAGGAGCTCTATTTTTCGTCATTTAAAGCTGGAATTGCTAACGCAATTTCCAGCTTCAAATGACGAAAAATGCATAAATGTAGTATATATTTGACGATAATTTGTGTCATTTTATGGTTACGTTCATTGACGAATGACGACGGAAATTTCCGTCATGTATGGTAGTGAAAAGGTTAATGGCAGAACTCGACGTCAATAATATCTCTGGATGAGTGTATTAATGACAGGCATCATGGCTTATTATAAAATCAATTGATATATTTCACAGACCTGTGTCTCCTCATTATTTCATTTACGCCAGTTATAATTTTGTTCTCCTTTTTTATTGACTTTTTTAATTAGATATTACATGGTGTATTTAACCCTTGAAGCGCTGAAATAGTCCTGTATACACTATGGATACCAAAGATGTTTTTTTCCAATTCTCTATTCTGGTCCACGACCATTATATTGTTTTTAATACTTTCAGTGCGGGGATCGACTTTAGACGTCAGATATTTTTATTAGATTTCGTTTATAGCTTTATTCACCTGCGAGACGTATATGTATCTGCGTTGAAGTATTGCAGCCTTGCCTTGTTGACATATCGATATTCACTAAGGAATGTTTCTCTCACAACGAATAATAGTCTTTTATTATTATTTTTAAATATTTTTCAAATCTCAAGAGTGATTATTACAACAATTTTGGTATTTCGTTTTGTAATGAAGTAGTGTATCTCGCAGATCATGATTTCAT
This sequence comes from Flabesymbios commensalis, assembly GCA_964017125.1. NCBI lineage: Eukaryota > Metazoa > Annelida > Polychaeta > Terebellida > Flabelligeridae > Flabesymbios > Flabesymbios commensalis. The sequence goes on along the minus strand of OZ024911.1, from coordinate 64,350,460 downwards.
TTTTTTCAAAATTTTCAGATTTAATAAAACATTTTCATCAACATTTCTAAAAGTCTAGAGAAAACAAAAACAAAATATTTGTACACAAAGTAAGGAGGAATGTTTGAATGTTAGCACAGCATTGGGCCACATGTTGATGCCGTCGGCCCAGCATCGAACAGACAATAGGTGCTGCAGGGAAATCCTACATTTCGCACTATAATTAGCTCCGGTGCCTTTTGAAGGAGCTTTGATCTCATAGTGTGAGACGTTGGGTATCTGTGGAATAAAGTGTTGTATAATGCAGACAGTTTTGTTTGAATGACAATATACGACTTGGAAATACATCTAGTTTTGTCTGTTTTTTAAATTTGTTGATGATTTTTTTATCTTTTTAGTTAAGATCATTAGGCTATATAACTGCATATAAATTTATTTTTCAAACTTGACATGTCAACATATCATGCAGTCCTTTCAGACACGACTTCAAGTTATATAAAGTTTCAATAATATTACTATCTGTTGTCCCAATCAATATCTTACATGTATCATACAAAGTGTGTTGTGATATGCTATCACGTTATTAACAATAACATATATTTGAGACTTATTGAATCGGCACATTAAACATCCATGACTTCACCATTATTGATTTTATAATATTCCACTGTGACTAATATACAAGAAATGACTAGCAAGAATGCTGCACATTTTGCTTGGTTGCAGCCCTACGGTATATTGTAGGCACATAAATATATTATGATGTATTACTATTTTGTATTAATTTACATGACCCGATCCCAGGAAACACAAAGCATTTGTATAACATCTGTACAACATCGGCCCAACGTCTTCGACGTTGGTTCATCATTGTACGAATTTTATACAAATGGTTTGTGTTTCCTGGGTATCATATAAAGGGAACTAATATCCTGTTCTATGAATAGGCTATTCAGTCGGTACGTAATATCCGAGACTGTCACGATGTTTGTCATACATAACAATACATAAATTCTTCCTGACTTTAGGGGTGGACATCAAATGACAGTTTAGTCCACAGGTTGTGGATCGCGGTAGCGAGACTACGGTGGCCCATAGAGGCCAGGAATGGTCAGGAATAAAATAAATATAAAAATGATTAATGCGTGCCCACGCAATAATAATGCGTACCCACGCAATAATAATGCGTGCCCACGCAATGACTAATGCGTGCACACGCAATGATCAGTGCGTGCCCACGCAATGACTATGACTAATGCGTGGCCACGCAATAATACTGCGTGGCCACGCAATAATAATGCGTGCCCACGCAATAATAATGCGTGCCCACGCAAAAATAATGCGTGCCCACACAATAGTCAGCACATGGCCAGCCGCATGTGAAACCTCTCTTGAGTCTTGACTTGTGAGACTTCATAGACTGGGTTAACATGGTAATTATTAACTTAATAGCCTACGCCTACTATCTATCTATATATTAATGCGTGGCCACGCATTATTATTACGTGCCCACGCAATAATAATGCGTGCCCACGCAATGACTAATGCCTGCCCACGCAATGATTAGTGCGTGCCCACGCAATGACCAATGCGTGGCCACGCATAAATAATAAGGCGTGCCCACGCAATAATTATGTGTGGCCACGCAGTGACCAATGCGTGGCCACGCAATAATAATAATGCGTGACCACGCAATAATATATAGATAGATAGTAGGCGTAGGCTATTAAATTAATAATTAACCATGTAAACCCAGTCTATGAAGTCTCACAAGTCAAGACTCAAGAGGGGTTTCACAAGCAGCTGGCCATGTGCCGACTATCGCGTGGGCACGCATTATTATTGCGTGGGCACGCATTATTATTGCGTGGGCACGCATTATTATTGCGTGGCCACGCATTATTATTGCGTGGCCATGCATTAGTTTTTTGGGGGACACGCACTGATCATTGCGTGGGCACGCATTAGTCATTGCGTGGGCACGCATTATTATTGCGTGGGTACGCATTATTATTGCGCGGGCACGCATTAATCATTTTAATTTATTTTATTCCTTGCCATTCCTTGCCTCTATGGGCCACCGTACGAGACACAACCTCCTGCGGTTGAAAATTTAAATGAATTAATTTAGCAGGATAAAGGTTTTAAATATGGAAAGCATTGTTTTTCGCACCACTATTATATTTCACCATATTCAGCAGGAATGACATGTTGTATGTTATTCTACCCCGTCATTTTTGTAATTGAACCGAATGACAACTGATTTCGCCATATGACAGACCAAACCAGTTTTTTCGTTTGTCGGGGGTAGAATACTATACTAGGTCCGGCAAATTGTAGAGTAAGCACACCTGAATCGTTGTATTTACTGTCTACCGTTTGCAGCGAGTGTAAAACTGTTTGGCTGGGGTAGTGTCTAAGAGTGTGAATACTTAAGCCAGTGTCTCACCAAGGAGCGACTGCTTGGCGACTGTGACGACTGAGTTTTTTAAGTGCTAGACGAATTAGCCCAAGTATTAAACGAATTTAATCAATAACGACTAATCAACAACTGTGGGACGACATGTTTGCTATGTTTCAACGACCGCTAATTCATCGCTGACAGGCAGATAATCTGTTGCTATATAGACGATATACATTCTCCAAGCAGTCGTCACAGAGTCTTTCAAGTCGTGTGCATTCGTGTGCATTGTCGTCTCGCTCGTTAACTAGTACTTAATCGTCCATTAAGCAGTCGCCTTTTAATTGTATCTGTTTCCTTGCACATTCTTGTTGTTGTCTTTCTCAATCGTCTAACATCAGTGAAAATGAATTAGTCACATTAAAACAAGGGAGTCTCTGAGGCTGACAAAGTTCGCGAATGAGTCTTTTACCGATCTGAAATCAGTCCTAATTTATTCTGATATTATTTATTGTTTATAAAGAGTCACAATGTATTTTTCAAAGACGACTGTGTAGAACGAGGTGCGACGTCAAAGCAATCTACTGAAGACATCTTGCCGAGTAAGAAGACCGATTACAGACTGGTTAGAGACAAGTTAGCGAAAATAACTCACCGTTCAGTCGCAAACTGGTTTTTGAACATTGCAGTTGTGTCTCGCTGACGCGATCCACAACTTCAAGTGAGTGAAAATTATTCAGATTTGACAAAATGGAGGTCAACTGTTTTCAAATATTTTTTATTGATGTCACATTTTATCTTTAACATGTTCAAAAGGTGGTACATGATGTGCTAATAAAAATGAAAACCCGAATATATGCGGCACCGGCGGTAAAGGGTTGAATATCAACGATTGTGATCAGAGTTTAATCAAGTGTGTTTTTGTATATTTTGGGGACACTAATTTATCTTACAGTACTTATAACAAATAAACCAGTACTGACATTGGAAACCTATTTGATTTTACCAGTGTTTATTCTCTCTTCGCACCACCTTATTGCTTACGCTGCAGCACGCTGTGTAAACAGACGCGGATTCAAATAATAAAGACTTTTGTTGTTTGAGGCCATCAACCATATTTACTATGCGACTGTAATAGGCTAAACACGAGACCTTGTTGTTTTAATGTTGGTCCAGCGTCGCATATGGTTGGCCAAAATTAAAACAACATTGGTTTAATGTCGCTTGTTTGTTAGGGTAGGGATCAACAGTTTACCGTCATAAAGTATGCCTATGTTTGATAAGCGGTGTGTGTGCTTCAGAAATCTGTCGAGTAAAGTATTATCTGGAATCATCTAGTTTTCATATTTATTGGTGGCGTCTGACCAGAATTTAATGTAAAACTGCAAATCTAGCCCAATGCTGGACAAACTAAATAAACCAGACTGTCAAATAATGCATCAATCGGCAACGTGCCTGTCTGTTGCTGGCATACTTAAACAACTACAATTAAATGTAGGTCATCCCCATATATTACAGCAGTGATAGAGCAGATTTTACGTTTTCACACAATTACATAGCAAAGCTGGCTATATTTGCTATCAGCGGCACGCGGATATGCTTTCGAAACTCAGACGTCGCGCTATTTAATGCTTTACTGCATGATAAATGTGAAAATTATTTATTCGTTGATTTGATTGGTTTAAACATATTTATTTACCGAGGATCACAGCATAGTATTACACTAATGAATATGCTCTCCTTAAAAGACAAAATAAATATAATGTTACTGTCGGTTAGCTGGCATTGGAAATATTTATGTGAATCTGTTAGAATCTAAAATATATTTAGATACTGCTTGAAGAATTTAAATATTGTGATCTCTTAAGTTAACACCCGATAATATGATGTTCAAAAGTGCTGACGTACCGTACGCTCATCATCGTGGCATTGATTATAAGATGGATCAGAAACAAGCTAAAGCAAAAAGATATTATTATCAATTGAATTTTGAAATCCAAAAATTACATTTATATATACTGGTGCAGTGACATCACAAGTGAATCAAAGCCATAAACCTAACAATTTAGTTGAGAGTTGGATCGACAACCATGAAAGTATAGTAGCGAGTATGTTATTCATGGTTCCCTGATCATTGCGTGATGAAGATAGGGCGGGGGCCCTAGGGTAGTGGTTAGCACCGCTGCCTTTCACGCCAGAGCTCGGAGTTCGGTTCCCGGTCTCGGCGGTTAAAGAAACAAAAAATGTTTCTTCCCCATCCACGTGTGAAAGTCAGTATTGTGGGGATCCTCCGTGACCGAGACGGCGGTTTCAAAGAAACAAAAATGTTTCTTCCCCATCCACGTGTGAAAGTCAGTATTGTGGGGAGCCTCCGTGACCGAGAGGTAGCGTGCTCGGCCTCAGACCGCCAGGGCTCGAATTTCGAATCCTGTGTCTGGAGGACAGTGTCATCTCAATCATCTCACCATCCTCAGGAGGTTCTCCTGGCCCAGTTTAGCCTATATGTGCACAAAGGTGGCCTAAAGCCCGATTCATTTCATTTCCGTGACCGAGAGGTAGCGTGCTCGGCCTCAGACCGCCAGGGCTCGAATTTCGAATCCTGTGTCTGGAGGCAGATCGAAACGTCGCAATCGTTTCACCCTCAGTTTCAAACCTTCGAACTTTAGATTTCATTTATTTGTTCCACACATAAAACACAAAAATGAAAATATATACTGCAATAGAATAACATTTAACATTCAACGTTAAGTAAATGCTCACTCTCGCCAAATAGCTATTTCCGGCCACTCAGTATATAGCTCATACACAGCAGGGCCCGTATTCTCGTACAAGTTACGATATATCGTAGGCTTCTGATTGGTCGAGATGGCCATCTCGACCAATCAGAAGCCTACGATATATCGTAACTTGAACGAGAATACGGGTGCAGTGACATTAATTCCAGAAAACACGCTATCACGCTATATTACAAATTTCTGTTAGGTTGTTTTGTGTCGTAATTTTATTCAGAGCTCATCCGCGGCAGAGGTCTTAAATGTATTTTTTACAATACACAACCTTGCTTACGCACATCGCTGTTAGACATGTTTTATCACAGAAGTAGTTGTTTAAACTACAACAGCAAAACACGTTAGACGCTTTTTATATCCATACACTTTTCTTCCCCAGGCTTCACTTACACAGGTTTATATGGCTAGTGTTTCGTCATACTTTCTCAACTCCACAGGTCAGAATAATACATGCCAGACTTTTAATAAATTAGGAATATATTTACCTGCTGTTTTTTTGCCATGGACAATTATATATTTTAAGAGTAAAGAAGATCTTAGGAACACAACTTGCTCAATTTTTTTTAATAAAAATAAAATTTATATAAGTATTTTTTTCATAATGCTAATATGCATTGTATTTCATTTTTACTGCAATAAATTAATAAGTAGGGCATATTCATGTTATTTTGATACAGACTCCAGTGCTTGATTTCGTGGTGTTTTACATATGCCAGTGAGATTTACTCACATAGCTTGCCCGTGTTGAGCCTGGGTCAAAGCTAGTATAATTTATCGTACAAAAAACAGACACATAAAATGGGGAAAACTTGTTTATTAAAAATAAACATCAAATTAAACGACTACAAATAAAAAGGGCTTCACTTCAAATGTTGTTAATGTAAACGTGGTTGTAACAGAGTGAAGCCCTAAGACCAAAATAGGTATAAATTTACTTGACAGTCAGTTAACAGGATTAACCAGTGAATATTTATACATGTCTCTAATTGATCTAATCTACTATGAATATTTATACATGTCTCAAATTGATCAAATCTACTATGACTATTTATACATGTCTCTGATTGATCTAATCTACTATGAATATTTATACATGTCTCTGATTGATCTAATCTACTATTTAAATGTGAACTTTGACTCTTGTATCATTACAAACAAATTAGATAATATCAACCAAACTATCAATAACAATCTAGTAATTGTTCACACAAAACCAAACCTATCAATAACAATCTACTAATTGTTCACATTAATATATTAATGAACATTGACTCTTGTATCATTACATACAAATTACATAATATTGACAAAATCTATCAATAACATTATTAAACAAGATTATCTGTTGTTGAGGAGGGTATGAAAACGGTCAGAAGAAAAATGAACAAAAAACTTGCAGCGGATGGAAGCGGGAGGAGGTGGGATTTTCTTGATAGACATAGAATCTGCTATATAAATTTATATTTCTTTCGGATTAATTTTTGGTTTGAACCACTCTCAAGATTTCATTGCTAAAAGAGACTGTTACAAACAAATCGAGATCCGAACAAACCACGAATTACATAGCTTGGGATTCGCCTAGGATTAATAATCTATTTTGTGTCCGATAAAAAGAGCTTTCATTTTACGAAAACTCTGTATTTATCGTACAAAAAACAGACACATAAAATGGGGAAAATTTGTTTATTAAAAATAAACATCAAATTAAACGACTACAAATAAAAAGGGCTTCACTTCAAATGTTGTTAATGTAAACGTGGTTGTAACAGAGTGAAGCCCTAAGACCAAAATAGGTATAAATTTACTTGACAGTCAGTTAACAGGATTAACCAGTGAATATTTATACATGTCTCTAATTGATCTAATCTACTATGAATATTTATACATGTCTCAAATTGATCAAATCTACTATGACTATTTATACATGTCTCTGATTGATCTAATCTACTTTGAATATTTATACATGTCTCTGATTGATCTAATCTACTATTTAAATGTGAACTTTGACTCTTGTATCATTACAAACAAAATAGATAATATCAACCAAACTATCAATAACAATCTAGTAATTGTTCACACAAAACCAAACCTATCAATAACAATCTACTAATTGTTCACATTAATATATTAATGAACATTGACTCTTGTATCATTACATACAAATTACATAATATTGACAAAATCTATCAATAACATTATTAAACAAGATTATCTGTTGTTGAGGAGGGTATGAAAACGGCACACAGACACAAAGTGTCTGACCCCCACAACCCAAACTTACGAATGCATCGTAAGAGCACATATGAATTCCAACCTCTCATCTGTCTAATCCACCATTACTTGAGACATCAGAAACAACACTAATTCTAAATAGTGAAGTGCTATATAGTCTGAAATTTAGTTTTTAAATTGAAATTAGGATGTCTACAGAAGTGAAACTTGAAATTTACATGTAATGAATAGATAACCAAATAATTAAAATTTACAAATGTAGATAATAAGGGACACATTATCATAACATCTACTGTATTTATAATTCCTGAAGCAAGTCTCAGTAGTGTTTTGACTGGCTGGATTTATATGTCAGTGGAATTTTATTTTCTGTAAGTGTAAAATCTGACCCAGAAGTATACAGACCTCATTTTGAGCTGACCTAGGTATTGCAGACACACTTTGAAAACATAAGAATACCACAAAACATAGATTTAGAAGGATTTTAAGCAAATTAGGAACATGAGGAAATGGTCCACATCTTGAGTATTGCTGTATTCACTAAAAATGTTGTTTACATATACATTCAAAAGCAAGATCTAAAGAATTCTAAAAAAAATAAAATAAAATAAAAATAATAATAATAATTTCTTACTCACGCAGTTATTGACGAAAAAGCAAAAATTTCAGCTTTTTCTTCTCTTCTACGGGAGAAGAAAAAGGACATAAATCATTCACATTCAAAGTAATTCCACCTGTAAGAATGAGCTTGTGGTTATTGTATCAAAAACAGACTGGCCGAAATCGGGTTGGCAAATCACTCCCCATCATGTTTTCCATTGTTAGAACAGCTGGCGCAAGTCCTGCCGAACTAACAAATGGAAAATCATATATTTGGTTCTTCACAAAGTTTATTGCATCTGGCGCAAGTCCGGATGCATCCTGCCCATCCTTGCTAGCACTGATTTCAGCAGCTGGCGCAAATCCTGATGCTAGAATAAACTAATTCCACCTGTAAGAATGAGCTTGTGGATATTGTATCAAAACCCGACTGGCCGAAATCGGGTTGGCAAATCACTCCCCATCGTGTTTTCCATTGTTAGAACAGCTGGCGCAAGTCCTGCCGAACTAACAAATGGAAAATCATATGTTTGGTTCTTCACAAAGTTTATTGCATCTGGCGCAAGTCCGGATGCATCCTGCCCATCCTTGCTAGCACTGATTTCAGAAGCTGGCGCAAATCCTGATGCTAGATTAAACTAATTCCACCTGTAAGAATGAGCTTGTGGATATTGTATCAAAAACCAACTGGCCCAAATCCAGTTGGCAAATCACTCCCCATCATGTTTGCTATAGTTAGATCAGCTGGCGCAAGTCCTGCCGAACTAACAAATGAATAATCATATGTTTGGTTCTTCATGAAGTTCATTGCATCTGGCGCAAGTCCGGATGCATCCTGACTATCATTACTAGCACTGATTTCAGCAGCTGGCGCAAGTCCTGATGCTGGAATTATCAAGCTAGACATAGAGCATCATGTAGTTGGCGTATAAGGCATGCAATAATTACTGCGGCCTGTAACAACTGGCCAAGTCTTGTTGTAACTGACCTTGTATTATTGACTAATAATATGTTCTTGCAGTAGTTTAATTGAATAATTATATTGTTTTTACCTTACACTCCTACACTTGGATACTCTTCCGAATTATTTCAATTTACAAATTATTTATTATATATATATATATATATCTAAGTAAGAATGATGAAAGATTTAATTCTTGTGGCCATTTTTTTTTTAATTTTTTTTTTTTTTTTTTTTTAATTTTTTTTTTTATTATTATTTAATTTCAAAGCAGTTGGATCACTAAGCTTTACAAAACAAGCAATGAAGAAGTAAACTTAGAAAGAAAAAGGTGACCCAAAACATAATTTCATAGGATCCACTTGAAACCTAAGGTCACTTTGGCAAAGCCAGAGAATGGCCTACAGGAAAACCAGCCCCTGGGATTATTCCAGAGTCATCACAAATTGGCATAATTGCATCAATTATATAAAATGAAATCAAGAGATTATCAACTATATCTCTTCTCATTAATTTAAATTATTACTGATGAGAACGTTAAATCTTAACTTCCTAACATGAATTATTTTCAAATATCCTTATGAGCACTAATATTGTATATTTTAATTTGAGATTAAGAGTAGCTGGTATGTATGCTTCATTGACCAAAAGTAACAAAAAAGAAAACTCCAATCAAAGAGGAAAGGTGCCAAAAACATAGTTTTGACAAAAACCTATCTGAAACCGAAAGCTGTACTGGCGAGGCCAGAAAATAGCCCACAGGAAACAAATCCTGACAGGAATCAGTGGGTCCACCACAAATTGGCATCAGCCAATGTGATTATCGCCTCCAGAGTTTATCAATTCTTTCTAAATCAAATCCTAGAAACAACAATTGCTCCTCTTATTTATTTATATTATTTGTAAATTTTTGCCCTACAAATCACACGATAAAATGTACCCAAAAAATTTAAGTAACAAAGATGAAACTCCAAAAAATGAGGAAAAAAGCCAAAAACATATGTTCCTGACAACAAGACCTACCTGAAACCCCATAAGGCCGCAGTGGCAATGCCAAAGAATGGCCCACAGGAAAAACAGTTCCTGAAAGGAATCAGTGAGTCAACCACAAATTGGCATAAATGCATAAAAGCAGCCAAAGTGGTTATCGCCTCCAGAGTTAATCAATCTTTGTTAAACAAATTCTCTGAGACAATTATCATTGATTTATAAAATTAATATTGTCTATTGCATTAAAGTGAGCGCCTGTTTACTCAGCAAATCACAACAAGAATTAATCTTCTTAACAAGATAATTTATAAAGTTGACCAAGCAAATCACACGATAAAATGTACCCAAAAAAATTTAAGTAACAAAGATGAAACTCCCAACCACGAGGAAAAAGGCCAAAAACATATGTTCCTGACAGCAAGACCTATCTGAAACCCCATAAGGCCGCAGTGGCAATGCCAGAGAATGGCCCACAGGAAAAACAGTTCCTGAAAGGAATCAGTGAGTCAACCACAAACTAGCATAAATGCATAAAAGCAGCCAAAGTGGTTATCGCCTCAAGAGTTAATCAATCTTTGTTAAACAAATTTTCTGACACAATTATCGTTGATTTATAAAATAAATATTGCCTATAGCATTAAAGTGAACGCCATCTCAAATGATTACTCAGCGAATCACAACAAGTTAACATAGTACTTTTTCAACTGAATGAAACCAAAATTTTTATGTGACAAAGATGAAACATTTTCCATCCCCCTTGACATATTAAAAGTTATCCAAATTTGGATGCAAAAATGCAAATGATTTTTTCGTTATGTCATTCCGCAAATGTTTGATAAATGAGGAACCGACCAGTGTTACTCTGCAGTTATAAGAGTTCTTGTTTTATGCTCAATTTGGTAAATTTGATAATTTAATAACAACGGAAATTAACGATTGAAACGAAGAATGAGTGAACGATAATGTAAGGTTTTGAGACTGACTAGACCACATGAAAAGACAACAATGTCAATGTGACAAAGATAAGGGTCATAATCCAAATAATTGGTCAGACAGATTCAATAATAACCACGCAAAGCTATTATCAAATATATACACAAACTTTTAAAATTATTTGTAACATAAATTTCCTTTATAGAATCATATAGTCATATACAATAAAGTATAGACAGCTGAAAATTTTTAATGTGCGATTGGTTATCGCCCCAATAAGTTCATCGATTCTTGTTATTTTAAATCAAATTTCAAAACAATTATCACCACTCTCATTGATTTAAATTAAATCAAAATCATATGGTCATTGTGTTTTAACTTAATTTAAAGTTATTACTAGCGCTTAAATTCCTAATATTGTATATTTTTTAGTCTACATTTTATTGAAATCATGAAAGAACAGTCCAAACCAAATTCAATCCAGATAAATTTTGTATTATGAATTTGTCACTCCAAAAATATGTCACTGTCAGAGACTGGAAGTGCTGCCGACTATTACACTAATAATGACGCTGCAACCAGTCTAATGGTAGACTAGTCTACATCGTATATTTTAATATTTTAATTTTTGATTTCATGAAATGAAACAAAAAGCGATTAGACTAGGCCTATATACGTTTTTGTAGACAGCTACAATTTTTTAATGTGCAATGTCTAGAATTAGACTATTAGACTTAAAATTAATTAGACCAAAGTCTAGTCCTAGCCCTGGCCTACTGCGGCTAGGCCAGGAGCCTATGGCAATAATAGAGTATAGTCTATAGAGTATACTAACACTAACAGTAACAGTTAAGAGTAACAGTTAAAGCCGAGACTAGACTATAAATAGACTCGAGTAACTTTGACATTTAATTAACAGCGCGTACGGATAATACTATTATTAATAGTTAACAAAAACACGAATTAAACGTGAGCGATAATATCAGAATTTTTGAAGTTGACCATGTGACTGGACCGATGTCGGCGATGATCAATCGAAGTCAATCTAAAAAACCACTGACACATGGTTGAACATATTCAAAAACAATGCGAAACTATATCTAACATATAAAAGAACTATTGAAACGTATTTAAAATACAAGATTTTCTTGATAGACATAGAATCTGCTATATAAATTTATATTTCTTTCGGATTAATTTTTGGTTTGAACCACTCTCAAGATTTCATTGCTAAAAGAGACTGTTACAAACAAATCGAGATCCGAACAAACCACGAATTACATAGCTTGGGATTCGCCTAGGATTAATAATCTATTTTGTGTCCGATAAAAAGAGCTTTCATTTTACGAAAACTCTGTATTTATTATACATGAGGCCACAATATAATTCGTCGGGCTACTGATAAATTGTGTTTTTTCTTTGGGGACCCAATATCATTTGGTATGTTTATAATACTGTATGTTAAGGTTTTCTCACCTATCTATTACCTATAGTATCTATTACCTATAGTTACATGGCAATGCCGTTTTTAAAATGTTAGCACTCAGTACGTGACTGTACCTTCAGCGCCACGTGGCGTGTCAAACAAAATCGAGTAGGCCTAGTTTTATATATGCACTGTAACTTATATTCAATATGTGGCGCCACCAGTCTTTCTCTTCTCATTCCACCGGGGCACACTTTCACCAACTGGATCAGCTCGGTGCAAAAAGTCTTAAGAATCGGCTTAAGTTAAGTCGGTTAGAAAAAATGCGTTTCATCGAAGGGAATCAAACCCGTTGGTGAAACTGGCCCCTGGTTTTACGTCACCTGGTTACGTCTCAACAACAGTAAATAGGTTCCATGAACCTCTTTCCCCAGTCTTTATCCAAAAGTAAACAATATAATCCCTTCTACACATCGCCATTCAATTAAAAGACACATATTATATGAAAATGACAAGCAGGGATTTGTTGATGTTTTGTCACAATATGACAAAACATAAACAAATCCCTGCTTGTCATATTATGTGTGTGGACAAGGACTACTTTATCTCGGTTATATTTCTCCATATGGAACACAAGAATGGAGTAAATTGGATGTACTTAAATAGAACTCCAATGGTTAATAGTATCGATATGCGTTTGTGAAATGGTTAATTTACACCCAGATGTAGCAACATAGAATACACGAGACGCTGCTACTTAAATGTTGGCCCACCGTCTGCGACACTGACCCAACATTAAACAATATTGGGTTAACGTATCGTATCTCAAAACTACTGTCGGACCCTGTCTGATCAGCTCGCACAGAGTGAACGTTAGTAAGCGAGACAACTGGTGAGGCGCCTGGGATTAGTTTATTTACCGGTGTGAAAGCAAACCAAGATCATGTTTACATATGCAGCTCTGTCGTTCAATGTCAAGAGGCAGTATATAGGCCTATGCTCACCTGTAAAGTAAGCAAATACTGCCGTTTGGCTTTTCACACCAGAGCTGATCTCCTCAGGCAGCGCCGCTATACATTGGGCCAACGTTTTAGATGCTGACCTAATGCTAAATTAGAGATAAGACTCATTTATTCTCATAAAATAACACATGTTCATCAGTACTGCGTGCCAATTCGGTATTAATATAATAATCCCCCAATTTGACTTTTATCTGTGACCATTACTGTTTTTATTAAAGGGAGATTCACTAATTTTATTATAATTATTTTTGAGTCATCGAAACAAAACTCTTGTTATGAATTGTGCTAAATTAACTTGAACTAAAGCTCAGCTATTTAGGTTCACTCTGTTAATTCGGTAAAGAGTTAATACTGTACGTGTGACCAAGTGTACTGAGATGTTATTATCCAATATTTCAACATGACTTGAAAAACCTGACACAGGGGCCTAGCTCTAGTACATGGTCAGTCATGCAAAACATATTAATGTATTTGAAGGAGGAATTTTCCACTTGAAGGTATATTTTCTGTCGTTGTTTTTATTCACTTGTGTTCCTCGTGGTCTTCAGGCTCTCGCCTCATATTTTACTTATTCCAGTGAGATTCCATTTCAGAATATTATAGTTAAAAATAGTTTAAAATGTGGGTCTGATGTATGAGCATGCTTTATACATGTAAATGCAATTTTTATCACCAAGATAAATTGAACGAAACTTACTCTGTTCCAAGACAAAAACACCACCGTAAACCTAAATTGATTGATATCACCAGAGAAGAAGATATCTTCGAGATAGTTAACCTCATCTATATACGTTTTCAGCATTTTTATTTGTTCTTCAAACAATAAAAAAATTACGGAGAAATGAAAATTGAATTTTCTAGATTGACACATTAGTTGGGTAGGAGAAATAGGTTCCCGTGCACCCCCCGGACAACTAAATTCTGAAATCATTTTCAGCACCCCTAGGATATCTACTTAAAGAATTTTGATGTTCACTTTTAAAAAAATTGTCCCACGGGGGCCTAATTAGCATATTTCCAAGATGGCCGCCAACCACTCTATGTCTAGGACACACTTATTTTGGTAAATCTGTAGCGCGTGTTTTTCGTCGATTTCTCCGTCAGTTATAAACCGATTTTCATGAAATTTTGTACAGGCCATCTCCAAGTCATGTTCGAACATCGGTAAATTTTGTAAACTGATATGCAGTATTTTAAAAGTTAGACCATTTGACATGTAATAAATTAAAATTATGACGTCCCTTTAATAAACCCATTACACTATTTCTGGAATTTTATTACATGTCAAATGGTCTAACATTTGAAATATTCAATATAATTTTGCGGTTTTTTTACCGTTGTGAGGACATGACTTGGAAATGGCCTGTGCAAAATTTCAAGCAAATCGGTTCAGAATTGACGGATTAGTCGACGAAAAACATGCGCTAAAGATTTACTAAAATAATTGTGTCCTTTTTGTTTTTGATGCAAATTTTACGTACTTTTTACTCACTTTAAGCTGTGGATCGCGGTAGCGAGACACAGCTTAAAGTGGGTAAAAATTAAAATTATCTAACCTAGCGCCTCGAGGGTTAACGACATCCCAATTAAATCGTACTCGCAAAATTAATAATTACCTGCTGGTAGAATTGCTGTTTCCGACAGGTTACATGTATCACAGCAGGTACTCATGCAAACACCAGGTGAGCTGATGGCTCCTGTGGCTGAAACAGGTTTCAGCCACAGATTGACCCCGTACAAAATTGTGGGACATTTCTTTAGACGGTCATAACATAACATAACATAACA
The DNA here is from genome assembly GCA_964017125.1 of Flabesymbios commensalis. Taxonomy (NCBI): domain Eukaryota; kingdom Metazoa; phylum Annelida; class Polychaeta; order Terebellida; family Flabelligeridae; genus Flabesymbios; species Flabesymbios commensalis. The sequence continues at coordinate 64,335,339 of OZ024911.1, read as the reverse complement.
TAACATAACATAACATAACATAACATAACATAACATAACATAACATAACATAACATAACATAACATAACATAACATAACATAACATAACATAACATAACATAACATAACATAACATAACATAACATAACATAACATAACATAACATAACATAACATAACATAACATAACATAACATAACATAACATAACATAACATAACATAACATAACATAACATAACATTTATTTGCCATATAAACACAGTAATAATAAGAAGCATATATAATTAATTTAGCAGGAGACCATCATTAAGACTTTTAAAGTCGCCCACATGATAGCCACCTAAAACATTGTAGTGAAAATGAATATATATAATTATTATCATTGCGGCAGTAGAAATGAAACAAGCAAACAAAAGAAGACACAATAATTTAACATACGAGTAACATTTAAACACTGTTAAATGTAGAAAAAATTGATGTGTGAGTACGAAATAAACAGAAAAAGACTAGCTGTAAAGATATTTTTAAGTGTGAAATAAATGAGTGAAGTTGAGAAAATTAGGTATTAATTTTTTGACATACAAAACAATTTTGAATAATGCAGGTGGAATTATACTTGGCAAGATACTATTTTTTAACATATTGACAAAAAACAGCAAAAGAATGTGTATATATTTTATCAAGAATGATACTAGGAGAAAGATTAAAGGTATTAACAATACTGAAACGTAAACATTTTTTTTTTTAATTAGTGTTTTATTTTAGGTGTTCGAATATTATGACGATGGCGAGTGTTATGTGTGTGAACATCAAAACCAGTAGCAGATACAAAGTGATAAAAAATAATTAGGTAATGAGCGATGTACTAATTTAAAAAGAAATTTTAGATGATTTTGTTCCAGAATATCTTTCACTTTCAGTACATTATATTTTATGAACATGGGATCAGTATGGGCCAAATAAGGACTCTTATTAATTATTCGTAGGGCTTTCTTTTGAAGTTTATATAATCGCTTTGAATCATATCCCCAGGTCAGTATACAATAATTTAAATGAGGTAAAATTAACGAGTTGTATATAGTGGGTAAAATCTGATCTGGTATGATGAACTTCAATTTATTTAGCACACCTATTATTTTGCTTATTTTATTTGATATTTTATCAATATGTGTTTTCCAACTCAAATGTTTAGTAATTGTAAGTCCCAGAAAATTAAATTCATCAACACAACAAATTTTCTCGTTATCAATTAAGAGCTCTGGAATAACTGTTTTCCTAGGTGGTTTATAGAAAACGATAAATTTAGACTTTTTACAATTTAAAGAAAGTTTATTTGATTTTAGCCATAAATTAATTATCTGAAGTTCGGAGTTTATTTTGCGCTCTTGTTCGTTTTTCGGAATATTATCTAAATCGGCTATGAATGTTGTGTCATCAGCATAGATAATTGTTTTTAAATACTTAGTGATATCTGCAATATCATTGATATACAATAAAAACAGCAAAGGTCCTAAAATTGAGCCTTGTGATACACCAGTTTTAATATTAGACAGATTCTACTTAACACCAGCTAATTCAGTATATTGACGTCTGTTTGTGAGGTAATTACGAAGTAAAAAAAGGGCTTTGTCTTCAATACCGTAATATTTCAATTTATATAATAGAATTTCGTGATCTAAAGTATCAAACGCTTTAGAAAAATCCAGAAATATTGCTAACGGAGTTTTACCTTTATCCATTTAAATCATCAGTCTGTCGATTAATTCTAAAGCAGCTGATTGAGTAGAATGATTTTTGCGAGAACCATATTGGCTATCAGTCAAGATATTATTCAGAGATAAATAGTTCGTTAGTTGGTTAAAAATAATTTTTTCAAAGATTTCTGAAATACTTGTTAAAAGGGAAATTGGTCGGTAATTAGCTGCTAGTAAAGGGTCTCCTGTTTTTAATAAAAGATGAATTTTAGCAGTTTTTAAATTGTCCGGAAAAATTCTGGTAGTAAATATTTGATTAATAATGACAGTCAATGGCATTGATAATTCTTCAATAATATATTTTATTAGTTTACTGCTAATTCCATCTGATCCACAACTGTTTTTAGAATTAAGACATTTAATAACTTCATATATCTCATTTTTAGTAACTAATTGAAATGAAAAAGTAGATGTGGCAGGGCTTCGAAGAAAATGAGTAAAATGAGTGTTTGAATTATCTGAGGTGCTTTTATTGATTTTGTGCATAATATTTGATCCAATGTTAGTAAAATAATCATTAAGATAATTAATAATATTTTGTTTGTTATTTGTAACTGTGCCATTAATGTTTATTCTATCCAATGTAAGTTGTGACTTATGTTTCCTATTTACAACATCGCTGACCAGGTTTGCTTTACATCAGATTTATACTTTTGAAAAGGATTAGCATAATAAGATTTTTTTTGCCAAATATATATTCCTTCATAAAATGCAATTATAAGTCCCAAGATTTAGTTTTAATGTATTGTACTCTGTGCTGTCACTTGAATAATTCTTCAAATCTCTATACATTAATAGATTTAATTAAGCCTTTGGTAATCCACTGGGATTTTTTATGCTTAGATTTATTGAATTTAACTTCTTTTAACGGATGATGTTTCTGCTTAGGTTAAGGATCCCATCTAGGATATTATAATTATAGTTGGGATCAGTAAAGCTGTCATATGTTATTATATCTTTTAAATGTGAATTTCTGATCTCCTCCTTAAATTTTCCTAGAGACATTGCTGAAGAGTCGGTCAACTTAATATATTTCTGAGTAGTATCTTCAGTTTTAACACTCAACTTGACGGCAATAAAATAGGGAAAATGATCTGATAATGCACTGGTAAGGATACATGCACTACTAGAATTTGTTTTGTCAGAATGTTTTTAGAATCAGTAACATATCAGTTAAATGCCCGTATGCTCAGCTCAGAGGTCTGACAGTCATTTACAAGCTCTGGACATTTTTTTCGGACCTTGGGGCCGGGCTCGCTCTCAGTCACCGTCATGTTGAATTTTTCGGGTAAAGCAAATACATCAATCCACGGCCTCATAGAGGACGACACGGCTATTAAGCTGGATCCTATGTAATTATTAAAAAGTCATTATTACTACTCTCCCAGGCTTCATTGGTTGTTTTTCTGCTGCATGTCTGCGGGCTGAATGCGCCACGTTTTATTTTCTAATTTCCTCGACACTGCCATTTTTTTCTGGCTCGGTGATCAGCCTACCTAATTTGGTACACGATGCTTAAAACTGTCCTAAAAAGTAGGAGGCGTTGAACCTATTATGTTGGTTTGATGTTGGAGCAACGTCGCAGATGATGACTCAACATTAAACAGAAATAGCCTTAACCCTGCTATCAAGAGACATTGACACAGTGTTGTTTTACTGTTGGCCCACCATCTGTGATGTTGGGCCAACAGCGAGATATCACTGGGTCAATGTATAATATGTTAATCTACCTATGCTGTCAGGGTTGTCGTACGTTTCGCTCCCACTCGGGATTTATTCCGTCTGTTGCATGTTGTAAAGAAGCACTAGACTACAGCGCTTATCAAAGGGAAGCTTCAGCCTCCACGTACCTGGCCCTTGTCTTCGGGCGGATTACCAGCAGCGTACTCTGGTTCCTCCGCTCAACAGCGGTGCCAATGCAGCACCCGCATTAGTGCGGGCAGTGGTGTTGGCCGTAGTAAAGCCCTTATCTACCGATAATAGAGTGTTTGATATTATGTCTCTCATGTGCGATGAATGGAGTTAACCTCAGCTATTGTAACTCTGAGGACTATCCGACCCGAGGATAGCGGAGCTGTGTTTTAGCTAAGCACATATCTTTGGACGTTCGGGCATGTCTGGGGGTATATCCCCTAGTCATGCCCAGAACCCCTTATCGGGTGAGTGAAGGAAAACACTATCAATAACCCACCATGCGTTCCCTATCACCCCACCCTCACGTCATCATCTGCACATACAGGCTAAAGTGGGATTGCCATGGATGAATGAATGAATAGATGAATGAATGAATGAAAAAATGAATGAATTGTGATTTAGGCCACGTTTGTGCTCATATAGTCTACAGTGAGTCAGGAGAAAGTCATGCGGATGTTGGGATGAATACAATGACACTGCTTTCAAGATACAGGATTCTATCCCCGACGGCCTGCTCCAAAGTGACCAAGGGCAGCGTTGTACCAGGTCCCCACCCCTCTATGAGTTATGAGTTCATAGTATACTAGAATGCGGAAGATGAGAAATATTGGGCAGTAGGCCCCTAATGAAAAAACAATTCCGGTTCCGTAATCAGCTGTATATAATAGCTAATGGCTTTTATTACATGCCGTCCTTATATATCTGATGATCAATCAAAACCGCGTGCTAACGAATTTGAAATATAAATAGTCAAATATTCTGAGCAAATATAAGTCTGCTAGAGATCGTGTGTTCTTTGCGCATACATAATCGTAAGCTGGAAAAGCATCAATACCACTGTTGTTTGGAAACTAAATAATAGGATGTTATGAAACAGAAAACGCATAAATAAAAACACATTTATTTCTGGTTGGGTGGAATAGTTGACATTGTGTACTGATGCCAGCGTAGCCTATACGCCAGGAAGGTGGGCTCATTCCAAGTAAAATCTCATTTAATGACATTATCAATATACATTGCCCCATTTATATCCTGGACGACATTATTTATATAGATTTTCAGTGACTTATCCTATGTGCTGCAAAGACCATATATATACGTTTTCAAGCTAATTTCTCAGTCTCAATAAAATACATATGTCTAACATAACTTGTGGTAGATGATCAGTTATTAAAATAATTCAATTTGAGAGATGTCTATTTCTCAGTAATAATATTCATGTCTAATATTCATGTCTATGTCTAACATATCTTGTGGTAGATGATCAGTTATTAAAATAATTCAATTTGAGAGATGTCTATTTCTCAGTAATAATATTCATTCATCAGAAGCTGGAAATTGCGTGAATGAAAAATATTCAAAAACAATTCAACAACACAAGGTTAATGTTTAACAAGGCAAATAATAAACCCTTTAAGTACTGAGTAGCACTGAGCTACTTCCCACGCAGTTGAAGCTGGAATTGCTGACGCAATTTCCAGCTTCAACTGCGTGGGAGTAAATATTAATTTAAAATATACTACAAGGGTTAAAAAGTGTTCATTTTCTTCCTACAAATTAAATGGAATGATGAAATGTTCAAAATGTCTGGTGAGGTCTGAAAAATCTCACAAATTACTGTGGGTTCGAGTCACTCAGGGGGGGGGGGGGGCATGGTGCCACTGCGCCTAGTGTACTAGTGTAAAATAATTGATGTATGATCATCTTGACAAGTCCAGTCTGTATTCACGCAGAGCGCAGCTCCAGATTGTGTGCCGCAAATCACATGACAGTGTGAAGATGATGTATAATCAGCAACACAATCCAGTTATTTGGGTTGGTGTGATGTTGGTCCATCGTCTGCGACTCTGGCCCAACAATAAACCGACACAGTATCAACGTCCCGTACTTGCTGTGTATCAACCCTTTAACCGGCGGTCACGTTAATAAAAACATTCGTTTTGTTTTTCAAATTTATTAGCAAATTAAATATCAGCTTTCAAACACGTTAAAAATAAAAGTGAGACATCAATCTGCATGATTTCAAAATGGGTGACCTCCATTTTGTAAAATCTGAATTTGTTTTTACTCCCTTGAAGTTGTGAATCCGTCAGCGAGACACAACTTCAAGTGAGTGAAAATTCCAGTTAAATAGTAACTTAACGGTTAAAGGGTTAACGCTTCCGGTCACTGAATATAACATCACCTGTCACTGTGTCGGTGATGGCATTTTCGACATAAAACATAGAAAAGTATAAAATACTAAAATACTAGTAGTGATCTAGACACTGACATTATCAGTTGGCTATCAGTAGTGGATTCGGAGGGGGGGGGGTGTGTCGGTATTTGACATTTAAAATTTACTAGGGTAGTGCCTCATCAAATTGAGCACTACCCAAGTAAATTTGAAGTGTAATTTCCCCATATATTTGGTCAGAAAAATAATTTTTATTGACATCTATTTTTTTCTAAATTCTGGGTCTCTGTATATTCTTCTGCTTCCATAATAAAATTATAAGTAGCAGGCATGTATGGTCGTCTGGCTCTTTTTTAATAATAGTGACAACATGACTGGCGAAGATTGGCATTGTCAGGCATTGAATATTACGCTATGTCAGCAACGGCTATGACAGAGAAGGCTGCATACGCCATATGCCTGCTGGATTGGTTTGTTTGGCCCATTGTATTTGTATTTGGACCAAAAATAGACAGAGACAGACTATTCAGTGCACTTCATCAGAGCTCCACTACATCCCGGAAAACACAAGACGTTCAGCTAATGTTGGCTTAAAGTTGGGCCAGCGTCGCAGACGATGGGCCAACTTTAAAGTGGATTGGCTGAACGGGTCGTGTTTGCCGAGGTGAACAAGAAAAATAAAATATTGCACCTGTAACAGCATATTTAACCCTTTCAGCGCGAAGACCGTCTTTATACGTCATAATCTGACGTCTGTAGACGTCAGATTCTGACGTATAAAGACGATCCCCGCACTGAAAGAATTAAAACATTTATACTGGTCGTAGACCCATAACATAGGCATTCAAATGAACCGGAAAAAGCTAACTAAGACGATAATCATGATTTCAAATTGAAAAAACCCTTTAGTCTCCATGGCTTATACAAAAATAATCTAGTGTTGTAAGGGTTAAGCTGTAGACATGTGCTTTCTAGAGTCAACTAGCAGCGTCAATATAAACAATTTAACTATAATTTAATTAATTATAGAAATATACTCGAATTAAGCTAATGTCCACAAGTATGCTGTCGTGCAAAGCCAAAAGGCAGTATTCGCTTACTTTACAAGTAAGCAGACATTGCCTTTTGGCTTTGCACAGCAGCATGGATATAGACGGATATTCATTTCGAGCGCCAGTAAATATAATATAATACACAAAATACACCATGCATGGAAAATATTACCATGGTATACAGTCTCTTCTGATAACATTATTGCTTGAGGACGTGATATGTCCCACTGACCCGTGTAAATAAAAACCAGAGATCAATTAGATAATTATCGTCCCCTTGGATATGAAAAGGTGTATCTGCCACTTTACAAAGTGGCAGATACACCCTTTAATACAGCTTCTAATTTTGATAATCAACCTCGGATATCCACGTTTATTAGAGACCTATTGATTGCTAAGGTATTCAATTTAGTTTCACGGCTTTACTGCCGTGCAAAGCGAAAAGGCAGAATTAGCTTACTTTACAATTAAGCAGATGCTGCCTTTTAGCACTGCAGAGCAGTATACATCTGTAGTTATAATAATAACACCCTGTTTATATGAGATCATAAACATGATAGAGGTACACAATACTGAAACTAGGTCGGTGGGGGTTTCAATGAGGGGCGGGGGATTGTAAACCTACGATATAGTTTTGTTATTTACAGATAGGCTACTATTTTACATAACTTACAAAAATGTTGTTTTACAAAGGCACTGTGATCACGGTATTTAAAATAAATATCCATAATTTGAAAAATAAGGCATTACCGAAACATCTGTATATGGACTGATGACATTGGTATGACGACACTATATATATTCAAATCGAAATAAAGCATCAAATGAAACTGGATATCTTGTAGATATAATTCTGGTTCAATTTTACCAATTTTTAACAAGCGGCAATTTAAAATATGCACATTTTTTTGTAAAATATTCCATGTTCACCGCTGTCTTGCTTGTGTATAATTGACACATTGATCTAATAACCACCTCTTAGCACAAAGAGCATGTAGCAAAGCAGAGCCACATGTCACGGTCACTGCAATCACGATGATAATAATGTATAAAGTATAATATTGAGCAGTGACTAGCAATTTGCCATGAAATGGTGTTGATATCACACGACCAAAGTCCTACACCCCATGATGACACTGACACTGTATATGTCACCCATGGATCAGGGATAAAACATGTCATTTCACTGTGAGTAGAACAAACAACGGTCGGAATTGTTTGCCGTTTAGGCCTATTTTTCATATAAAAAACGTTATAAACAGTGAGCAGTTCTCAGGTTCAGATCACAGTTCCTCTCGTTCCTGGGAAAGACAAAACGAAAAGATAAATAATTATATAATATACAATATTTGTATGTTATTTTTCAAATAGTTAGTTCTTTTGTTTTAGACTCTTTTAAATTAATGAAAAAGATATCATCTTTTAGCAAAAAAATTATCACTATAAACTAAGCATGGTTCAATTAATCAATCAATCAATCAATCAATCAATCAATCAATCAATCAATCAATCAATCAATCAATCAATCAATCAATCAATCAATCAATCAATCAATCAATCAATCAATCAATCAATCAATCAATCAATCAATCAATCAATCAATCAATCAATCAATCAATCAATCAATCAATCAATCAATCAATCAATCAATCAATCAATCAATCAATCAATCAATCAATCAATCAATCAATCAATCAATCAATCAATCAATCAATCAATCAATCAATCAATCAATCAATCAATCAATCAATCAATCAATCAATCAATCAATCAATCAATCAATCAATCAATCAATCAATCAATCAATCAATCAATCAATCAATCAATCAATCAATCAATCAATCAATCAATCAATCAATCAATCAATCAATCAGTGAATTCATTTTTCAATTGATTGATTGATTGATTGATTGATTGATTGATTGATTGATTGATTGATTGATTGATTGATTAATTGATTGATTGATTGATTGATTGATTGATTGATTGATTGATTGATTGTTTGATTGATTGATTGATTGATTGATTGATTGATTGATTGATTTATTGATTGATTGATTGATTGATTGATTGATTGATTGATTGATTGATTGATTGATTGATTGACTATCGAGCTCAATTGTTCAATGCCGTTGATTGAAATATTCTATTATGATGCTATGCAATTTGTAAACTTTACCTGTCTATTATCTATATCTTCTCGATCATGAATTCCATCGCCATCGTCGTCATCATCATCAGCGTCAGGGATTCCGTCATTATCATCATCAGGATCTAAATGATCTGGAATTCCATCCCCGTCAGTGTCTCTATATTCCGGATCTTCACTATCGGGGACTCCGTCGTTATCGTCGTCATCGTCGTCCGCGTCCGGGACGCCATCGTTATCATCGTCGTCGAATCCGGATCCTCGTCGTCATGGATACCGTTACCGTCGTCATCACTGTCCTCGTCATCTGGTATCCCGTCGTTATCGTCGTCTGTGTCCAGATGATCCGGGATACCGTCCCCATCCGTGTCCCTGTGGTCCGGGTCCAAACTGACCAGAAATAATAAGCATGGGTTGAGTATGACTCGTAAGCACGAAACGTTGACCCTGTGTTGATTTAATGTTGGGCCAGCGTTGCAGACGATGGCCCAACATTAAATCCACACGGGGCCAATGACTCGTGTCTGCTAAACAATGAACCGCCAAATACAAATTAGTATTTAACGAGCAATGACAATGATCCGAGTGTAACGTGATATTATTTTGCTTATCATCATTTTGACATTTAATTTTGTCAAGTTAAACATGAAAAATGTTTTTATAAATCCATTTGAATATCGAAATTGCATCATCGATAAAAAATACAAGTATAAATATCAGCGACAAAGTCAGCAGTTAAAGTTAAAATAACAATAATAATATAATTTATAATGAATACTACTCGTCCGATGGATAATGTGGGAGCCTTTCAGCGAACACCTTATTCATTGGACGAGTGCTATTTTTTCCTATACCGCATTCTAATGTTTGCAAATCGTATCACGTTGAATCACTGTTGGTTTTTTGTTTGACCACCGTCTACAACGTTGGCCCAATATCAGGCTAGCAGTTAATGTACATATAAGTTTTTAACCCTTCCAGCGCGGTGTTCGACTTTAGACGTGAGAATCTAACGTCTATAGACGTCAGAATCAAGTTGAAAGAGTAAAATATTGATAATCGCCGTAGACCCATGACAGAGCTATTCAATAGAAGCAGAAAGAGCTTACTAAGACATTTATGATGATTTCAAATTGAAAAACTTCTTTGGTCTCCATGGTTTATACAAAAATATTTCAGCGCTTTAACCCTTGTCCTGCTGAATTACTTCAACTGTATTTTTCGTCATTCGAAGCTGGAATTGCTAACGCAATTTCCAGCTTCAAATGACGATAAATATTACTATATTTGAAAAAAATACATGTCTAAAATTAAATTATTGGATCAACCAAGCATCTACTAAAAACTATTTTATCAAAATTAAGTGATATTTTTATTGATCTAAAACATCCTTAACCCCGTATATATCCGGGCATAGCAGGACAAGGGTCAAGGGTTAAGTTTAGTCTAACCTGTCAGAGACACCATCACCGTCATCATCTTCATCCTGGGCGTCAGGAATACCATCATTGTCATCATCCAGATCTATACAGTCCGGAATGCCGTCACCGTCAGTGTCCTTGTGATCCAGATCCAGATGGTCCGGGATGCCATCTCCGTCATCGTCGTCATCCAGGTCGTCAGAAACACCGTCATCATCATCATCCGTGTCCTCACTGTCCGGGATCCCGTCTCCATCGCTGTCTCTGTGATCCGGATCCATGAGATTCCCGATCCCGTCGCCGTCAATATCGGCGTCCAGGTGATCAGGTATACCGTCACCGTCAGCGTCCTGCTGGGAGTCCGGGATCCCGTCATTATTATCGTCATCATCTGCAAACATCCACTGATCCAGGTTCAAAGGCTAAAATGACCCTAGTCATTTTAAAACTAGAAAGAATGGCTCGGAAATGAACACGAAAGTAGCCCTCTGTTATACCGCCAGTCGGCCATTTTTATTTTAAATACAAATTTTGTCATGGCTTATCATTGTGTAAGAAACCTTATGTAAAACAGGACAAGTGTATTAATTTTGTACTAAATACTATGCCCATTATGCAAGGTTTCCGAGATATTGGCAAAATTAAGAGAAAATGACAGTTCATGCAATATACCATGTTTCACAACGTATTTGTAAAACCCATATTGGAAAAGTTTATACGCAAAATATGAACATTGCATTCATAAATTATTATAATAGTATAGTCCAATCCTACAAAGTGAACCATAATAACTGAAGTTTAATTCTGAAAATAACTACTAAACCTGCAATAGTATTGTTGGTGAATATTGTTATTATTTGCACCGTTGACAATGTAGGCTATGCATGATACATGATCATGGTAATTATGTGTATAAGATGTTTTAAATGAGATTGATGTGCACTAAATATATGTATTTATAGCAATTTATATCACTGAACAAGAGGCAAGTCACTCCAGTTGTGTCAAGATTGCTAACTATATGGACATCAGCCCAGCATTGGGCTTATACCGGGCTATTAAGGCATGTCTACTGGTTGACATGGGAGCCATATGTGGCGTGTGTCTCGAGGATGTCTAACCTAGCCAACAGGAGACGTCGAACCAGTTTCGGGTTAATGCTGGGCCAGCGTCGAAGACGATGGCCCAGCATTAAGCCAAAATTGGCTCACTGTTACAGCCTCTGGCACAATGTCCACCTCACCTTATTTCTACATCACTCCACTTTAGGTCAGGCAACAGATGGTGCTACATATAACAGGTCACACAATAAAAACAAATCTGTGCAATTTCGCTTTTTTGGTCTGTTGCGAATGTGTGTAAGCCCCCATAATATTAATTATAAATGATGTGTATTATTTTCTAATAATACATCGACTTCGTTGTCTGGAAATTCAAACAAGTGTCGCAACGAAGCTGTAAGGGCACGAGCCGAAGTTCATTGGCGTTACAGTTATGATCATTACGATCATGAATTTGCCTCAAAATGTGTTTCTGAGCAGTCACAGGAAACAAGAGATACACCGTGCGTAAATGTATTCAGTGCTCATGAAATAATAACATAAAATAATAAGCGCTGATGCGGAGAACCAGGTCCCCGCTTGTAAGTGTAACCGTGCTTTGTTATTGAAGTCCCAGTAAACTTAGATAGGACATTGATTAATAACAACATGGTAAAGCCGATAACATCACAGCGAAGAGCTACTCGAGGCTTGATAACACCAAGGAATCTCAATAAAGATTTATTGAGATTCCTTGAAAAACGACTGGGAACAACACACTATGTTTAATAATGTCCAAGTATGACTACCTCTTAAAGCAGGCCTGCTTATTCTATGGATTTATCCGTATTTATTCCAACAGTCTTGTTTATGTTTACAAATTTTACTGACAGCCTTTTTTCCAATCAGGTGGATTACACGTTTTTTGGAAAATATATTTTTACATTTTCGCAACCCACATTTGCCCCTCTTCCGTAACACCTGGATTGGCCCTAACCTGTAAACTAAATATTGGAAGAGCAACGAATGGCAACATCCCAGCAAAGACAAGACATTGGCCCAATGTTCAGATGTCGTCGACAGTAGACCAACATCAGCCCGACATTGGGCCAACTTTTTGCTGGGATGGTGCTGAAAAGGACAGCATGGCGGTCTTGTTGTGTGACTTAACCGTTAACAAGGTATCATTGACTCCTCAGCATTATGGCTCATCATAATTATAATTTGTTGTGATTTTAACTCCAGAACGGTGGGGTTACATGTCAGATGTAGCAGAAAAGCTCCATAAGGAAAACTACACAGTGACCTGATTGTGCTAGCATTAGGTCAGATTACAACAAGTACTCTATCATAGAGTACTACGGTAACCATGAGGCGGTGACAACAATTAACCACCGTGTCCTGGGCCCGTATTCTCGTACAAGTTACAATATATCGTAGACTTATGATTGGTCGAGATGGCCATCTCGACCAATCATAAGCCTACGATATATCGTAACTTGTACGAGAATACGGGCCCAGTGTAGCACAGGATGATTAGAATAGAACTGTGCTGCCTTGCAAAATCAAAAGGCAGCATATGCTCACTTGTAAGGTGTTAGTGTTAGTCCGATGACAACTTCACAGAGACTCTTTGTTCAGAATGGGATTGTCTCACTTGAGCAAACTGTTTAGTGAGGTGTTCCCAGCAAACACAAAACATTTGTATAACATATATATACAATGTTGGGCCAACGTCGAAGACGTTGGGCCGACGTTGTATAAATGTTATGCAAATGTTTTGTGTTTGCTGGGTTGGGCATATCCTAGTAAACACAAGACGTTGGACCAATGTGGTGTCAATGTGTGGCCAACATTGAAACAACATTGGTTCAACATTTCGTGTTTACTTGGATATGTACAACCCTTGAATAGGTTTGATTAATGCCTCACACGTTGAGCCAAAATTGCATCTATGCTTTAGCATTGCTTTTAAAGCTGGGTTTAAAGAAAACATTTTCATATAATTCCACTTCTAAGGTCTATTCTGTTTTAAAATTCACCGACACTGGATTTGAAGAAGCAATTATACTTTGTGAACAAGTAGTATGTATTCACTTTGCTGTGATCAAACCCCATCCCTCATTCATCATATTCAGGGGGGGGGGGGGGGGTACAGACATTTTATTGGATATTTTTGGGCATCATCTACACCTATAAATCAAAGATGGCGGCAATCGCTATTTTGAAAAACCTATAATACGACAACTTGGAACTAAACAACAACTGTGGAACTAAACAGGATATAAAAATGAAGAATATATCAAATTCAACTATTTTTGATATGACCAATGCAATAAAATGATTATTTTTAGATGTTAGAACTAAACAAGCCATAAACACATAAAATGCATACTATATACAATTCTACCAATTTTGTATGAAGGTGATCCTATATGTACCTGCTTGGCAGCCAAGCTGATATGTCAGATTTTACATAGTTTGCAAGGGTCAGGTTTGATTCTAAGATGTATGTGATGCTTCAGATGTTGAATAATATATTTGAAATGACCGCAAAAATTCTGAAAAAGCATATGTTGGTCATAAATATTCTTTGATATACGACGCTCCGAATTAGAATTTAATGAAATGATTTAAGCAATTTTGTGTAGGGTTATTAATGTAGTCCTAGGCTAGGTCAAAAATCAAGACGCAAGACAACTAGGTCTAAGAGGCTCAGTCTAAGAGTAAGATAAGAAAAAGACAGTCTGTCAGAGATTGCAAACCTCCATTAAAATTAATATTCCTAATCAGTATCCCAGTAATGGTCTACCTATCTGGCACGGTTTACTCGATGTCAGGCCAATTGAGGGAAATAATGGCTGATTTACGGTCATTTTGAATTTGATATAGACTAGTTAAAAAGTGTGCATTCTTCCCCGAAACTTCACATTTTGTTTTATAGTAATGGACTAGCATCTCTCTAACACGCAAAATATTGTGAAAGTAAGTAATGGCCGATAGGGGGCCATTTTGAATTTGATCGAGTCGGAATTCTTCAAGATGCATCCTCAGCTGAAATCTCACATTTCATTCTATAGTAATGGTCTAGCCATCTAGCACGGTTTACCAAATATCGGCCATGTGAAAGTGAATAATGGCAAATAGGCGGCCATTTTGAATTTTCCCGAGTCTAAATTTTTCAAGATGCATCCTCTCCTGGAATCTCACATTTTGTTTTATAGTAATGGTCTAGCCATCTAGCACGGTTTACCAAATAACGGCCATGTGACAGTGAATATTGGTCGATAGGCGGCCATTTTGAATTTGATTGAGTCGAAAGTTTTTAAAAGGCATCCTCTCCCGAAAACTCACATTTTGTTTTATAGTAATGGTCTAGCTATCTAGCACGGTTTACCAAATATCGGCCATGTGAAAATGAATAATGGCCGAAAAGGCGGCTATTTTGAATTTGATCAAGTCAAAATTTTTCAAGATGCATCTGAAATCTCACATTTTGTTTTATAATAATGGTCTAACCATTTAGCACGGTTTACCAATATAGGCCATGTGAAAGTGAAAAATGGCCGATAAGCGGCCATTTTGAATTTTATCGAGTAGACTTTTTTCAAGATGCATCCTCTCATGAAATCACACATTTTGTTTTATAGTAATGGTCTAGCCATCTAGCACGGTTTATCAAATAACGGCCATGTGAAAGTGAATAATGGCCGATAAACGGCCATTCTGAACTTGATCGAGTTGAAATTTTTCAAAATGCATCCTCTCCTGAAACCTCACAATTTGTTTTATAGTAATGGTTTAGCTATCTTGAGCGGTTTTAATGATATTCCGCAATATCAGGCCTGTCGAGGTGAAAAATGGCCGATAAGCGGCCATTTTGAATTTTATCGAGTAGACTTTTTTCAAGATGCATCCTCTCATGAAATCACACATTTTGTTTTATAGTAATGGTCTAGCCATCTAGCACGGTTTATCAAATAACGGCCATGTGAAAGTGAATAATGGCCGATAAACGGCCATTCTGAACTTGATCGAGTTGAAATTTTTCAAAATGCATCCTCTCCTGAAACCTCACAATTTGTTTTATAGTAATGGTTTAGCTATCTTGAGCGGTTTTAATGATATTCCGCAATATCAGGCCTGTCGAGGTGAATAATGGCCGATAGGCGGCCATTTTTAATTTTATCGACTTGAAATTTTTCAAGATGCATCCTCTCCTGAAACCTCACAACGTGTTTTATAGTAATGGTGTAGCTATCTTGAGCGGTTTTCATGATACTCCGCAAAATCTTTCAGTCGGATTTACCGATGTTATAAATTAGGTCATTAGGTTAGTACTTTTCGAGATCTGCTCCGGAAACGAAGTGTGCGTCAACACGTTTAAATAGGTCATAGTTCTGAAACGAAAGTAGGTCAAAGTTCATATACCCCAAAAGGCACAACTAGACCCCCCCTAGAGGTGTTGTGTGTAAATTTTGAAGACAATCGGACAAGTACTCTCAGAGATATGCTCCGGAAAAGAATTGTTCACAGACGGCCCAACGGCCCAACGGCCCAAAGGCCCAACGCCGTAACATCATCATTATCTCCTCTGCGACCTTGCGTATTGAATTCAGATTACAAATATTTTAACCTGTCCATTATCCACCTGGAAGTAACCCGCATACCAAAAATTGTTATCCTAGCTTATTTTCTTACAAAGTTATAGGCAAAAGAAGAGGTAAAAACAGTACGGAGACGGAATCCATAGCTCCCTCCGTCTCACTTTTCTCATAATAATATGGATGTCTCTTTCTTCATCATTATAGTCAGTCATAATATATTTATTCTATGGGATGTTTGTAATTGATGTTTTTATTTTATGGGTGTTTTTCAGGGCAAAGCATCGTATTTCGAGTGGCTGGCGATAGCAGTTACTTTAAATCTAAATAGAGAGGGTGTCCCAGTTATGTAATGTGGTGAAATAAACGCCCGTCTTTGTCTGTCTGTTTATCTGTCCGTCCGTTCTATCTTATTACAGAGAGAAATAACTTACAAATATTATTTTCATGGAAATTGTTTTCCTTTGTTTTGCACGCAGTCATATGCTATGCAATACAATGATCTTTATCGAAAATCTGATAAACATGTCCAACATGTTGATGAAATATACAAGCAAAGTGTGCGATCAATGTAGACTAGGTTGTTTTCTAATGAATAAATGCATGGGTATCAGGCCATTCTTGTTTGCATGCATACATAACATTCATGCGAGACTGGCCAGGATATCCTCCTGGGGATGGTGAAATAAGCTAATGTGGACATAAAATATACCTCCATATTCGAAAACTGACAGTCTAGGGTCAAGCATGCTACCTCTCGGACATGGAGATTCCCCACAATATTCATTGTTCACAAATGGACGTGGACCAAATTGTTTATTGAAATATTAATACTGCGAGGAACAAACCTCGACAGGCAGTAGTGTTAAACATTAGGCTATTCTCCGCCCTCAGTTTGATACGCAATATATTTTCATAACATTTTATATATTGTTAATTTATCATATATGTGTTATGTTTTTGCTTGAGTAGAACAAAAGTGAAGATATGACCATGATGACAGCACATTAGAGAAGGATACCTCACCTTTATTGTCTGGTATTCCATCATTATCATCGTCATCGTCCAAATGGTCAGGAACCCCATCACTGTCTGTATCCAGAGCCTTGTTAATAAAACTCATAATGGTCTCAAATAAATCTATACCTTCTTCATCCTCTTCATCTTCATTATCAGGAATTTCAGCATTATCATGATCCATGGAATCGGGGATCCCATCGCCATCTGAATCCATATAATCTGGATCAATGTGATCAGGCACTCCGTCTCCATCATCATCTTTATCCTCTGCATCAAGAATGCCGTCATTATCATCATCATCATCATGGATATCAGGGATACCATCGCCATCACTGTCCTTATTGTCCGGATCTTGGTTGTCAGGGATACCGTCACCGTCATCGTCATTATCTTGGCTATCAGGAATTCCATCATTGTCATCATCATCGTCTAGGTAGTCAGGGATACCGTCACCATCTGAATCTATTTCGTCGTTGTCAGGGATACCGTCACCGTCATCATCATTATCTTGGCTATCAGGAATTCCATCATTGTCATCATCATCGTCTAGGTAGTCAGGGATACCGTCACCATCTGTGTCTATGTCTTGGTTGTCAGGGATACCGTCACCGTCATCATCATTATCTTGGCTATCAGGAATTCCATCATTGTCATCATCATCGTCCAGGTAGTCGGGGATACCGTCACCATCTGTGTCTATGTCTTGGTTGTCAGGGATACCGTCACCGTCATCATCATTATCTTGGCTATCAGGAATTCCATCATTGTCATCATCATCGTCTAGGTAGTCAGGGATACCGTCACCATCTGTGTCTATGTCTTGGTTGTCAGGGATACCGTCACCGTCATCATCATTATCTTGGCTATCAGGAATTCCATCATTGTCATCATCATCATCTAGGTAGTCAGGGATACCGTCACCATCTGTGTCTATGTCTTGGTTGTCAGGGATACCGTCACCGTCATCATCATTATCTTGCCTATCAGGAATTCCATCATTGTCATCATCATCGTCTAGGTAGTCAGGGATTCCGTCACCATCTGTGTCTATGTCTTGGTTGTCAGGGATACCGTCACCGTCATCATCATTATCTTCGCTATCAGGAATTCCATCATTGTCATCATCATCGTCTAGGTAGTCAGGGATACCGTCACCATCTGTGTCTATATCTTGGTTGTCAGGGATACCGTCACCGTCATCATCATTATCTTGCCTATCAGGAATTCCATCATTGTCATCATCATCGTCTAGGTAGTCAGGGATTCCGTCACCATCTGAATCTATTTCGTCGTTGTCAGGGATACCGTCACCGTCATCATCATTATCTTGGCTATCGGGAATTCCATCATTGTCATCATCATCGTCTAGGTAGTCAGGGATACCATCACCATCTGTGTCTATATCTTGGTTGTCAGGGATACCGTCACCGTCATCATCCTTATCTTGGCTATCGGGAATTCCATCATTGTCATCATCATCATCTAGGTAGTCAGGGATACCGTCACCATCTGTGTCTATGTCTTGGTTGTCAGGGATACCGTCACCGTCATCATCATTATCTTCGCTATCAGGAATTCCATCATTGTCATCATCATCGTCTAGGTAGTCAGGGATACCGTCACCATCTGTGTCTATGTCTTGGTTGTCAGGGATACCGTCACCGTCATCATCATTATCTTCGCTATCAGGAATTCCATCATTGTCATCATCATCGTCTAGGTAGTCAGGGATTCCGTCACCATCTGAATCTATTTCGTCGTTGTCAGGGATACCGTCACCGTCATCATCATTATCTTGGCTATCGGGAATTCCATCATTGTCATCATCATCGTCTAGGTAGTCAGGGATACCATCACCATCTGTGTCTATATCTTGGTTGTCAGGGATACCGTCACCGTCATCATCATTATCTTGCCTATCAGGAATTCCATCATTGTCATCATCATCGTCTAGGTAGTCAGGGATTCCGTCACCATCTGTGTCTATTTCTTGGTTGTCAGGGATACCGTCACCGTCATCATCATTATCTTGGCTATCGGGAATTCCATCATTGTCATCATCATCGTCTAGGTAGTCAGGGATACCGTCACCATCTGTGTCTATGTCTTGGTTGTCAGGGATACCGTCACCGTCATCATCATTATCTTGGCTATCAGGAATTCCATCATTGTCATCATCATCATCTAGGTAGTCAGGGATACCGTCACCATCTGTGTCTATGTCTTGGTTGTCAGGGATACCGTCACCGTCATCATCATTATCTTGGCTATCGGGAATTCCATCGTTGTCATCATCATCGTCTAGGTAGTCAGGGATACCGTCACCATCTGTGTCTATGTCTTGGTTGTCAGGGATACCGTCACCGTCATCATCATTATCTTGGCTATCGGGAATTCCATCGTTGTCATCATCATCGTCTAGGTAGTCAGGGATACCGTCACCATCTGTGTCTATGTCTTGGTTGTCAGGGATACCGTCACCGTCATCATCATTATCTTGGCTATCAGGAATTCCATCATTGTCATCATCATCATCTAGGTAGTCAGGGATACCGTCACCATCTGTGTCTATGTCTTGGTTGTCAGGGATACCGTCACCGTCATCATCATTATCTTGGCTATCAGGAATTCCATCATTGTCATCATCATCGTCTAGGTAGTCAGGGATACCGTCACCATCTGTGTCTATGTCTTGGTTGTCAGGGATACCGTCACCGTCATCATCATTATCTTGGCTATCAGGAATTCCATCATTGTCATCATCATCGTCTAGGTAGTCAGGGATACCGTCACCATCTGTGTCTATGTCTTGGTTGTCAGGGATACCGTCACCGTCATCATCATTATCTTGGCTATCAGGAATTCCATCATTGTCATCATCATCGTCTAGGTAGTCAGGGATACCGTCACCATCTGTGTCTATGTCTTGGTTGTCAGGGATACCGTCACCGTCATCATCATTATCTTGGCTATCAGGAATTCCATCATTGTCATCATCATCGTCTAGGTAGTCAGGGATACCGTCACCATCTGAATCTATTTCGTCGTTGTCAGGGATACCGTCACCGTCATCATCATTATCTTGGCTATCGGGAATTCCATCGTTGTCATCATCATCGTCTAGGTAGTCAGGGATACCGTCACCATCTGTGTCTATATCTTGGTTGTCAGGGATACCGTCACCGTCATCATCATTATCTTCGCTATCAGGAATTCCATCATTGTCATCATCATCGTCTAGGTAGTCAGGGATACCGTCACCATCTGTGTCTATGTCTTGGTTGTCAGGGATACCGTCACCGTCATCATCATTATCTTGGCTATCAGGAATTCCATCATTGTCATCATCATCGTCTAGGTAGTCAGGGATACCGTCACCATCTGTGTCTATATCTTGGTTGTCAGGGATACCGTCACCGTCATCATCATTATCTTGGCTATCAGGAATTCCATCATTGTCATCATCATCATCTAGGTAGTCAGGGATACCGTCACCATCTGTGTCTATATCTTGGTTGTCAGGGATACCGTCACCGTCATCATCATTATCTTGGCTATCAGGAATTCCATCATTGTCATCATCATCATCCAGGTAGTCAGGGATACCGTCACCATCTGTGTCTATGTCGTCGTTGTCAGGGATACCGTCACCGTCATCATCATTATCTTGGCTATCGGGAATGCCATCATTGTCATCATCATCATCTAGGTAGTCAGGGATACCGTCACCATCTGTGTCTATGTCTTGGTTGTCAGGGATACCGTCACCGTCATCATCATTATCTTGCCTATCAGGAATTCCATCATTGTCATCATCATCGTCTAGGTAGTCAGGGATACCGTCACCATCTGTGTCTATGTCTTGGTTGTCAGGGATACCGTCACCGTCATCATCATTATCTTCGCTATCAGGAATTCCATCATTGTCATCATCATCGTCTAGGTAGTCAGGGATTCCGTCACCATCTGAATCTATTTCGTCGTTGTCAGGGATACCGTCACCGTCATCATCATTATCTTGGCTATCGGGAATTCCATCATTGTCATCATCATCGTCTAGGTAGTCAGGGATACCATCACCATCTGTGTCTATATCTTGGTTGTCAGGGATACCGTCACCGTCATCATCATTATCTTGCCTATCAGGAATTCCATCATTGTCATCATCATCGTCTAGGTAGTCAGGGATTCCGTCACCATCTGTGTCTATTTCTTGGTTGTCAGGGATACCGTCACCGTCATCATCATTATCTTGGCTATCGGGAATTCCATCATTGTCATCATCATCGTCTAGGTAGTCAGGGATACCGTCACCATCTGTGTCTATGTCTTGGTTGTCAGGGATACCGTCACCGTCATCATCATTATCTTGGCTATCAGGAATTCCATCATTGTCATCATCATCATCTAGGTAGTCAGGGATACCGTCACCATCTGTGTCTATGTCTTGGTTGTCAGGGATACCGTCACCGTCATCATCATTATCTTGGCTATCGGGAATTCCATCGTTGTCATCATCATCGTCTAGGTAGTCAGGGATACCGTCACCATCTGTGTCTATGTCTTGGTTGTCAGGGATACCGTCACCGTCATCATCATTATCTTGGCTATCGGGAATTCCATCGTTGTCATCATCATCGTCTAGGTAGTCAGGGATACCGTCACCATCTGTGTCTATGTCTTGGTTGTCAGGGATACCGTCACCGTCATCATCATTATCTTGGCTATCAGGAATTCCATCATTGTCATCATCATCATCTAGGTCGTCAGGGATACCGTCACCATCTGTGTCTATGTCTTGGTTGTCAGGGATACCGTCACCGTCATCATCATTATCTTGGCTATCAGGAATTCCATCATTGTCATCATCATCGTCTAGGTAGTCAGGGATACCGTCACCATCTGTGTCTATGTCTTGGTTGTCAGGGATACCGTCACCGTCATCATCATTATCTTGGCTATCAGGAATTCCATCATTGTCATCATCATCGTCTAGGTAGTCAGGGATACCGTCACCATCTGTGTCTATGTCTTGGTTGTCAGGGATACCGTCACCGTCATCATCATTATCTTGGCTATCAGGAATTCCATCATTGTCATCATCATCGTCTAGGTAGTCAGGGATACCGTCACCATCTGTGTCTATGTCTTGGTTGTCAGGGATACCGTCACCGTCATCATCATTATCTTGGCTATCAGGAATTCCATCATTGTCATCATCATCGTCTAGGTAGTCAGGGATACCGTCACCATCTGAATCTATTTCGTCGTTGTCAGGGATACCGTCACCGTCATCATCATTATCTTGGCTATCGGGAATTCCATCGTTGTCATCATCATCGTCTAGGTAGTCAGGGATACCGTCACCATCTGTGTCTATATCTTGGTTGTCAGGGATACCGTCACCGTCATCATCATTATCTTCGCTATCAGGAATTCCATCATTGTCATCATCATCGTCTAGGTAGTCAGGGATACCGTCACCATCTGTGTCTATGTCTTGGTTGTCAGGGATACCGTCACCGTCATCATCATTATCTTGGCTATCAGGAATTCCATCATTGTCATCATCATCGTCTAGGTAGTCAGGGATACCGTCACCATCTGTGTCTATATCTTGGTTGTCAGGGATACCGTCACCGTCATCATCATTATCTTGGCTATCAGGAATTCCATCATTGTCATCATCATCATCTAGGTAGTCAGGGATACCGTCACCATCTGTGTCTATATCTTGGTTGTCAGGGATACCGTCACCGTCATCATCATTATCTTGGCTATCAGGAATTCCATCATTGTCATCATCATCATCCAGGTAGTCAGGGATACCGTCACCATCTGTGTCTATGTCGTCGTTGTCAGGGATACCGTCACCGTCATCATCATTATCTTGGCTATCGGGAATGCCATCATTGTCATCATCATCGTCTAGGTAGTCAGGGATACCGTCACCATCTGTGTCTATATCTTGGTTGTCAGGGATACCGTCACCGTCATCATCATTATCTTGGCTATCGGGAATTCCATCATTGTCATCATCATCGTCTAGGTAGTCAGGGATACCGTCACCATCTGTGTCTATATCTTGGTTGTCATGGATACCATCACCATCGTCGTCCGCATCCAGGCCGTCACGTAATCCGTCACCATCCGCATCTTGTAGAGCATCCTCTATCCCGTCATTGTCGTCGTCATCATCTTTAAAATCAGGGATGCCGTCATTGTCGTCATCATCATCCAGGTAGTCAGGAATGCCGTCGGCATCTGTGTCCACCCAGATATCTATTCCGTCAAGGTTGTCCATGAACCAGTCAGGTATTCCATCACCATCATCGTCATCATCCTCACTGTCTGAAAAGCACGAAAACTTTATTAGTTTTTTTTCAAATGCTAGATATTTTAACTTTTTTTTGTAGATAAATATTAATAATAAAACTTATTGATAATAAATTTAGCAAGAACGTAATGAATACAGCAATATAACTTTTTATATCATACCAATTTTTGTATTGCACCATTTTTTCTACCAGGCTGATAGTCTGATACAGCTATGGCGTTTTTAGTGGATCTATTCCGTTTACGGAAACAAGACAAGGGGGTCGGTGGTGATCATCTGTCACATTGTTGATCCAATGTTGGCAACATGTATAATAACAGACCCTGTAGGCCTATACGCGATACATAATAATCTGTAATTTTAATTTCAAAAACTGTGCTCCGAGTTTTACTTGCACAACCGATCTGTTGCGATGAATTAACCCTTTGCCAGCTAATCACGACAATAGTCGTTTTTAATCCGTTTTATTAGCCGATTAGACCGCTGTTATTGGGAAATAAATTACTGTTTAAACATCAATATTTGTAAATGTTTGGTCTCAAATGAAACAAATATGAGTAATTTTCAACCACTTGAGGTTGTGGATCGCGGTAGCGAGACACAACCTGGAAATTTAAATAAATTAACTTAGCAGGATAAGGGTTAAAGCGTCCTTATGTGGTTCCTCGGTCAACCCTTTAACCGCCGGTCCCAATTGTAATCGTATTTCTCAATTTTTATCGGCATATTAAATACCAGTTTTTGAAAATGTTAAGGATAAAACGTGATATCACTCACCAAGATTTAAAAAAACGCTGACCTCAATTTTACAGATATGAAAAAATCAAATTAAATAACCTGGCGGTTAAAGGGTTAATCATTAACCCCATGTGTAGGTTGGATCACATCCATACCCTAGCAATGTTTGTTGGGGCTATACAATACCAACGATATGTTGGCCCTAGATTATTTTGTTATTACAATAATTTATTCGATATTCTATTTATATTTCTGGTTGATTCAATCAATCATAACCTTTTCAAGAAAAAGTGTAAGGCTTCGATACTACCCGTAATTATATAAATTGTGATATACATGTATATAAGTTTTGACACAACTACCATATGAATAATAAATCCATTGTGTGCTTTGTTTAATCCAACTCCATATCTTTGAACAGTTTATTATCTATTAAAACCAGCAATTTAAAATTAAACTGTAAACGATACTCCACTTTTGTAAATACAATCAATGGAAAGAATCACGGCACACGGGAGGTAAAGTATAATCTGCCAACCTGCGCCTATGAGATCAAGGTAGGTACTATATCAGATCAGGAACATATTGATGATGAAAAGTGAAAATTATCACTTTCATACAATCAAATTCACAACACTCGCATCATTTAAAATTTAGGTTATTCATTCATGAACAATACATCTGATTGGCTTAGATTACGACCAATCAGATGCCTATAGGGCCTGTATGGGTATCAAGGTAAACAAGTTTGAAAATAAGGAATACAAAATTATCGCATCTTGTCATGCAGGTGAAGAAACGATAAAATCTTCAATCAAGTAAATTATATCACTCTATTAGTGACATAATTTAGAAATGCTGGGCGCAATAGCCCTATATTTGTCACAATTCGCACTCAAAAATACTCCACATTACTGATCATCTTAATGAATTCTCACCATCTGTCAACAACAAAATGAATACATTTCATCAGTGTTTACCATGTTTATTTGCGTGTACAAAATATAACAAAAAATGGTGGATATTACATCGCAGCAAACACAAGACGTTGACACAATGGTAATTTGATGTTGGGCAAACGTAGTAGACGGTGGGCCAACATCAAAGCAACATTGTGTCAACGCCTTGTGTTTGCTGGGATGGGCAGTTTAGTGAAATAACTGTGAACAATAAGGTAAGAGTCCTTGGACTCCCAGCAGCCTCAATCAAACATTGCAATTATTGACGTTTGTTTAGAAAAATATTGAGCACAAAAAATAACTATACCCTTACTGAAAAAATGGATTTCGGCAAATGCTTTTAGCGAATGTTTAGCTAACGTTCAGCGCGCGAGCATTCGCCTTGCATTCGCTAAACGTTCGCTACTGCTCAGCGAATGTTCAGCGAATGTTTGCCGAGCATTCGTCTTGCTTTCACATTCAAGCTGGTATCTCACCAAGAAACGACTGCTTAGTAACTGTTAGCGACTCTGACGACTGCGTTTTTAAACGACTGCTTAACGAATTTGTCAAAATATTTAGCGATTATGGTCTATAGCGACTGATCGAGAACAGTGGGGCAACATACTTGCTACCGCTTAGCCAATAAGACGACAACTTGACGTCTGGTTGAATACTTTTGACGAATGTTCGCTAAGGAGGCTCGTGTCTGTCGTCGTAGACTCTTTAATTCGTCGTTAAAATGCAGCGACTGTATTTTGACAATTGTCCGATCTTGTAGCAAATGAAGCAAATTTGGCAACTGCTTTCAGACTGGTTTACCATTCTTGAGCAATCTATTGACGACAGCTGAGCGAATCCTGAACGACCTGTTGACGAACTAGACGACTCATCATGTTGGGCATGTAAAGAGGCTCCTCGGTATCATCCCTAATGTATATACATCTTCCATCTCGCCTTTCTTCGTCGTCTTTCAGTATTATAGGTGGTAGCAGCAGTGTCAGAATCATCCTGATCACTGGATGGAGTTGGTGTAGGTTGGTCAGGTGCAGGACCCATTATGATATTATGATTGACAATGGGGCCTAATTTTCGCTCAGTTGTCTTTCACTCGCTGACTTGTCTGTATAATATTATGTCGTTATGCTGTCTTAATTAGGACGTTATGTATGTCGCGATCGCACAACGAATCTACCAATCACCGACTGCCTAACAACCTCCTAATTAACAAATAATCTGCTGCTATCTGGTCGTTATTCATTTGCTAAGCGGTCGTTAAATCGTTACAGAGTCGTCGCATTCGTTAACTAGACACTAATTATTCGTTAGTCAGTCGTTAGTCAATCGTCTTCCCATCGAATCTGTGTTTTCAAGCAGTCTTTGTTGTCGGTTATTTGTCGCCTCAGACCAGTAATTAAAATAAATTTGTCACATTTTGTAGAGGCGTCGCTAAGGCTGGGGACGTTTGCTAAAGATTGTTAGACAGTCGTTTCAAAGTCGTTAGACAGACTGAAATCAGTCGTAATTTATTCGCCAAATGGTTTCTAGGAGTCGCTAACGTTTTTTTCAAGGACTACTGAACTGAACGAAGTACGACTTTGAAGCAGCCACTGAAGACGTCTTGGCGAGTAAAAAGACTAATTAGAGAGTTCTTACAGACTAAATAAAGACCAATTAACGAAATTAAATCGCAGCCAGATTTTAAACATGTTCAAAATCTGGCGGAAACTGAAATCGCGGTGAGCAACCTATTTACGAATGAGATACTGATTCCGACTTCTCATCGATTAGCTTCAGACTAAATAAAGATTAAAAACAGAATCAGACGAATTTCCATTCGTCTCAGTCGCCAATCGGTCGCAAGCCCGGTGAGATACTAGCTTTAACATGCAAATTATGAGCTTTTGGCGTATGCTTGGCGAATATTCAGCGAATGTATGAACATATGCATAGTTTTTGGTGAATGTCTGGCGAACACTTGGCGAATGTATGGCGACTAACTAGGCGATTGTATGGCGAATGTTCACAGGGCATTCGCCGAAAATTTCCAATGCCCTGCAGAGACCTAGCTGTATATATGCCTACTATACATACAAAACATGCATACACACACATTGGACCCTGTGCACATCTATTTGGAACAATTTGTTATTGCCTACTAAAATTTAAAACAGGCACTTCTTGTCTCTGCACATGATGGCCATTTTCCCGACAGCAACTCTTGACACAGCGAGACCTCAGGAGTAGCGGGCCTTGCGGGGAAGATGATGATGGCCCTTATAACCTGATCACCATGCAGGAAATTAACCTAAGCCTATATCTTTCCGCGAATGTTTGGCAAATCAGCGCATGCTAGGCGATTGATGTAACAGAAAGTTGTTTTTTCAGCGAATGCTTGCCAAGGACATTTTTGCAACGAACATACGCCTTACATTCGCCGCAATTTCAGCGACTGCTCACATTCGCCATGCATTCGTGGATAATTCGCCGTGCATTTGCCGAAATCACATATTTTGATAAGGGTATGTGCGATAAAGACTACGCCACCATCAGGTTGACAATGTGTTAAAATCCTGGCAAACACCAGTCGTTGACTCAATGCTGTTTTAGTGTTGGCCCACCGTTTACGACGCTGTCCCAGCAGTAATACGACACTGAGTAAACGCTTTTTGTATTCTGGGTTACAAAGACATAATGATTATTCTGGGTGAGTCAGGCAGGTCTATAATATGTCCATCAATCTGTCAGGCTGTGTTGTCTAAATCAGGCGGTGCAGCCAGCAAACACGAGACGTTTACCCTATGTTCAGTTAATGTTGGCCCACCGTAATCGAGGCTGGCCCAACGTTAACCCACCATAGGGTCAACGCCTTGTGTTTGCTGAGCAGGCGGGTGGTATGCTGTGGCCAGAGGTGTGTATAAACAGTGATGTTAACACCTAGACCTAATACTATAACAAATCACTTATCTGACTCCAGACGCTGCACTTTCTGTTCTGGATATTGTACAATTATAACAAACAAATACGTAAAAATAACAGCAATGATATAGTTGTGGTTAGAATTTCTGCATATAATGCTGTCTTGAAATGCTTACTTTTTAGTTCAAATAGTATGCACCTCATAACAAAGAAACGGTGTGTAAACGGAAAATAGGTAAATCTTCATCAAGATCACGAGATATTAAAACAATGTGGATTTAATGTTGGGCCACCGTCTTCGACGCTGGCCCAACATTAAATCAACATTGATTCAACGTCCTGTGTTTGCAGGGATTGCTTGACAAAACTATGATAATTAACCTGGGTGGTGAGCTTGCCGTGTCGTCCTCTCCGAGGCCGTGGATGGATGTATTTGCTTTACCCAGAAAATCCAACATGGCGGTGACTGGGAGCGATCCCGACCCCAACGTCCGAAAAATGTCCATAACTTTTTAATGACTGTGCGACCTCTAAACTGAGCATGCGGGCATGGAACTGAAATGTTACTGATTCTAAAAAACTATTTTTGACTTGATTACTCCCCGATATTTTCCAATATGACAGTCCAAAGAAATGTCCCACGATTTTGTACGCGGTCAATCTGTGGCTGAAACCTGTTTCAGCCACTGGGGCTAGGTGGTGAGCGAGACAGCCACCACTGAACCCATCTCTCATCAGAGAGAGGCCTTGAGAGGCTGTCATCTCACAATAGACTGATAGATCGAGGCAGTTTGTTAACCTTTCAAATGATAATGGCGTCTGTATGACGCCAATAACATTTGAAGCCTGAACTCTTTAACCGCCAAATGATTCAATCGGAATTTTCACCCACTTGAAGTTGTGACTCGTTGACGCGATCCACAACTTCAAGTGAGTGGAAATTATTCAGATTTGACAAAATGGAGGTGAACTGTTCTCAAATATTGCTGATTGATGTCACATTTTTCCTTTAACATGGTTAAAAGATGGTACTTAAGGTGCTAATAAAAAATGAAAACCAGAATATAAGCGGCACTGGCGGGTAAAGGTTAAGATTTGTGATTCACGCTTTACGAAGGTGTAGACTAATTGGCTAGACAAGATGAACAGGGGTCCATGAGAATCTTAAAATTAAGATTATCTTAACTTTCTCTCATTTTCATTGCAATGTTAAAGGGACATGCCCAGGTCTAAAATCATCAAAAAATCGGTGATTTTATTTTGGCTTCTTAATATGACCATATGATGTAAACATGTCCATGGACTAGAACTGCACAATTTTTTTAAGTTTTGTGCTGCGCATTCACCAGTTAGGCTAGATATAGAGACGAAAATCCCGTATTTCTTATTGTTGACATGGTTGTCAATAATTAGAAATCAGGAGTTTTGTCTCTATATCTAGCCTAACTGGTGAATGCGCAGCACAAAACTTAAAAACACTTTTATGTTATTATATTTAGCATAATAAATTATATAGACCACTCTGCAATCATTCAATGTTTTATTACATATGTCACCAACTTTGCATGTTCCACTTGTATTTATTTTAAAGGTTCCTATAAGTAGGCGTTGCTTGATCCTGTCGTAGAGGTTCCTCCATGCAGGTGGGCCCCCATTCTACATGCGTAATCAGAACAACGTAGCTGCTTGATAATCATCTCGAATTGTGATTTCAATAGAGCTATTTTCGTCATAATCTAATTTGTCTTCTAGACAATGCAAACGGTCAATATGGATTATAGATCTCTGGTCATGCACCAGTATCATCCCTGTATGAAGTATGCAAGGTACATTGACCTTGCACCGATGGAGCCCTCCCCTAATACTGCTCTGCGAAGCCAAAAGGCAGTATCTGCTCACTTGTAAAGTGAGCAGATACTGCCTTTTGGCTTTGCACGACAGAATCTATGTGTATTACGATGAAAGCCACCGCTTCTACAGGTAGCCTATCAGGCTCGGTTATTTACGGAAGGAGACATCGGGTCCAATAATGATTTCTCTGTGTGAAGTAAGGCAACCACATCGTCTTTAATCTCTTCTGACTGGCGACTTATGATGAGAAGTGATTGTGGATTTGTTCCAGCTTATGCACTCGAGTTGTCCCAATGTTGATTTAATTTTGGGTCAACGTCGAAGTCAAGACGCTAGCCCAAAAATAAAACATTAGTGGGATAACAATTCGTGTTTGCGGACATTTCATGGTCCGTTGTCCAGATATATTTATGTTAGCCAGCGGATTGAGCTTTTTTTCAAATTGAACACTAATAACAGATACATTGCCCGATTAAACTGACTATTAACAGTCAATAATTTGATACAAAAGCGGCCTATTTATTCAGCATCTTGTAATTTGCAAACAGGGTGACACGTAATGACATGAAGGTAAATAATATAAAAATCTATCATATTGATGCTGCAGCAGGAATATGGCAATAATAGAGACGGTAGTATATAGAAATGACTATATATAAATAGAGCTGTCAATATATAGAGACTACAATATAGAGACGACAATATATAGAGACGACAATATAATATAGACGACAATATATAGGGTCGACAATATATAGAGATTATAATATCTAAAGATCAAAAAATGTAGAGAGGAAAATATATAGAGATAACAATATGTAGAGATGACGATATATAGAGATTACTATATAGAGAATATCTAGAGATGACAATATATAGAACCGACAATATATAGAGACGACAATATATGGAGATGAAAATATTAGATTCCTAGCAGACACGAGACGTTAAACCAATGTTGGTTTAATGTTCGTCCACCGTGTACGACGCTGGACCAGCGTCAAACCAATATTGATTCAACGTCTTGTGTCTTCTGGGGAATTGTCACACCAGAGTTCAGCTACAGCCCCTGATGAATGGAAAAAAGGGGAGGCATTTGCACCTTCGGGCTATTCTGTAGTTCAATCAATGCCGAAACATACTGTGCTGTTTTTACCTGTCATCGAGAAAACGTTAGACAAGCTAAATAAAAAACGTTACGTCTATACTGCCGTGCAAGGCCAAAGAGCAGTATCTGCTTACTTTACAAGTAAGCAGATACTTCCTTTTAGCTTTGCAGAGCAGTATAGGGGCCTACCTATATGTAAAGGCCCTATATCAATCATTATATTTGGGCTATGCCCAAATATATTGATTTTTCAACGGAGCTTTAAACTTAATATTCTTGGCACGTTTTTGTAAGACGCTATTTCTCCCTGACGCTATTTCTCCCTTGAAATGTCGACACAACATTCCCAGAGTAGTCAGAAGGGGTGCTATGACTTTTCTAAGACATCCATCGTGTTCTGCTGGATTAATCCAGGATTTTCTGGATCACTATACTCTTGAATGGCAAAAGGCAGTTTCTGCTTACTTGTAAAGTGAGCAGATACCGCACTATGCTGCTTTTCAAATGTAAAATGCAGTATCTGCCTACTTGTAAAGTGAGCAGATACTGCCTTTTGGCTTGCACGACAGTAGGCCTATAATTGGGCCCAATGTGGTTCAATAGTGGACATGTGGGGTGATTCTACATTCATTGCCAGGAGGGTGAACAGGGGACTCTTGTGACCAGACCTACTCCACCCTTTAGTCTCTGGATTTGCTAATAAAAATACATTTATCCAATGTTTAAATTCCGGGCCAGCGTCGCAGACGGGGGCCGAGTATCGAACTAATATTGTGTATTTA
This sequence comes from Flabesymbios commensalis, assembly GCA_964017125.1. Classification (NCBI taxonomy): domain Eukaryota; kingdom Metazoa; phylum Annelida; class Polychaeta; order Terebellida; family Flabelligeridae; genus Flabesymbios; species Flabesymbios commensalis. The sequence continues at coordinate 64,303,556 of OZ024911.1, read as the reverse complement.
GTATGGACAGCTGAAACCTTTCTAATGCTACAATTAAAATAACAGTTGCAATTCTTTTCAAACACAAAACGTTGAATCAAGGTTCTTTTAATGTTGGGCTTGCGTCGGGGATAGTGATACACCATTAAATCAACAGAGAGACAAGTCAATGTATGTACTGTGCACGCTGGAAGCGATTCCATTTGAGAAACAAATATATATTTATTTAAAACTGCAAAAGCTCAGTAGGGACTTCTGAAATTCAAAGCCTGAAGTCCGAAGTCTAAAATTACAGTTCAGAATGTCTGCAAAAAAACTCATACGCGAAATTCCAATCAATCTGTCATAATACAAATAACCCAACCAAATTCAAAATAGCCACCACAAAAACTCATAAAACCTAGCCCAAATATTATTGTTACTTGAAAAGTCACAATTCATCTAGTGTTAATTTGAACTCTTCTAGTACATTTTCGGGTGAGAAAAATCGTCCACTTATTAACATGCAGTCCTCGCATTTGATTAGTTTTATTAGTGCTTAGCCACCTTAAGGTATAAAGTTGTCTGCTACAGGCAGACCTGTGGTCTGCCTGTCTGACATGACTGGGCAAGATGGTGTTCATCTCATTCATTTATAAAACCAGCAGTGACTGCTTGATTATCTCATTCATCGATATGCATGAATGAATGAATGAATGAATGAATGAATGAATGAATGAATGAATGAATGAATGAATGAATGAATGAATGAATGAATGAATGAATGAATGAAGGAAGGAATGAATAAATGAATGAATGAATGAATGAATGAATGAATGAATGAATGAATGAATGAATGAATGAATGAATGAATGAATGAATGAATGAATGAATGAATGAATGAATAATTAAAGGGACCCCGTGGGATGAGACATTTTCAATTTTGTCAATTATCAATATTTAATTTATATGAAGCTATATAGCCTACTGATCTTAGCTAAAAATACAAAAAAGTCAAAAAACAATTTTAAAGCACCGAAAAAGAGTGAAATAGTTATATTTCCAGGTCGTATATTGCCATGTAAACAAAACACATCAGCAATATACAGCACTTTACACCACATATTCCCACGTCTTGGACGGCGAGATCAAAGCAATTGCCGCTAATTGGTGTCTTATAGTCAGGACATGGGGGGGATACACCTGCCGCACTGCTTGTCTGCCCAACGCTGGGCCGACGGCATCAACATGTGGCCCAATGCTGTAGGAACATTCAACCGTCCTTTAGCAAGTGTTTAGGTATACAAAAAGTGTGTTTGGGTTTTAAGCGGATTCATAGAAATATTGATAATTTTTTTTTTTAATCTTAAAACTCTGGAAAAAATAAAATGATGATCTGTGGGATACACTACTTCATTACAAAAATAAAAACGAAAAGTAATGTCATCCCAAAGAGCCGCTTTAAATGAATGAATGAAAAGGGTTTTTGGAGCACTTGTGTACACATGCAGGCCCAGGAGAACCTCCTGGGGATGTTGAGATGAATCAGATGACAATGCCCTCCAGACACAGTATTCGAAATTTAAACCCTCACGGTCTGAGGTCAAGGATGTTACCTCTTAGCCAAGGAGCCTTCTCACAAATGCATTCAGTTTTGCAGTCAGCAGCAGTGTACATGGCCCCGTCCATTAGAATACATGTACAGGATTCGAAATTCGAGCCCTGGCGGTCTGAGGCCGAGCACGCTACCTCTCGGTCACGGAGGCTCCCCACAATATTGATTATGTGGCAGTTTAGCACCTTCTAACTCCAAGGGGACGAACATTGAACGTTTCGATAACGTAATCTTGTAGCCCTACTCACTGATATGCTATTAATTTGACCATTACCACTATACTCAAAATACAGTACAGACACATAGGAAATACAATACTCTCTCTAACCGTTGCAGTTGGCGAGACATGTGTCTTGCTATCTTTAGATATCGGGACATATCCCGAGCACCCTGATAAAGCTCGAAAATAATGTCAGGATTGTTGCCCGGGGATTGCCGTGCCATATAGTTCTCTAGTAATTGGGATAAGCGTTTGAATGATTGATCGATGCTGTTTTATGTTCGCATCCCTGCGACGCTGGTTCAACATTGGCCCAGAAGCACAGGATGGATGTTATATGTTTGCTGAGTAGATGAGAATAAGATAAGATAAGTTTTATTTAATGTAACACAGGGTAAAACATTTAACATTAGCTCTAATGTATTATATATATATTGAATAAGCAATAAATATATCAACTAAAACAAGCAGGTTGGCTGGCAGGAAGTTAACATGAAATGTAAAAAAGTGTATTATTTAGAAAAATACTCATAAAGTATATGAGAACATAAATGATATAGTTGTAAGCTACATAAAACATTTTGGCACATAAAAGTGGATTAAAGATCATATAAGAAAACTTATAATGTATATTAAAAAATAAATTATATGGCTAAAAGTTATGTAAAACATTTGGCAATTATTAATAATTAAATAACTGTATCACATTGTCAAGGGACCTACATCGAATTATGCTCCCCATTAAATAGGAAAAAAGCTCACAGGCCATCTCTGAAAGTTTTGAGGTCTCTGGTTATTCTCAATGCCTCTGGCAGGGAGTTCTAGATTTTGGATTTTGGCTAAAAAGCAAAAAGAATTTGCTCCATGTCGCACCATCTTTATGAATTTTTCAGGATATTTCCAGCGTTTCGCAATCAGTTTAAGGAGGTAGGTTGGTGCTAAATCATTAAGAATTTTGAAAGTCTGAATGGCGATGTTCATTTGTCTGCTAACTTCCAGATATGGCAAGCGAGCTGTATTCAGGAGGGACTCATAGGAGACGGTATGGTTGGAATAAACACACTTTACAGCCCTCTCCAAACGACAGCATCAATGCCACCGACCGATGATTGCCCAACAGGTAAGCCATCTGATAGCAGTGGCTATCCATCCATATGATATCACAGTGAGCACAAGTGAACAAAAAAATGAAAAAAATGGTGTTCAGCCCTTTAACCGCCGGTGCCGTCCATAATCATTTTTTACATTTTTTTTTAGCACATTACATATCAGCTTTTAAACATGTTAAAGGTAAAAAGTGACATCAACCAGCAAGATTTGAAAAGAGTTTACCTCCATTTTGTCAAATCTGAATAATTTTCACTCACTTGAAGTTGTGGATCGCGTCAGCGAGACACAACTTCAAGTGGGTGAAAATTCCAATTGAATAATTTGGCGGCTAAAGGGTTAAGGCCACCGTTGTGCACATGTAGGCTAAACTGGGCAAGGATACCTCCTGAGGATTGTGAGATGAATGAGATGGCACTGCTCTCCAGACACAAAATTCGAAATACGAGCCCTGGCGGTCTGAGGTCGAGCACGCCACCTCTCGGTCACGGAGGCTCCCCACAATATGGAACAACCACACTGACGTTGTTTTTTAACTAACCAACCATTAACCCTTAAAGCGCCAGATTATGTTATTTAACCCTTTAAACCCTCATGATGGATCAACGCATTATTTTGCATCTCTGAAGAATAACTTAATTCTTTAATTCCAGGGGTTTAAAACGAAATATTTTCATCAAATTGTTTTAATAATAACCATATCTTTTTTCCATTGGCCGCCCCTCCCAGTCACCTTCAACCACTACAAGTTGAGAATTGCGACAGCAATTCGTGGCTTGAAGTGGATGGAGGTGACAATGATAGATTCAGGCTTGAAAGGGTTACATTTTCACTCACATGAAGTTGTGTCTCGCTACCACGACTTACAACCTCAAGTTAATTATTTTGAGATCAAACATTTGAAAATCATTTCGTTCCCAATAAAAGTGAATAAAATGTATTAAAAGCGATAGTCGCGCTTAGCGAGTTAAAATAGACTTTAGAAAATAATGTCTTTAAGCTTGCCGTCAAACATCTACGGGTGCTCAAATCCACTTTTTTGCACAACTCTCACAACCACTCCTGCTTTGCGGCGACTCTTTTTGGAATATGCCTAAATGCGGCTTAATCACTGTTGGAGAATAACGTACACAGGACAATTACAAATTGCGTAATAAAATTGACAGGAGAATCGTTTTTAAATTTCCTTTTTAAAGATTCGAAGAAATGTTCAAATAAACTGTTCCGCATTTTCTAGCTTTACTGTCACCAACTTATCTGATGGAAAATAAAGGTACACCAGCAGTACTTGAAAATGATATTTAATTATACCTAGAACCCGTCCGAAGGGTGGTTATTACAACCTAGCAAACACAATCTGATTGTCTTTTGAAAACTTACCCTTGTTTACCATGTTTACGCTGCTAATATATTAAAGGCGTATACTTACATCAAAATTGATATTTATGAGTTTGTTGAAATTAATTTGAAAACTCTTAAATACATTGACACGGAAAACAAGGAGTACAGCACCATCTAAGAATAATTAAAATTATTTGCGTTAATTTGTAAACGATTTGTTAAAATGATTATCAAAAAATTTTTTTACATAACTAATTTTTGTCTAGTGAAAACGGTAGTAGTACGTATCTTTGTTATATACAATACCTGTACCCCCTCCTAATTGCCTATGTTTAGTGTATGTGACTACTTGAATAATCCCTACAATAAACAGATAAATACCCTCCGAGGGTAATTGATCAAGACAAAATGGCTGCAATTTTCTCAAAATTTACTGAAATGTGATCAGGTGATAAAAGCCTTTGTTAAAGCAGCTCCTTTGGATGACATCAATTTTCGTTTTTAAATCCGTACTGAAGTAGTGTGTCCCACGGAGCATGTTTTTATTTTTCTCAGAATTTTCATTTCAACATTTCTATGAAACCAGAAGTAACCCAAACAAACTATTTGTATACCTGAAGGACGATTGAATGTTTTCACAGCATTGGGCCACATGCTCATGGCATCGGCCCAGCGTTGGGCAGACAATCAGTGCTGCAGGTGTGTCTTCCCGTGTCCTGACTATAAGACACCAATTAGCGGCGATTGCTCTGATCTTACCGTCTGATACGTGGAAATATGTGATGTAAAGTGCTGAATATTGCTGACTTGTTTTGTTTACATGGCAATATACGACCTGGAAATACAACTATTTCACTCTTTTTCGGTGCTTTAAAATTGACTTTTTCATATTTTCTGTTAAGATCAGTAGGTTATATAGCTTCATATAAATTAATTTTTCAAAATTGACAACATTGAAAATGTCTTGTCCCAAGTGGTCCCTTTAATCTATAAACTGTTAGATACAAAATCAAAGAGCTATTCGGACTAGCTGTTCTCGAGATATCGCGTCTTGTGAGTGGTGGCGACGGTTATTACAACGCATCACTTAAATACATCGCCTAACAGTCAGGGGGGGGGGGGGTAAAAAGATCGGAATAATGCAAATTTAACAAAAACAAAATAGGCCTAATTCAGGATTAGTGTTGATTTATCGTCTACGACGCTGGAACAACACTAAACCAGAATTTGAAATGGAATTCTAATGTCAACTATATTGCTAGTAGAATGTCTCGTTCTATAGGATTATTTATGATATTAAGACATACATTACCAACTGATATTTTAGTTCTGCTATATAACTCTCTAATTTTACCTCACATGACCTATTGTTTATTGGCTTGGGGTGATCATCATAATAAGATTTCTTTGCTACAGAAAAAAAGTTTTAAGGATCATTACGTTTAGTAAATTTTTCGCTTATTCGGAACCTCTATTAAAACAACTTTCATTGATAAAATTCGAAGATATGGCAAGTGAAATTTTATTATCGGTACCTGAATGGAAACTTACCTTGTTATTTTTTAACATTGATATTTAATAAAAATCCACATAATTACCACACCAGAAACCAAGATCTATATATCGACTTTCGTAGAAAAAATGAATTTGTAAAAAAATGTATTGCATATCGTATTGTAACTATTATTAACAGTTGTCCTCATATTATAAAAGATAAATTATATACACACAGTCTCTCTAGTTCAATGATCTATATGAAACGGTTTTTTATTGAAAATTATTCAAATAACTGTAATTTGGTCAATTGTTTTGTTTGCTCGCATGTTTAGTTTTTTGTACTATGAACACACTATATCTAATTAGCTACATCTGCTTTAATGTACTTTAAGTCAATTATTTCTATACATATATATATATATATATATATTATTTTTTTAGGTGGCTTCTACGCTAGCGACCTAAAGTCTATGTAAAAGTCTCCTGGTTTTCTGCAATTTTTGTTGTTGTTGTTGTTTTGTTGTTTCTTTGTATGATGTAGAAAATCGAATAAATTTGTCTGAGTCTGAGTCTGAGTCTGAGTCTTGGTTAAACACCCCATGCTTTCGAAGTTGTTAAAAGTTTGGAAAACTAGAATGGGGAGCTTTTAATTATATATAATTTGTATCCAGTATTACCATTATCGGTTGACGCAACATCAGATTTATATCACGGCCTGACTATACTGCTGTTCAGTCTCAGTCTCTGTATTACGTGGCAGTACGCACTATTGTGCTATCGCGCCACGGGAGTAACTTAGCAAGGCCTGTTATCATTCATGATATCATTCATGGCCTTATATATGTGCCAAGTACTCCATATTGTGGATTTTTTGGGGTCTCGCCGGATGGAAACTGCGCCTACGTCCATTGAGGTTCTTTTACGTCCAACTCAAAGTCAGTCAGACGAGCCATCTGATTTACGTGGTTCTCTGAGCCCCCACGATAGTGTATACGGCACCAGGCAGTCCCAGGCGGTCACCCATCCACTTATGAACCGGGCGCGACGTCGCTTAACTTCAGTGATCGAGCAGATATCGATGAGCGAACGCCGTATTCCGTATATAGCCGTATTCCGTATATAGTGCAAAGTCAAAAGGCAGTGTCTGCTTACTTTACAAGTAAGCAGACATTGCCTTTTGGCTTTTCAGAGCAAGTTAAACCGGTCTACTTTTTCAAGTTGCTAAATTATGTGTATTATGCGTAGGCTTAACCTGCTAACCCTTAGAGCACTGAGCTATTCAATTTAAATTTTCAGTCACTTGAAGTTGTGTCTCGCTACCGCGATCCTCAACTTCAAGTGACTGAAAATGTATGTGATTTGTGAAATTAAAGTCTCAACATATGGCAGTGTTTCAAGATTGAAGGTATGTTTTACTTTCAACAACTGGTTAACAGGGGTTATATAGTTACTAATAAAAACACAGAAAGTCTACTGTAGTCGACATCAGTGTTTTAGGGGTTGCTATGACATACCAGGTATTCCATCGTTGTCGTCATCATCATCCAGGTCATCAGGGACACCATCTCCATCCGTGTCCAGGACCTCATTCTCATCCAGTATCCCGTCACCATCATCATCAGAATCCAGGTAGTCCGGGATACCGTCGGCGTCTGAATCCTGCGCCAGGTCGGGGAGGCCATCGTTGTTTTTATCCGGATCTCTGGAGTCAGGTATGCCGTCATTGTCATCGTCTTTGTCTAGATAATCAGGGATTCCGTCGCCATCCGTGTCCACATCCCGGCTCACACCTGACAGGGATCGCTCCAGATGATCCGGAATACCGTCATTATCATCATCCTTATCATCTGTATCAGGCACGCCATCGCCATCCGCATCTCCTGGTGCTATCCGCTGCCCTAATAGTCCTCCAATGACGAGTCCCAATATGGAAATCCAGATCATTACCTTGATTCCAGCCATCATTATGGCGACTCAAGGTATCAGTTACGTTAACACACAAAAACGAAAAAAGTCGAAAAACTGTAGTATTTTTACTGTATCCTTTGTGAAGTCGTCAATGTTACGTTGGTGAGAAATAACTGTTTTATATCCTGGTTGATTGTTACTGAGATCGGCGAAACGCAGTGCTTGCAAACGCAGTAGCTGAAAATCACATAACTGACATTTTATCGAAATCCCTGAGATTCAAAAAGCGATGACGGCCGGCGTCGTTCACGGCGGCGCAACAGTACCTCTGAGTCCGAATCAGAATAGACCGGGCCAGATTTGACATGCGCATGGGCAGCTGGCGACGATGTGGACGACAGCGCTGCTCTGCAAAACCAGAAGGCAGTATCTGCTCACTTGTAAATCGAGCAGATACTGCCTTTTGGCTTTGCACGGCAGCGAGTCCCACCCTCAAAAGTCGGTGAGGCCAGGTGCGGCGGCGGCCGGCGATAGCCTCCCAGGCGGAGTGGCTCTGCTCGGCTCAGGTCTAAATAATCTGTTGCCGGATTCGTCTCGGCCGCGTCTGAACCATCCCCGTAAACATCGTTGACACAATGTTGGTGCGATACCGGGCCCTTTGGGCCCAGTATCGCACCAACATTGTGTCAACGCCTTCATCCGCGCCGTGGCTACACAGCCGCCTCGCCGGGGATACTTTTGTCTTGGCCGGGTACTCGACCTGCTCGACAGGACAACCGGCAATCACATTACGTCAGTCTGTTCACTTTCCTGATTGAAAAATATCTCTATTTCACCACAAAAAATACCGAGGTTATTAATTCACACATATAAATAACGTATATACAGGTTACGTGTACTTGTCGTGTATAAGACAGGCCTATATCTCATGGTTTTCATTATAATGTTCATATCCATAGTAGATTTCGCACGGGGCCACGCGCTGCGCGCTCATACAGTCTCACGGGTACAGCTCCACACAGCCTACTTAGCAAGACATTGTTTTAGAGGAAATCGAGCAACGTGAAAATGAATTTTTCATCATAATTGGAATTGTATATAGTCACCGGGGATACACTTATTGGGACCAGCAGTGTACATAAAAATGTTGAATATATCAGTAAGCCCTAATATATGTTTGAAAATATATTTATCTGGTCCAGAGCGTATTAACGTGGAACTTGAATCCAATACATTTTGTTATGTGATAGCCGGTCCAATCTAAGATATCAAGCATTTATCATGTTTATAGCGCGTCATTCTGTCTGATCTATGTCATACCTTAAAAATGTGCCGCTTCAACCCTAATTCAACCCTTACAGCGCGGGGACCGACTTTAGTCGACAGAATCTGATGTCTGTAGACGTCACATTCTGACGACTAAAGTCGATCCCCGCACTGTAAGAGTAAAAATATTTCTAAAACCCGTAGACCCATAACATAGGTATTCAAATGAATCAGAAAGAGCTAACTAAGATATGCATGATGATTTCAAACTTGAAAAAAATTGGTTGCGATGTTTTTGACAAATTATTTCAGCGCTTTAAGGGTTAACGTTAAGCAGCGCCACAAGCCCGACTATAGTCGTTTTTTAATTTGTTCTGTTTTCCGATCAAATCACTGATATTGGGAATGAAGTGTGTTTCTAAACACCAAGATTTGTAAATGTTTGGTCTCATATTATTAATCTAATATGGGTGATTTTCAACCACTTGAGGTTGTGGATCGCGGTAGCGAGACACAACCTCAAGTGGTTGAAAATTTAAACTTTTTAAAACGGGATAAACTATACTCAAATTACTCCTACGAATCTTCAAAAGTTTTGCAATTTTCTGCAAAGCGAATGATTGTTTGATCAGTAAGTGTTTTTTTGAATGATTTTATGTATGTTATTAACCCCTTCAAGTGCTAAGTTTTATACAATTTAAATTTTTCACCGACTTGAAGTTGTGTCTCGCTACCGCGATCCACGACTTCAAGTGGGTGAAAATAACTAATATTTGTATAACTTGGATCAAAACATGTGTCAATATAGCCAATTTAACGTTCATTTCCCTTCAAATTATCTTCTTCCAGGACAAACAAAATGCCCAAAACGTCTGTCATTGTCTATATACGTGATTGCCACTTCAACTCTTTGACCGCCAAGTAATTTGATTTTTTCAGGTGAGTGCAAATTATTAAGATTTGCAAAATGGAGGATAATTATTTTCAAATGTGGCTGATTGATGGCATGTTTTCAAAGGTAGAGGTAGGCCCACTTGATTCCCAAATAAAAGAATGAAAAATATAATCGGGATCGGCTGTTAAAGGGTTAAACTCGCATATTATCACAGATCACAATTTTCACCCACTTGAAGTTGTGTATCGCGGTAGCGATGCACAACTTCAAGTGGGTGAAAATTTAGCATATTAGCACAGATCACACTGCACATTCCGTCCCTTTAAACAACACAATTCGTCTTTTGGACAAAATACGATTCCGTACTGGATTCGAGTCTACATTGGTCATTCATGAAGCTATGATAAATCCACTCGGTATATATGGTTTAGCGGCATGAATCAAGAACAGATCACAGATAATTTATATAAACAGGCTCTTGAACTCTAGATCATCCATGGAAAGGCAAACATCAGAATAATTGAGTTACTATATTGTCATGTGCTGGTCCGTATTTACCAGGTCAAATTACTCCAGATTAAGTCATTAACCCTCATAACGCTGAAATACTTTTGTATAAACCATGGAGACCAAAGGGGTTTTTCAATTCATCATAAATGTCTTAGTTAGCTCTTTCCGCTTCATTTGAATACCTATGTTATCATGGTTATGGGTCTATGGCCGTCAGAAATGATCTCATGCACTCTTATAATGCAGGGATAGACTTTAGACTTTAATCTGTCTACAGACGGAAGATTCTGGCGTCTAAAGTCGACTCCCGCGCTGTAAGGGTTTTAACCCCCTTCAACCTGTGACCCCTTCGTCCAGCGAATTGCGAGTGTTTTTTCTGCAGTCAGGTATATGAGATAATTATGTATGTATTTCAAACATTTTCATAACTTTTGTCGACACTTGACTTTGCTGTATTCTTTTGGTCATTGCAAAACATGAATCGCCATTACGATTCGTGTTTTGCAATGATTTTTAGGAATTATTTAATTGACGCTACCTGGGATATAATATCAAAATAAGCATCTTTTTGAAAAAATAAATTGATCGCGTCAACGTGATTTATATAAATCTAGCAGTAATGTAAAATATAAGAAGAATGATTTTTCTGGTTGCAGGGACCTTATTAATATTATGACAGCAGCCGTTTCACTTAAACTGATAACGTACCCAACAAACACACGAGACGTTGACCCAATGCTGGGTTGATGCTGGGTCGGCGTCGTAGACGGTGGACCGTGTTGATGGGTAACGACAACACCTGCTGTGTCCACCTTCGGGCGACATACGCGACTATTATGAATCATTATCAGCAATTAATCGCCCATGTTTTTATGCTCGGAAAAACATTGTGAGCACGCCATATTTTTCCATCACCAACGGGGCGAGCACATAATATGGATGGCATCAAGTACAAGTGGCTAACCCACATTTTGACGAATTTTTTGAAAAAATCGCGTTGCAACATGAAGTACAGTATAAAACAAATAAATACAAATTAACACAAAAAGGAAACGAAATCAGTGACCAAATGGTCTAACCTTGAATGTGAAACTCGTATATTGATCAAGTTGTTGCTATCAATGACATTTATTTTCATTGTTTTTTTTAATGTGGGTTAGCCCACTTGTGCATGATGCCATCCATATACCTCAACATTAACAGAATGACCCAATGGACATAAATCCCACATTTTACGCGCACCCGAGCCTCCAGTTACGCATACCTGAGCATCGGTTACGTGTACCGGAGCGTCGGTTACGTGTATACTTCGGATACACGTAGACAATGTTTTGGCTATACGCGTGAGATCTATACTCAGTATGTTTATGTGTAATCATAATAGTTTGCACGTAGGCTAAGTATATTATGAGTTACGTGTAACCGACTGCGGTTACGCGTGGCCTAGATTTTGGCTCCGCATTCAATGTATCTCAGCTACGCATATAGCCGAAGTCGGTTACACTTGGTCGAGATCTCGGCTACGCGTAAAGTGTCTCGGCTACGTGTAGCTGAAGTCGGTTATGCGTAGCCGAGATCTCAACTACGCGTGCCCGACTTCGGCTGTGCGTAGCCGAGACACCTTACGCGTAACCGAAATACCTCACGCTACGTGTAGCCAAAGTCGGTTACACGTAACTGATAATATAATAACCCTATGCATAAAATGGTATGATTACACGCAAACGTACTGAGTTACGAGTAAAGTGTTGATCTTCCGCCTAGCCAAAACATTGGCTATGCGAAGCCGAGGCTAGGGTGTGCGTAACCAAGGCTGTTGGCGTATTCTCGTACAAGTAACAATATATCGCAGGCTTCGGATTGGTCGAGATGGCCCCATCTCGACCAATCCGAAGCCTGCGATATATTGTAACTTGTACGAGAACACGCCACCAGGGACGCGTAATGTGGGATTTATGTCCCACAGGGCTGGTCATAAAATAGAAATTACACATGACTACAACTGTAACGGTTTCTTAAAGAGAAAAAACACATTAATATGATGTTGAGTTGTAATAATAATAATTGCATGATCACAACTGTAACAGTTTCGCAAAGAGAACAATACGTTAATATGATGTTGAATCACAAGTATAGTCGAATTAAATGAGAACTGCTATATAACATACATGTATCACAAAACAACAATTATGCATGATTACAGCTGTAATAGTTTCTCAAAGAGAAGAAAACGTTAATATGCTGTTGAATTGTAAGCATAATCGTATCAAATGAGAAATACTATAAATGATATTGCGCAAGACGAATTTACTACGCATGATTACCTGCTTACAGCTGTAACAGTTTATTCTATGGCAATACACTCAGTAGGTGTTTACAGATATAACTTTAAGTATTGACTCTAACATGAAAAACTATGCGTGTGTCAGTTTCTGAAAATATCTTTTGCCGTACGAATGTTGTATTTTTCAATAATAGGTTCAGAATGCGAGTAGTGGGGACTTCTCTCTGTTATTAGTATTGGGCGGGGCCCCTAGGGTATTGGTTAGCACCGCTGCCTCACACGAGTTCGGGGTTCGTTTCCGGTCTCGGCGGTTTGAAAGAAACAAAACAATTTCTTCCCCATCCACTCGCAAAACTAAGTATTGTTGGGAGCCTCCGTGACCGAGATATAGCGTGCTCGGCCTCAGACCTCTAGGGTTTGAATTTAGAATCCTGTGTCTGGAGAGCATTGTCATCTCATTCATCTCATAGTCCTCATATCAGGGTAAATTGCTTTGCCCAAGGACACAACATCGAAATAATGTCCCAATATTGAGAGGGGAGAAACATGATATTTCTCTGAAAATCCTGCACCAAACGGGATTCGAAACCGCACGACAGACAGTAGCATTAGCAAAGCTCCATGCTCTAGCCATTGCACCACATCCCTCTTTTTGAGATGAATACATGTATATCAAGTATGCCTCCCCAGGTTTGCTTCATATTATATTTATTTTTGTTGAGTAAATCTGCATAATGTGCCTCTTTTGCGAGACAAATATTCCTTCTCAGGATGCAAGTATATATTCGCAAATTTATCTTCCTTGCTCCAGATACCTAGATAATCGATATAATTTATCAAATTTATCTTCCTTGCTTCAGATACCTAGATAATCGATATAATTTATCACGTTGGCCTATACATGTACATAATTATTGATTTTTAAGTATTACCGTTGTTAACCAGGGCGACATGTTATGCTTTTTTATATTTTCTTTTCATACGTTTTATTGGGAAGTGTTGATTTTTAATTTATTTTCACTATGGTGTTCAAAATACTTTTAACATTTTTATTGAAATCAGTTGTATGCTTCGAATCTACCAAAGTCGAAAACTGTTTCGATTTGACCTCATTTTCGAATTTTTTGAAAGCATCGTGGGTGTCTATATATATATCTCCGAGTTTAATATTAATAAGTATGAGCATAATTAATGGTATCCAGGTAAATGACAAGACCGGCATGATAACTCTGCACCGCCCCTTGAAGTATCAAATTATATCCATTAAGTTGTTGTAAACTAGGATCATCGTTTCCTCGCAACCATGTCTCATGAAGGAAGGAGAATTGCACTGAAGCGATATCCCTCAATACTGTAATAAATTAACATATCCAGTAACTTGTCTTCAGATGGAATTTTGTATGCCACTTAAGTGTTAATGTAAAGATTATGGCAAACATGTAGCCAAAAATAAATAAACACTTCCTTCAAATATGAAAGCCCAATATATCAAAATTACATTAGTATCAATCAAACTGCTGGAAAAATGCAATGAAAATTAGAAAACAAAAGGGCAAACGTGTGAATCTTGAACTCGACGAAGTGAGTCATCTCTGGATCCAGAGCTACGGGGAATGACACATGTAACTGATGTAACCTGTTAAACACAAATTATGGCTATATACAATAGTCATAATGCATTTTAGGGCGAATGTGGGCTAAGCTTTTAAATAATTTTCATCAGTGCTACCAGACAGATATTTTATTGACAGAAAGAAAGTCATTACAGACTTATTTGTCATAGAAATAAAAGAGATATAATATGTACATATATATACAAAATTGTTTACTTGTTAAAAAATCATGTGACAATATACATGGTATGACACATAACTGAAATCAATTGGCATTGCCATAATAAACACTGGATATTTCGACAATACAAAAGACAAATTAATACTTAAAATAAAATTAAAAGGCATTGCCAAGATAACATATGGGTCTATCATATTGTTTCCCGCACCGAAACCAGAGATAAAATAGCTAATTTGTAGAACATGCAAATTATTATAGTAGCAAAAAAGACACTCTGGAAAACGTAGAAATATAAAATATATACAAGTGCATACTATGCTACAGTAGCTGAAGTACTTATTAAGTACATGTTAAAAATTATATAGTATTCTTTAAAAGATTAAACATTTTATCATGCATGAACAATTAATGTGACATTCCGCGAAACTGGTATCTCCGAGCCATGTGACCATGCAAGCAGAGTCGCTATGAGCTCGGAGATTCCTTGAAATTGACTAGTGGTGCAAAATTACCAACATAATAACAGTAATAATGATGGATTTGTGCCATTCACGCAGAACATTACATACATACACAACATAACGTATTTGTTAGCTTTTCAAAATATACATACATTTGTCTTACATATTTCGCTATAAATCATTTAACACCCTTAGTTTTAAAGTAGGCCTACATGGGCCAACGTCAGCTCGTGAGTTGCATATTGATAATTGCGACTACAGAATTAGGCAATATTTCGCGTTCATTGTTTATAGCATTACAGTGGAGAAGAAGATGTATTTCATCGTCAATTTCGTTTGATTCACACCTTGTGCATATTCGTTGGTTTATTTGAATTATTGGTTTATTGTATCGTCCTCATTCTACATTTAGATCATGTGAGCTCATTCGATATCTCGCCATTGCTGTCATGAGGTGGTTCCCCCTTATGTGTAAGATATATGGTTGAACTACCGCTTGCTATTTCTCTTTTTTTTCATATTCTAGAGTTTGCTAATATTAGTTTAACCTGTGGGATAGCGCAGTTTATTTTACAAAGGGGTGACTAGTTAAGAATTAATCCCACACTTACGGGAGTCGGTATAATGTATCACTATGTCTTAGTAATTCTTGTTTGATATCGGCATAATGTACTTTGTTGTTGGTTCCCAGCAAACACAAAGCGTTGGTCCAATGTTTAGTAGGGCGGATTATGGGTCGAACCGTGACCGGCTGGACAAAAGTATGAAATTTGGCACAGTTACTCCTGCGACATTACTGAACAATTTGAGAAGGGTAGCCCAAAAATCGGAGTAAATTTTCCTTGTAAAAATTTCATTTTACGTAACCATGGCAACACAAAAAACCTAAATCAATAATATCTGTGATTTAATGCCTAATGAATAAATAAACCCTTCTAAAAACTGATGTACATGGAAAATACATCATCATCCTAAATAGAGCGGCAGTGAAACCTTTGTTTTGCTAGAAATTCCTGGTTACCATAGCAACCAGGTATGCATTATTACAGAAATTTAATTGTACTTGTCATTATTCTTTAAATTAACGGATTATAGCGTTACAAAGAGTTCTATTAACAATAACAGCGCTTCTGTAAAACATTATAGACAATCTCAGATAACAGTGATAGCATAAACAAGTGAGGATAATACAGTAATTATCATGTTGCCATGGATACCGACGAGCTATCCTCTGACACATTTCTTCACAAAATATATACACATACATTACATAGATGATTTAAATAACCACCAATTCATTATTTGAAAAAAAACTTAATCTCCCCATGTTTGCCTCAACCCGACATCGGCAATTTTATGATGTCATCATTTTATGACGTCACACCGTGCTTATTACCGCTGATCACTCAGATCGGACAAACTTTTGTCTATCACTCAATAATTAATAATTGTAAGGGGTCTTGTCAAGTTAAAAAAATCCCAAAATCCGGGAAAAACTCGGATTGGTCAGACCAAACCCACCCACCCCCCTATCCAAATTTTTATTTTTTTTGAAACATTTGGAAAACATGAAAACATCACAAAAAACACCCAAAAAAACAAAATTTGAGTTGGGGCTGGACCCACCCACCCACTTCCGAGTTTTTCTCGGATTGTTGGATTTTTTTTAACTTGACAAAGTCCCTAAGCGACTGAACATCATGCAGGGTCGGATAGATCATGGTCTTATTTGACCCATTGGAACGTTTTTTTTCTGGCAAATATATACAGCCGGTTGTAAAAGGTCGGCAAATAGAATTCGTATCTACAAATGTGTCGGAAGAAAACGTAGGGGGACTACCTCGTAAACAAGCTGCTGAAAATGTGTAAGAAGCCAAAATTCAAAATGGCTACCGGTGGCCAATTTTGGATCTGATTTTTTTCTAACTTTTGGAAAACAAATCCAATCTTATTATGCGATCACTCATTTTCGACTGAATCAATGATGACAAATTCATAAAATGGTTATTGAAGGTCATCTAAGGATGAAATCCAAGACGGGTGCCATTCAGGATGTATGTTGTTCTTAACTTTGAAATAAAACTTCCATGTAGCAAACCTTTTCGACTAAATCAATGATCGCAAACTCAATAACAATATGTTTTATGTTCCAAGATACTCCGCGTGTTATCAAATCCAAGATGGCGGCCATTTTTATTCCAGTTTATTCATTACATGTCAAATAGAAATTCCATCGTAAACAAGCTGCTTAATTATTTGAGAGCCTTGGGAAAAAATCATTAGTGTGACGAAATTTTTTCATTTTTGCTATTTCACTCATTTTCTCACATGTTTTCAGTAGCTTGTTCACGCGGGAGTCCCTCTAAGTTGTGATCCTTGGCACATGTAGATATGATTTTCAGAATCAAACCTTTTACAAAAGATCGTGTCTGTTAAACCAGTCTGGGCACTGGTAAGGGTGGCCTAACAATTCGAAAATTGTACCTGTTTTATTAGTGACATCAAATCAATGGTATAAAAAGGAAATCATTTCATTGCTAATATACATGTATTTATATCATGCGAAGAATGGTTACCATGACAACCCATAATCAGCTAATTGATATGCTTTGAAGCAAACCCATGTGTTTGAATGTGCCATGGGCCATACAATTTCACAAATAATCACTAATAATCTTTTCATTCGGGCTCGTGTTTATTTCCACATAGGCCTACCATACTAAAATGTTATGTATAGCATGATACTGATGTTTGTAAGCAAGACAACGAAGGCCCACAGTACTCTTTTCGTCAGATGTTGCATTGGATTTGCTTGTCTTTAACATACATAGACTATTTGTTAAATTTATATTTTAATTGGATACTTTTGTTTAGTAATGACGTCTGTTACGTATTTCTGGTATTTATTATTGCGAAACTGTTATATTGTGGGAATATATAAAGCAACCTTTGTGTACACAATTGTGTGTATCCAAGTAGGCCTACAACAGCTCAGGACACTTGTCAAGTGTATTGCCAATAATACAGGTGGTTGGGCATATTTAGACATGTTATCTCAATTGCTGGGCCATTAACACAATGAGCATTATCTTTTGGGTCTAAAATGTAATTGGTAAAATCAATTTTCTCACTTATTCCTTCACGCCTACTAACCAACTCACGAATACAAAATTATCAGTGAGGTCCACAGCGTCACAATAGTTTTTGATGGAATCGTTGTTTTCAATCCTGTCGCATACATTAAAATTTATTGTGCGATTTAGGCAGTGCCCAGCAGTGTTGGAGCTGTTTTCTGAATTCCAATAAGAATCAATTTTCTCACTTATTCCTTCACGCCTACTAACCAACTCACGAATACAAAATTATCAGTGAGGTCCACAGCGTCACAATAGTTTTTGATGGAATCGTTGTTTTCAATCCTGTCGCATACATTAAAATTTATTGTGCGATTTAGGCAGTGCCCAGCAGTGTTGGAGCTGTTTTCTGAATTCCAATAAGAATGTTTTCATGTCTAATATGTATGGAAAACCAGCGTGTTCCAGTGCACACAAATACAGAAGAAAGGCCTCTAGTGATGCCATAAGTACAGAAGTTCATTTGGGACATAAACAAATTCTAATCCGTTATAACGGTCTATTTTTCCGTTATAACGGTCTACGAAATACTAGACCGTTAAAACGGATTAGTATAGCGTTATAACGGGTTAGTATACCGTTATAACGAAATAATAGACTTATAACACAATAGTAGACCATTATAACGGGTTATTAGACCGCTATAACAGATTAATAGACCGTTATAACGAAATACTAAACCGTTATAACGAAATACTAGACTGTTATAGCGGAATATTGGACCATTATAACGGATTAGCAGACGGTTATAACGAGACAATAGACCGTTATAACGGAATAATATACCGTTATAGCGAAATACTAAATCGTTATAACTGAATACTAGACCATTATACCGGACTAGTATGCCGTTATAGCGAAATATTAAACCGTTGTAACGGATTAGTAGACCGTTATAACGAAATAGTATACCGCTATAATGAAATAAGAGACCGGAATAGTAGCCCGTTATAGCGGAAAGGGTGAACAGTCACAACGAAATATTAGACGTTATAACGGAATAGTAGACCATTATAACGAAATATTAGACCGTTATAGCGAAATACTAGACCGTTATAGCGAAATATTAGACCGTTATAGCGAAATACTAGACCGTTATAGGGGAACAGTAGACCGCTATAACGGGTTAGTACAACATTATAACGGATTAGTAGACCGTTATAACGGATTAGTAGACCGTTATAACGGATTAGTAGACCGTTATAACGGATTAGTAGACCGTTATAACGGATTAGAGAAAAACATCTTCATGTCCTTAATGCACTTCTGTATAAAAGTCATAGAGGCGGTGTGCTGGAATAAAAATCGGAACAAGATGATGTTCCAAAATTAAGATGTCGGATTTACCTTGAGCAACACCGGGCTACTGCCCAACCAGATCAAGAAAATCGCCTTTTGTTTTCAAGAGAGCCTTATTCAAATGCAAACCACCGAACATCACTATAATTTGGTTTTTATCGTAGATTTCTAGCCACTGCCATTGGGTGGATTCAACAACGGCAAATACTGGCTGATCAACAACAACAACAGCAAGTACCCAGGATTAAGATATTCTGTTACGTTATGCTGTATGTCCATCCGATGTCTAATTATAGCCACAGATGCAGCCTTTTCATTAAACAAAGGGACACATAAGTCAAAAGGTTGTTGTTCAAATGCATGAAAGCTAGAGGCCCATGTTATATAGTGTCTCCAGACTCGAGTCTATCCTTATATAAAACAGAAACGGTTTGTTTTTGTCCCGCAGTTTCTTTTTCGATGGCATTTTCAAAAGCTTTATTAACATTATGTATTCTGTGCGTGGTACATGAACGTAGCGCTCTCAGTGAGACCAAGTCAGCCTGTGTACTAATACACCCACGACTCGTGGAATAATACCAAACATCAAGCACCCAATTGTGGTGGAAACTGCAAAATACTCATTCCAGTGCCAAGGGGGAGGTGACACAATGGTATCAATTCAGTTTGACAGCATTCAGAAACCACCACAAAGGTTTATAGTTTTTGCTGAGCCAGTGTCCTTCATTGAAAGGGAAAGTGATTTTTATTAATCTATACTTTCCATGGTATACACAATCGCCCGCTGCTTGAGCTGGGGCTAGTAAAACGAATAATAAAACCCGAATAAAATTGAGCTTTTTCACTGTGAATGTCGATAACGGTTTGATGGCGTGGATAGCCTACTGTACGCTTAGTAGCCCTTGCTAAATTTCAGGAAAAACGGCTGAGAAATCAAAGAAAACATGCCCTATTGGCATTCAAAATCGAAGTCCTTAGTGGTAATAACATTTTCGAAGTCGAGACAACCACGAGGGGGGAGGGGATAATTTTATTTTTCACAAATAATATTTCAAACATCTATACATATTTATTTTATTTACATATTTTGTAAAAAATATATGGTTGTCTGTCAGAGGATATCTCGTAGGTATCCATGGGAACATGTACCCTGATGACATCGCAAGGCTCTGACACAGTGACCTCCATTTTTAAATGTAATAGTTCCAATACGACCACAAGTTTACGCCTGCTGAAAATGGCCTAGTTTTCATAGGCACTTGAAATATTCGTCACAATTTTTTGGCATTCGAGTTTTTTGGTAGGCAGTGCAAGTGTCGTTTTCACACAGCTGGCTGTGTAAACAAAATGGCGGTCACTGTGACTGGGCCTCGCGCAGTAAATGAGTTAGGGGCCCAGTCATACCGGGTAGGGAACATGATCATTACTGTATATCCTCACTTGCTTATGTTATCACTCTCTGAAATCTGAAATTGCCTATATTATTCCAAAGAAGGGCTGGGAGTGTTAATATAAAAATTGGGTGACGATATAGGCCGTTAATTTGGTGAATAAAGACAGGTACAATCAAATTTCTGCATTTATGTAAGCCTGGTTGCTATGGTAACCGAAAATGTCGAACTAACCTTGTGTTTTACTGGCGCTATGTTTAAGGTGGTATTGTATATTGTCGTCAATATTAATTTTATAGAGGATGTATTTATTCAGCTCACTTGAAATCACGTATAGTACAGATATTATTGATTTATGTTTTTAGCGTTGCCATGGTTACGTAAAACATGATTTTCACTACGAGAATTGACTACGATTTTTGGGCTACCCTTCTGAAATTGTTCAGTAGTGTCAAAAGAGTATCTGTGCCAAGTTTCCTACTTTTGTCCAGCCGGTCACGGTTTCGCTTGTTTTGGGCCATAATCCGCCCTACTAGATAGGCTGATTTTGGGACAGCGTCGTAGGCGATGGCCCAATATCAGCCCAACATTGGGCCAACGCCTCGTGTTTGCTGGGTTGTGTGTTTTCTAATATTCATTCAACTGTTATGAAGATATATATAATAAACTCGCCCAGAATCTCAGTGATCTGGCGAGTGCTCCAATTACATGGTTTCGTTTCACAGAATGAAAAAAAATAATTAATTATAATTTAAAAATATTGATATCAAGTCAAAAATATAATATTAATATTTACAGGCGAAATTCTTCGACTCCATTAAAATTTGGATATTTAATTATTTCTCCTGGAGTCGGCACAATTAACATTGGGGGACAGGACGTTGCCAGCTCAGACTCACTGCGCTCAGTGGGCATTCTTGTGTAGGCAATCTAGACTAGATAGATAAATTCGGATAGAAGCCGGATGGATTCAGACTCTTCTATCTTTTGATTGCTGTCGACTTCGGTGAAGTTATGCACTTTGATTGAATTTAAATGTCAAAATAGAATAAAGTATTATGGAATGGTATTAATTTATTAATTGTTGAAAATAAAATATTAAGGCGACTCCTTATGTTGAGAATTTTTCACTTTTGTCAATTTAAAAAAAATAATTCATATGAAGGCGAAGCTATATAGCCTACTGATCTTAAATAAAATACAAAAGCATACATTTTTTTAAAGCACTGAAAATTACTTAACTAGTTTTATTTTCCAAGAGGTATATTGTAATGTAAACAAGACTACCACAAAAATCCACGATCTCAGACAGAATGATAAAAGTAACCACATAGTTATATCAATAGCTGCCGCCCTTAATTGGTCTGGGAAAGCGATGATCACCCACGGCATCAACGCTGGGCTGACGGCATCAACATGTGGCCCAATGCTGTGCTAGCATTCGACAATCCTTTAGGTGAAAAAACTGTATGTTTCAGTTGTTGATGGGTTCTTATAAAATATTATTAAGAAATAATTTTGAAAATCTGAAAAATCCGAAAAAATGCCAAAATGATCCGCGGGATAGGCCTCCACTATTTCATAAAAAAAAATTGAAAACCAAATTTCATGTTGAAAAATTGTCAACATAAGCAGTACCTTTAATCAGTTGAACCACTAAGCCTTGGATAGTGGGGACACCTGGTGATTGAACAATAATTAGATAACTATATGTTTTGAGATAATCTGCTAGTAAACTAGTCTAGACAAGCCTAGCCTACTTGAATAACTTTGTCACTGTCAATAATTATTACTTTGATAACTCGACCAGCTAGAGAAATTTGAAACGTCAGTAGACCTAGCCTAGCCCTTTCTAATTAAAAAGATAAACTATGCATAAAAAATTGCCATTGTTGGGCATTCCTTTATCAAACTACGGGAATACTGTGAAAAATCATCTCAATGAGTACGGTTATTTACACTATTTAAAAAGTATCCAAGGTGCAATCATAACGTTAGTGGCCAAAAGAGCCTGTAAAATATGAACAAACTTCATCACATAGCTCAGTCCTAGAGATCAGAACCAGCTACTTGACATCCTGGATGCTGAGTTTGCAGTCAAAGGCAAGGCACTCTCGTGGTTCAAAACATACCTGAAAAACCGTACACAGCAAGTTCAAATGGGCACAACAACATAAGAGCGTGTACCTTTACACTATGGAGTCCCACAGGGAGCGCTGCTTGGTCCTGTGATTTTTACGTTGCTGAAAATACCACTGCAACGTATTTTAAAACGTCATGGTATCAAGTACCACAAATATGCAGATGACTTGACCCGTACAGCTCTGGAGACAGAGAAAGAGCAGTTGCGCAAATGGAGGCATGTGTTCAAGAGGTCAGGCAGTGGATGGCATATAGATGGCTCAAGTTAAATGATGAAAAAACAGAGATGACCATTTTTACCTCCAAATACCATCTTTATCAATATGGCACATACAATATTGAAATCGGCGACAGTGCCATCAGTCCTGCTAAGTGTGTGCGAAACTTTGGCGTCAACATGGACCAACATCTCTCCATGGTACAACAAGTAACAACAGTGTGCGGCACCTGTAACTACCATCTTTACAGGCTGGCTTCAGTACGTCAGTTCTTGACCACAGACGCCACTAGAAGTGCAGTCCAGGCACTCATCACATCTCGCCTGGACCACTGCAACGCTCTTCTGGTCGGTATGCCAGCAGCCAAGCATACATACAAAATAGCAGGGACAGTATTTAAATGTCTGCATGATTTGGCCCCTTCTTACTTGGTGGAGTTATTAACCATACATCAACGCGACAGTCCTCTCCGCCAAGTAGACACTCTTCAGTTCTGTCAGCCTGTAGCAAAGAAGAGTGTCGGGCAGCAAGCGTTCAGTGTAACAGGTCCCAGAGTGTGGAATACCTTACAAAACTGTAACTTTGTAAAGTGGCAGTTTAGCGGCTTCAAATTCCGATGGGGACGGTATGTGAGTCTGTTGAAAATTCAGCTCATCTTTCTTTCCGTGACTTTGCTGTGTATAGTCACCCTGGTTCTAACTCAGGTTAGCAGTGTTGTTGTTATTATGTCTTGTCTCCAGGAAGTTACATTTAGGGGCCTACCATATCGGTTGGTAATTGTAGGATTTTCAATAAAATGAAGTTGTGACTATATCTTTCTTTGCGTGACTTCCCAGCAAACACGGGACCTTCAGGCGATTCTGGTACAATGTTGGCCAGCGTTGGAGACAATTGGCCAACATTGTATCAGCATTGGCCAAATGTCTCGTGTTTGCTGGGATTGGTGTGTATTGTAACGTTGGCTAGTTTAATTACTATCAATTTGGCTAGCCAATTGGCTGTAAGGATCTTTACTTGTCGCTTGGTAGAGATGTAGCGGATGTATGCTTTTGAAGAGTGGCTAATTATATTCTTTTTCGGGGGCACCTGGTTTTTATTTGTCATTCCACACTTGCGTGTGCAGTTTGGTTTTTCTGATTTTAGACCTGATTTTCTATGTCAACTATTGCATACAATTTTGTATTATATTGATTTATTAATATGATTGTTATATGGTTAAAATTAACACTACTCGAGTCACATTAAACATAGTACAGCTTTGCATATAAATTGGTTACGCAAAAATTAGAAGAATTTATAATTTAAAAATCAGAACTACACTCTGAATGTTTAGTATGTCTCTTTTCGGATATTATATTAGTTAACAGGCAAAGAAAAGAGAGACATTCAAAAAGACCTAAATGTCTGGTGACTCTGGTTGAGGATGCAGTTAACCCTTTCAGCCCTCACGATGCATTAAAGCATCATTTTTTATCTCTAAAAAATGACTCAATTTCTTACACCTAAGGGTTTTGGAACAACATTTTTTGTTGATTTTTTTAAATAATAACAATACATTTTTTTAATTTGCCACCCACTATAAGTCATCTTCATTCAAATTCAAAAATAGACCAAGTGGCTAACACTACACTGAAGACTAAAAACCCTTACATTATTATCATCAATTTCAGTTCAATCTATGTAAAAAATAATTAAATAATAGATCAGCCATTACCTTGAACAACGGGGAAATAAATGTACACATACAAAATATTTTTTATTTCAAACATATTATTTATCTTATTATTCAATCAAACTTCAGAACATCTGCCGATCAATGAGGAACGCTTACTCCCAATAATGACGTAGGGCCTACAGTCCGTACAAAATTCACTGTGGTAAAAATGAACACCTCATCATTGGTCACATTGTGGAAATGGTTTTCAACAGCGAACTGACTGGTTTGAATAACCACGCCAAATTCAATACTACTGGTTGAATGTTGAAGGGTCTAGCCCACTAACTAGTTTTAACCAAATTAAAACTTGTGCATTAATCATGTTAATAATCATTAAATTTAAAATATTTTTGTTGAAATCTATTAGTTTGAAGATATTTTACCAATAGGAACCAATTTAGCGCGGGGACTGTCTTTTCGACGTAGGCCTATAACAGGGTCACCGCATTGAAATAATCAAAATATCTACATTGACATTTATGATGACTTCAAATTGAAAAAACTTTGATCTCCATGGTTCATATAAAAACATTTCAGCGCTTCAAGGGTTGACCAACTGCCAATGCACCAGACGAGCTTTGTGACAACCATGTGACAACCATGACTGAAACTAGGTGGCGGGATAGTACCTTTAATTTCCCAGCTATGCCGTATACATTGACGGAAATAGCCGATGATGCCACCATCATGCAACAGTACACACACATTTTAATGTTACCATAAATTGTAACATTTGAAAAACAATGACAAAGTTATCCCGACAGACTATTGTATAAACTCAGAATTATTTTGAATTTGAAACAGATGAAATTCTTAAAGCTAGCCTACTTGCCCTTTAATAAACACAATTGAGAACATTAAAACAACCCCACCTTTCCATTTGGTTCGGTAATCGCTCGACACTCAGAGGTACTAGGTTCGAATCCGGGCCGGATGTCTGTTATTGAGATTGTAATTATACAGTACTCAAAACGAATACTGTTCAAAGGCCTGGAGCGTGCAATGCTGCCTATTTAGTATGGCAAGAGAAAATAGTTCACGAGCAAAGGGTGGATTAATTTTTGTAGCCTACATTTTTAAGACCCTTGTGGTGGCAAGAAAACATATTTTGATGTTAACAGCTCGAATTTTAGTTCCATGGTCGTTTTTCACCGCTTATATGGGGGTACCCTCGAGCCTGTCCAAAATCAGGGGGTAGGGTTACGCAGACGTATGTCGTTGCTTTCCTAGTTCATCAATATACACATGCAATATACCATATAACAGCTAATTAAATTTCCGTTCAAATGATGCATTGCAACAAATACGTTGAGGGCAAAGGCCCTGGTGCAGTGGTTAAAGCTGCCTGCTTGGAAATTCGGAGATCACGGGTTCGAACCCAACTATGGCCTTCAAGTTTCAAAGAAGCAAAATGTTTCTTCCCCGCTCACTCGTAAATATTCAATATTGTGGGGAGCCTCCGTGACCGAGAGGTAGCGTGTTCGGCCTCGGACCGTCAGGGTCTAATTTCGAATCCAGTGTCTGGAGGCAGTGTCATCTCATTCATCTCACCATCCTCAGGAGGTTCTCTTGGCCCAGTTTAGCCTATCATGTACATAAATACGGCCTAAACCCCTGTTCATTTCATTTACAAATACGTAGAAATGTGTTTTTATTACGAACTAATCAGAATCGACAACAAAACAAGCTAGTCAAAATGGCCACGTGGAAACGACTTAATAAAACATAATTATTGGCCATATCTATATTGACCTATGTTTTCTGAACCTAGATGTGGATATATACCTAAACTGAGTGGTATTTAGATTTGTACATGGCATATACATTTTAAATGAGAGAATATTGCAGCCTTTTTTAAATATGTGTGTATTTAGCCTGGGCTGAAATATGAAACCTTGAACTCTGCTCGACATTTGGGTTCAATTTTTTTCCCGCTTGTTTTTACATAATTTGGGTGTGCTGAATTGGAGTCTGTCGGATAAAATTCTATCTTTGGTGGCCTTCACCCTCGAATAAGCATAACAAAAATGGCCGTCGAAACCTCATCTTTTCTATATTTTAGTTTTACATTAAGGCACAATGTTCGGTTTCTGCATTATTTGGAGTTGATAAATTTATCTGTCATGTCTTTAGATAAAAAAGACCTTTATTTGACCCTCAAATTCGGAATGGTTACCAACACACAAATAAAAGCGTTTTTTGTGCATCTGAACTATAATAAAAAAACCTCACTTCGTCTCCTTAGATATGAAAGGGTGTATCTGCCACTTTACAAAGTGGCAGATACACCCTTTCATATCTAAGGAGACGACTTGTTTAACATGTTTAATGGAAATCCAAAAAATATGACGCTGAAGCGGCTACGTTGACAGAGACGGTGTATATGACTACGTAACACTATTTTCAGAGCGATGAGACATCATGACAAACTCGACAACTTTTAGCGTTTATCAGAAGTATGTATCGTAATGAAAAGAAATAGGGGCCTAACTATTAAATGCTAACAGTTGCTAAAATAAAATCTGAATTAACTACATTCAACAAGCTGGACGACGACGACGACAACGGACAACGGACGACACTATAATGTGACAACAATATCCGAGAAAAAGTAGTTATGAAATTGAACCCAAACAACAAGCCCCGATTGTCACAAAACTACCGTTCGGTGCTAGGGTTCTGTCAATCAAAAACTAATTAACTGTTGCCGTCAATGTTTTAGCATGTCAAGCTCTCTCACTTTGCACCTTTATTGTCCTCTTGGGAGCAGTCTTAAGTTTATTAACCCTTTAACCGCCGGTGCCGTATATATTCGGGTTTTCATTTTTATTAGCACATTAAGTACCACCTTTTAAACATGTTAATGATAAAATGTGACATCAATCAGCAATATTTGAAAACAGTTGACCTCCATTTTGTCAAATCTGAATAATTTTCACTCACTTAAAGTTGTGGATCGCGTTAGCGAGACACAACTTTAAGTGGGAGAAAATTCGGATTGCATAATTTGGCGGTTAAAGGTTTAAACTGTGACCATACATGGCTTGAAGTATGCAATAGTACATAACGAAGAGCAAATCTATGTGTGGTTTACTCTTGTGGGAGCGCATGTACACACATTTAGCCCACCGGGGTGACAAGTGTTCACCAGGAAGAAATGGGTGAGCGTGTTATGTCACACGTCACTGCACGCCATCTTTCCACGCAATGCTCGCTGCTCGCGATGTCGCAGGTCTCGCAGACAAAGAGCCTTGCTGTCAGGAAGATGCTGCACGCGTTCAGCCATGTGGTTGACACGCGCTGCGATCTGGAAGGTCAATACGACGACCACGAGTCGGTATACATTTTGAGATCACTTTAGTCTAGAAATGTAGGAAATAACTGTGACTTTATATTATTTCTGAACCGTTGTTTAACCCTATCAAGCCTGAATTTACCATTGTCATCTTCATCCACTACAAGCCGCGAATTGCTGTCGCAATTCTCGACTTGTAGTGGATGAAGATGATTTTATGTGGGTGAGAAATTAAAGAAAATTGGAATGTATTGGTTAACCAGTTTTATTGAAATTTACGTTCTAAAACCCTTGGTCGTAGGAAAATTAAGTTTGTTTTCAGGGATGTAAGATGTTGCTTTAATGCATCGTGTGGACTTAAAGGGTTAAAGCTGAAATATACAAAATGTTCTCATATTTATATCAACTTTGATTTTTTTTGTGAATTGATAGGCCAACTAGTATTTTGTGCGCGTATACATCAATTAGATTTTTGGAACATTTGCTTTTTACCTAGATATCTGTCATTCCAAGTGGAATCCCTATTAATTTGCTGAAAATGTGGGTTTTTTTCACCAGAGACTGAGGTATGTGCTTAAAGTGTTGTTATATTTTCAATAAAACATAAAGTGTAAAGGGTAGACTCCCATCTGGTCAAGTAGCCTATTTAACCACATAGCGAAGCTTATATTTTAAACACAATGGGGCCTACATACTCCGTGCCTTTTCAAATGTACCATTTGGTATCACACATCAATAATATGCATCAAACATGTCGCTGTCGTTATAAAAATGCATCTTTATTATTTTCATTTATTTTTCAGTTCAGGATTGCTAGAATGAAATTAAATAAATATAATATTTCACCATATTTACAATTCTTGTGAGCCACAACTACTGGTAATACGTTCTCTCCCCAGATAACCTCGGAGAATTCACCCTTCTCGGCAAAACTGTTACCGGCTGGCTTACACCAGTCCGCGGGAGTAAATCAAGGGTGTATACAAGTAACAACAAGTAACAAGTATATATATACGCACACATCAATCTGTGATAGTTAGATTGAATTGCTCCAACTTAGCAGGAGCAATCTTGTTATCTTGTTTGTCGGGCATGATGGCGACGTTTGACATTTGTAATCAAATCGGGCGAGTAGTATATCAGTGGGGGAAGACGGCAACCACTACAACTATACTGTACATTAAGACGTTGAAGGTAATACTGGGACTTCTCATTATAGCAATATTTGAGAATTTTGAGCAACAATTTTATTTGTGTGTTTTTGACAGTTCTTGATCGTGGGCAGTCAAAAAATAACCATTATACTCTTCTCGTCATCCTTATCTTCAAAAAAGGGACGACCTCGACAAAATCGCAATATAATTTTTTTTGGTGGCATGTGTTTTGGAGAGCCCCTCAGCAACACATATTAAAAGTCGGAGTGCTCGAAATATCATAAAATCACCAATTAATAAAGCCATTACCGAGATATACATTTCCAGATGTATCTCCATAAATAATCATGGTATCACGACAAACAGGGTGTTTACACCTATGTTTACCAGTGTTTACACCTATGTGAGACAAGAAAGACAACTGTGTCATTAATAATTTAATAAAATTGCTCTGAACGACGTAATATGTAAATATAGCAAATTAGTATGTCTACTGCCATTACCTAAATATACATTTCCAGCTATATCACCATAAATAGTCATAATATAATCACAAACGAGGTGTCTGCACTCATGTTTTGAGGGTCGATGAAGACGAGTGTGTCAATAATAATTTAATAAATTTGATATTAATGACTTGAAATGTAAATGGGCGGTTACCATGGTCACATAGTTAACTTTTTTCAACAGCTAACAAAACATCAGTAGTCCTACATGTATGTATATTAAAAGAAAACACAATAAAGTGTGAAATCGTACTGTTTAATAATATAAAGCTACATATCAAATGTTGGAAATAAAAAAAATGCCATCAATTATTATATATAACGAAATAACCAAGCAAAAAAACGTTACGTTATTTTAGCCGCAACCATGCTAGATGCCTGTTGTGAACAATATTGTGTTCGTGAGGGACGATTTGTTCTCAGGCAGTTACTGGCCAGATATTAGAACATGTATTCCAGTGAGTTACATACCAGTTATCATGTTTATGGTAACTCTCACTCGCTTGTACATTAACAGCTATGTAGTATTTTTTATTCATCACCGGCTATGTTCTCTGGAATTACAGAAGAATTTGTACAGTTTATTTCTTTGTAATCGCCACACCCTACAGTACAGTCCAAACCATGTTTCCTGCATGTGCATACACTTGTACAACAGTTTGACATAGCTGGTGATGGATAGAAACACTGCATCTGTTAATTTATAAGCACGTGATAGTTACCATAACTGGCATGTTACTCACTGGGATACATATTGGATTAGTTCGTTTTATTATCTGGTCAGTAATTTTATGAGAAAAGCATATTGTTAAGTAACTGCCTGAGAACAAAATCGTCGCCGTTAATAGCAATTTTATCAAATTATTAATAACACAGTCGTCTTCCTTGTCCCTTAAAACATGGCTGAAGACACCTATCATGATTATTTATGGAGATATAGTTAGTTTGAAAATGTATATTTCGGTAAAGGCGTTATTAATTTGCGATATTTACATATCATTACGTCGTTCATATCAATTTTATCAAATTAATAATGACACAGTCGTCTTCATTGACCCTTAAAATATGGGTCTAGACTCCTCGTTTGTGATGATATCATAATTATTTATGGAGATATAGCTGGAAATGTATATTGCGGTAATGGCGTACTAATTAGCGATTTTATGCTACTTTGACCACTACGATTGTTCTAGACTTTTGATATAGGCCCTATGTTTCTGGGGGGTTGGGGGGGCTATTCAAAATATATGTCACCATATTACATTGTTTAGCATCACCAGCATCAGAAAACTTAAATTAAATCGTATCGATATATACATGATAATTATAGGCCTACATTATGGATCACGTAATATATATAGGCCCCTGCTAATATGTATGATTTCGTACAATACAATACAATACGTAAAACCAATTGTATCGAATAACATTTGGGCGTCAAGCATGTCAGCAAATCTGTTATAGAATATAAAAAAAAAAAAGAAATATCGGTTATATCATCGTTCCATATACATTTTGGTCGGCAAACGACAAATTCCCCCCGTTGCTGCCAGTCAAACCACACCACAAAATTAATAACATTGTCAATTTTGAATTATTTTTGTGGAGCTTAATTTTTTTCAAGTTATACGAAAAATAAATACTCTTACTTACTTCCTTTCTTCTGATTTTTAATTTTTTGTATCATCTGGATCGTGGGCACTCAAAAAATAACCATTACATTGGTAACACGCTCGCATGCAATTGAGATGGTGTTTGTGTTTATAGCGACCGGGCATGCTGGGAGTTCAGCCAGAAGTTTCATGCTGTCATGAAAGTAATATTTTTAAGACTCTGGGTCTCAGATCCGGTTCAATCTCCGGTCACTAAGTGGCTCCATCTATATCTCAATTGCAGGCGAGCGTGATTGGTAAGCATCCCCTTAACAATACGTAAATTCAGTCGTATCGATATATAGTATGGAACACAAAATATATGGTATGATTTCCTACAATACGATGCGTAAAACCAATTGACTATCGAAAAACATTTTGTCAAACGTGTCGGCACATGTGGAGCACTATATTTTAATAGTATTTTTTTTTAATATATAGCAGTTATATTAGAAAAGATATGTTCGCATGACTATAAATAGACGTATTTAGATTGCCTGTGCCTTCTTCTCAGGCGGGCTAATGTCCGCTCAAAGCCAGGTTAATCGTGCAAAAATTTAAAATTTATACTTATAACACTATATCCACATGAGATTGTCTTAATGGCTAGTGGTCATAAAGTTAGAAGCAAGTGCTATATTTGGTATAGATTTACTTGTGCCGGTTTTGTCTACAGGATGATACTTCTGTAAGCATTATATTCAATGCTGTCTAGCTGACAGTAGAGTTTAAAAGAAGATAGCGCAACGGGTATCAACAGTATTGATCTAGTCCCTTATTGCACTATATAGGTATGTAGGGCTACTCGACACATATTTTGACCCGCAACATGAAAGTAGGTGGTGAATGCAGTAGCCAACAAACAGATAGTAACGTTATCTCTACGAAACAATCAAAATATAAGCCTAATCAATAAACTTAGTTTTATTTATGTTTTCCACTGTAGAAAACAGTGCAACACTGTGATGGCAACGGTTGGTTTACTATAGGTGGGGGGTATAATCAACTAAGGCTATTTCTATCTAATAATGATCTGTCAATTTGTAAAGTAGTAGGCCAAGATATAGGCCTACACCCTTTCTTATCCAAGGAGACGATTAATTTATTTGGAGGGTGTACATGGGTTCTGGAAATTATGGATTCTTCCCACTTCACTTCTTACCCATTTTTCTAACATTTGTAAAGTGCTGGACCATTGTCCAACGTCTTCGACGTTGGACAATGGTCCAACACTGTACAAATGTTAGAAAAATGTGTTGTGTTTACTGGGTAGCCTAAGGGTCAATGTTGGACTGATTTCGCAAAAATATGACACGGGATAAAATCGTCGGTTTACAGTGCGAGTTCACAATATGAGGACAGCATATATTATCTGTGTCATGACCGGTGATCTTGGACCAGTGAGTCCAACTGTTAGGACATGATGAATGTTAGCACGGTGCAGTGTATTGGTGGTCAACCTCCTTGACACAAGTCATACGGGATCTGGTGGATATCTGTGAAAAAAAACATAATAAATAGAGGAATACACGCTGATACACTTGCAAGGTAAGCAGATTAAACGATGCATGAGAAACCCACATGAGTTGGCCAGCGTACAGTGCAAGCGTTTCAATCGATGCGTGTAGAACAAAATAATGCAGGCCTCATGTATTGTAGATATACGCTGTACGTGCCTAATATTTGTACGCGGTTGATGACAGATCCATATTTTATATAAAGCACCACTAACACAAATTAAGACATGTATTATTATCATCTATGCTGTGGTTTTCTTAGTTATCAAGGTTATAGTCTAGCTGGTAATAGTCTGTTGTTTTTTTAGTTGTGTATATATAGGGCCCAATATAGGCCCTACGTAGGCTTATTTATTGAATTCCAGTCCCAGTAAACACAAAACATGTGTATAACATTTGTACAACGTCGGCCCAACGTCCTTGACGTTGGTCTAACGTTGTATACTTGTTTTACAAATGTTTCGTGTTTACCTGTTTAATACTAGGGTGACATTGAGCTAATCAGGAATGTTAGTTTAATGTTGGGCCAACCTCGCAGATAATGGGCCAACATTAACCCAGCATTGGTTCAGTGTATTGCGTTTAATGTTGTTTCCAGGTATAGCCTACTGATAATCAGCACATTATCAGTCTCAGATTACATTTTGATCTAATATAATTCTACAAAAAGACAAAATACATTGTGGATGGTGAGATCATACAACTCAGACAGGGGATGTCCCCAATTTAGCAAATCTAGTCAAATTATGGCAGAATATTTGAGATAAAAGTATCAAAATATTATCATTAACATGATTAATGTTATAAAGGCCTAGGCCTATACATGATATATGCTTACATGTATTTATGATAACAATATATAATTATATGAAAATGAAAACCTCTTGAAAAAAGTGTAGCACTTGTGCAATGATGAAAGCAATTAAACCACCAGTAACACTTAACTCTTTAACGTACCACCGGTCCCGATTATATTCGGTTGTTCTTCTTTTTATTAGCACAATAAATATCCCCTTTTAAACAAGTTAAGATATAACGTGACATGAACTAGCAAGACTTGAAAATAGGTAGCCTCCATTTTGTCAAATCAGAATAATTTTTAATCACTTGAAGTTGTGGATCGCATCAGCGAGCCACAACTTCAAGTGAGTGAAAATTCCAATTAAATAACTTGGCAGTTGAAGGGTTAACAACGTGATTTCTTTGCAGCATGGCTCGGTCTCAGGCGGAGGTGAATCCGGATTTGGTAAAGGAAAGGGAAAATGCTACATTTGATCCAGAGCAAATGACTTACGTACTGGACGGGGACATACAGACCACAAGGAGGAAACGTTATATTGGTTAGTAACCATAGTAACGTTAGGGCTATATAGTATTATATTGATGTGGATGTTAATCTGTGTGTTTGTGTTTGTTTGTTTGGGATAGCTAGCCCTGAATGGGGCTGCCCGGGCCTTCTGACATTGTCGATCGCTCTGTAAGTTCTATGTACGTGAGGTTCCCCACTCTGTAGGCCTACTATTGACATGATGCTCATGTCTATGGAAATGTATGTATACATGTTCATTTTACTGTGCACAGATATACGTGAGGCTCCCCATGGTGAACTATTCAATGATCAATACGTAAACAGGGGAAAAGCGTACAGATCGTAGGCTGCCAAGGATAAACGCCCAGCCCAGTGTAATTTTTTCAGTATTGCTATAGTAGCCTATTGCTAAAATACCTAGAACCATGAATTCATGTAGGCCTACATTTTACTAATAGGCCTATGTTTAATATCAAATATTATATATGTTTGCCAGGTGATTTAGGCTTCCAAGTCGCTGAGTACGCCTACTAGTATCCCACTGGGCCGACGATGTTGTTGCGACGTTTCATCAACATCATTAAAGTTGATTCAACGTCGCAGCGACGTCGTATGCCCAGTGGGATCTACATACTAGGCCTAACTTATATTCTATTTTCACACGCTATGCGTAGGTTTACTTATTATTCAGGAATGATATTTATATTTATCATATTTTGTACAAACTTCGTGATCATAGTGAATCATTATGAGCTGTTGATAAAATTATGTTTGTGAAGTGTGTATGATTGTCATATTATTTATCATAACAGAAAATTTGGCTTTGTCTGACCCGACATGGAAAGGGGAGGATTTCGCTTTCTTGTCTCGAGAGGAACGTTTCACAGACGGTGTCAAAAAAGGTGTATACCTCCGCAAGAAAATGAAGGAGCTTGGATTGGTCGACCGAATGGACAAAGTCATCTTCGAGAGGTAATCTTATTTATATTAAAGCAGCTCCTTGGGATGACATCAATTTTTGTTTTTAGTTTTGTAATGAAGTAGTGTAGGCCTATCCCCCAGATCATGATTATATTTTTTTCAGAGTTTTGAAAAAAATTTAAATATTTTTTATCAACATTTCTTTGAATTCGATTAAAACCCAAACAAACGTTTTGTTTACCTAAACACTTGCTAAAGGACGGTTTTATTTTCCTACAGCATAACTGCATTGGGCCACATGTTTATGCCGTCGGCCCAGCGCTGGGCAGACAATCAGTGTTGCAGGTGTATCCCCTCATGTCCTGACTTTAAGACACCAATTAGCGGCGATTGCTTTGATCTTACCGTCCAAGACGTGGGAATATGTGGTGTCAATTGCTGTATATTGGTGACTTATTTTGTTCACATGGCAATATACGAGTCGACCTGGAAATATACCTATTATTTTACTCTTTTTCGGTGCTTAAAAATTGTTTTTTTGACTTTCTTGTATTTTTAATTATGATCAGTAGGCCATATAGCTTCCTTCAAGTTAAATTTTCAAAATAGACAAAATATTAAAAGCTGCATATTAAAGCTGCTGTCTGTGACGTGACTCACGTAACTCATGTATTTTAAATGTGTTTCGCCCGCAAATTTCGTCAGCTGCAAATATGATACTTACCAATTATTAGACTTTCAACATTACTATGATAGCCGGGCTCAGCCACATTAATGTCGACACACTGCTTGTGTGCACACGCTGCTGCCTGCACACACAAGAGGGGACGGTGGTCGCATCATACACGGACAGTCCTTCCGGGTTTGGGGTCGGAGGAGGTGCAGAAGACCTGTGCGAACACAGGTTGAAGCAGCAGCATATGCAAGAGGGGAGGTGATCGCACCATTCACGCCACAGGGACCCGTGCAAGCACGGTTTGAAGCTAGACTATTATAACGTGGTTACAATTTCTTTAACCTGGCTAATTTGTCCACCGCAGACTGACCATGCTGACAACAACAATGCATTTTCGTCATTAAATGTTTGTAAATATTCTTATTATTTTACATGTTTAAAGGGACCCCTTGGGATGGGACATTTTCAATGTTGTCAATTTTGAAAATTTAATTTATATGAAGCTATATAGCCTACTGATCTTAACTGAAAATACGAAAAAGTCAAAAAACAATTTTAAAGCACCGAAAAAGAGTGAAATAGTTGTATTTCCAGGTCGTATATTGCCATGTAAACAAAACAAGTCAGCAATATTCAGCACTTCACATCACATATTGCCACGTATCAGACGGTAAGATCAGAGCAGTCGCCGCTAATTGGTGTCTTATAGTCAGGACACGGGAGGACACACCTGCAGCACTGATTGTCTACCCAACGCTGGGCCGATGCCATCAGCATGTGGCCAAATGCTGTGAGCACATTCAATCGTCCTTCAGGTATACAAATAGTTTGTTTGGGTTACTTCTGGTTTCATAGAAAGGTTGATTAAAAATATTTGTAAAAATATGAAAATTGTGAAAAAAATAAAAACATGATCCGTGGGATACACTACTTCAGTACGTAATTAAAAACGAAAATTGATGTCATCCCAAGGATCTGCTTTAATTACTTGACCATGTAAACCCTTAATATAAGGCGCTAAGTATCTAATTAAAAATGTACACATCTGAAATTTTGCCTCGCTTCCGCGACGCACAGCAAGTGGGTAATCTGATAAAAATTACTTTATTGCTAATTTCTTCTTGTTTAAATGAAAAACAAAAAAGAAGAAAAAAGGCGATAGACGTGATTAGCACGTTAAGAGTTAACCCTTTTACCGCCAAATTATTCAATGTGAATTTTCACTCACTTCAAGTTGTGTCTCGCTGACGCGATCCACAACTTCAAGTGAGTGAAAATATTCAGATTTGACAAAATGGAGGTCAACTGTTTTCAAATATTGCTGATTGATGTCACATTTTATCTTTAACATGTTTAAAAGGTGGTACTTTATGTGCTAATAAAAAAATGAAAACCCGAATATATGCGGCTCCGGCTGTTAAAGGGTTAACAGCCTGAATATAAGCCTGAATATAAGTGTTTACTTATTATTTTCTGTGCATTTTTTACACAGCGTTGTGAACCCAGATAACAGTCATTGCTTTACGTTTCACGACATTGCTTTCTCGCCAGCAGTACGGCTGCTGGCCAGCAAGGAGCAGCTAGACAAGTGGGAACCACTCATGGAAAATTTACAGATCCATGGAAACTATTGTCAAACAGAGCTTAGTCATGGTAAAGTATGAAAACGACTTACAAAATTATAAAAAACAGGGAATAATTTCTTTGGTGTAGTGGAGCAGTTTGTTACACAAATATTTGGTGTAGCAGTTTTAATTGCAATGTAAACATGGTAAAAAGCTGTTTACTGCAGTTGTGAATATAGTCAATATACGTGACCATGATGACAGTAAGAAAGAAGATATATCAAGATTTGTGACCTCTTTGTGTAGCTAAGCATATTATCAGTTGAATTATGTCTAATTAGGTTTGCAAGCATAATAAATGAGCTTTACCATGACGCTTACATGGTAGGCCTCCTATTTTGTTTTCTATTTCATTTCATTTAAGAAACCGATTTGCCATGCACATGAAAAGATTGTAAAGTATGCCATTTTGTTGACTAGGAAGTAATGTAAGAGGCTTGCAGACAACTGCAACGTATGACCCCCGAAGCAAGGAGTTTATATTGAACACACCAAATTTGGAAGCGACCAAGTGGTGGGCCGGAAACTGTAAGTATAATTGGCCTCGATATAACATGTATAAGGATGTTATTTTGATTCGAGTGAAACAATGTCTTGTCTGGTTTTGTTTTTCTTTTAAAACAGAAAACCATCCGGATCTATAGAAATGTTCCCACAAATTATTTTTACCTTGTGTAGAATGAAAGAGCACTAGATGTGCCCTTCATTTACCGATTTTAACCCTTAACGCGCTGAAATATTTATATCTAAAGTTAAAACCATGGCGACCAAAGGCGCCTTTTAATTTGAAATCACCATAATCGTCTTAGTTAGCTCTTGCCGCTTCATTTGAATACCTATGTTGACATGGTTAACGGTCTACGGCCATTATAAGATTTTCAATTCTTTTAGTCTTTAGACGTCAGCATCTGACGTAGACATGAGATTCTGACGTCTATGGTCGGTTCCCGCGCTGAAGGCGCTACCCAGCAAACACAAAACATTTGTATAACGTTTGTACAACGTCGGCCCAACGTCTTCGACGTTGGTCCAACATTCTACAAATGGTATACAAATGTTTTGTGTTTGCTAGGAAATTAGAGACTGCTTAGTATTTTGCTGAGCTAGATGTAGCTTTTGTATTATACACAACAAGTAGATAGGTTGTAGCTAACTGTTTTTCTGTCTTATTTTCAGTGGGAAAAAGCAGCACACATGCCCTGGTGTATGCTCAGCTGCACACAAAAGGAGTGAATCACGGAGTGCACGCTTTTCTCCTTCCAATCAGAGATGTACAGACCCATCAACCATTAGCTGGTACGTTAGTTACGGTTACTAATAATCTGATAATACTATGGACTTGAGTATATTATCGTGATTATGCAGATACAGAAAATGAAAACCATGATAACCTGGCTTATTTATTTTGATTTACCGCATGATTAATTTTTTAATTTAAAAAGGTGACCCGGCTATTGCAATTTAGTTCGGCGTCGTTGATGTCAACATTTACTTGAGAGCTTGATAACTTCAAAATATTTAATGTATCCTGCTCAAATTTGTTATGCATGTTACTAATGACCAGTTAATGAACAAGTTCAAT
The DNA here is from genome assembly GCA_964017125.1 of Flabesymbios commensalis. NCBI lineage: Eukaryota > Metazoa > Annelida > Polychaeta > Terebellida > Flabelligeridae > Flabesymbios > Flabesymbios commensalis. The sequence goes on along the minus strand of OZ024911.1, from coordinate 64,264,562 downwards.
AATGGTTGGAAAAAATTCAAAATGGCCGAATAATTGCGATTTTCACATTTTTTGTCAATAATTTCACCTTGTTACTTCAAACGTTTTTCATGTATCTTCATCAATTGTTTGTGCGGGCACGATAACTTCAGGCTCAATAATGGGCGGCTATTGTCGAGTGCGTTATTGTTTATAATCTACGTGACGAGGAGAAAATGTGGTCTAGTCGTGAATGATCCGTTGGCATCATGGGTATGAGGGAGATGGAAATAGCTATCCGCATAAGTTAAAGCTATCTTTTTAGATGACAACAGGCATATTTAGTCCTTTTTATATTTGATGTTTTTTTTATTAAAGGTATAACAGTAGGGGACATAGGACCAAAGTGGGGCAATGATTCAAATGATAATGGATTCATGCAGATGACGAATGTCCATATTCCACGTGAGAATATGCTGATGAAATTATCCCAGGTAGGCTCGTAATATTATTATTATTATTATTATTACACAAGCATAAAAAACAACCCTAAGATTTATTATTGCATATTTACACTGATAAAAAGTGCATAACAAAATATGTTTTGTGTCAAATATATCGATAGACGCGCGAAAGCCATATTAACACTCAAAGTACTATATTAGATGATTTAAATTTAAATATAATGCTTATATATATATTATACTGAAATATTCGGTAATCTAGCTGATTGAATATCCATTCCACATTCAAAAGCAAGTCTCAATTTATATATCATGTGGTGACATAGTGCTTTGTTTGATACCTAGGTGTCAGAAGACGGCACATATACAGCCGCTAAAAACGAGAAGTTGGTGTACGGCGGGATGCTGAATCTGAGATCCGCTATTCCTCTGGGAGCCAGTAACGCTCTGTCTAAAGGCATCACCATAGCCTTACGATACAGCTGTGTCCGCCACCAGTCTGAACTTAAACCTGGGTAAGTGCGGGGATCCACTTTAGACGTCTGAATCTGACGTCCACAGACGTCAGATTATGACGTCTAAAGTCGATTCGATGCATATGATCAGAGTCAGATCCAGAGGGTTTTCCATGTTTTTCCATTTAACCCTTTAAGAGCTATATTAAATTATTTAAATTGTCACCCTCTTGAAGTTATGAGTCGCGAGGGTAAAAATCACTCGTATTTGGTAAATTTGGGACCAAAATTTCCCAATCTTATGGCTTAACCCTTTAAGCCCTCATGAAGCATCAAAGCATCAAAGCATCATTTTCCATCCCTGAAAACAGACTTAATTTCCCTACAACCAAGGGTCTTAGAACGAAAATTATCATGAAACTGGTTTACCAATTCATGGCATTTCTCTTTAATTTTTAAAACACATCAAATCATCTTAATCCACTAGAAGTCGAGAATTGCGGCAGCAATTCGCGGCTTGTAGTGGATGAAGATGACAAAGGTAAATTCAGGATTCAAAGGGTTAGAGCGGGTTAAAATATACTGAAGAACGTTTGGGCAGAGATGAATCCGAATAAATAATGTGTTTTTTTTTTGTGTACTACAGGGCTCCGGAACCTCAAGTGTTAGACTATCAGACTCAACAATACAAATTATTCCCTTGGCTTGCTGCTTCTTATGCATACTCTTTCGCCGCTAGATACCTCTACGATGCCAACGATGTTTTTCAAAAAGAACTGTCCACTGGAGATACAAGTAAACTGAAAGAGGTTAGACTTTGTAATTGAAGATTAATAAATATAATTGACATTTGACATGTTTGATATGCTTTTAATCATTGTTGTAATGTGTACCTACACATTGTACAGCACATTGAATCAATCAAACAATATCTGAATATCCTATATAAATATAATATGGTAGTGGGATCATATTATTCAAGACACTCTTTGTCTTTTAAATATAAATACAGTTTTTTTAACATATATACTATGATAATGATAATGTAAGAAATCATCAAAGATGAACGTTTCCAATCCTTGAGCAAATCTGTTGAAATAATAGGCCTAACTACAGACTATTTCGAGCAGGATACGATAAATTAAAGGGACTGGCCCAGGCTAAAATCATCAAAAAATCGGTGATTTTATTTCGGGTTCTTAATATGACCATATGATGTAAGCATGTACAAAGACTAGAACTGCAATTTTTTATAATTTTTGTGCTGCGCATTCACCAGTTAGGCTAGATATAGAGACGAAATTCCTGATTTGTAATTATTGACAACCATGTCAAAAATAAGAAATGCGGGAATTTCGTCTCTATATCTAGTCTAACTGGTAAGTGCGCAGCACGAAAAATATGAAAATTTGCAGTTCTAGTCTATGTACATGTTGACATCATATGGTCATGTTAAGAACCCGAAATAAAATCACCGATTTTTTGATGATTTTAGCCTGGGCCAGTCCCTTTAACAAAGAAAAGTGGAGATGTGCCGAGATTACCAGGCCTTTATTATTATATTGTGCACCACCTTGAATTAATTACAGCTAATTGTCTTTGATAAATCGGTATTCATCCTGGCGATTGTAAATGTGCTACAGAGCCAGAGATTGTCCGTTTAAAAAAAGACTCTGAATTCCGTTTCATTTCCGTTTCGGCTTTCACTGATGACAAAATTATGTAAATGGCTCAGAACTCAAAACACGTTTTAACGAAGTGATGTAACTCATTGTATTTATTCTAATAAATGCCCTGGGCGTTAATTAGATTACACCTTTGTACAACATGGCACAAATGTTATAAAAATGTTTTGTTTATACTGAGAATCTACCTCTACACTACTTCAGCATTTGAACTTGATTAATTAATTTAATCTATTCCACAGATACACGTGCTGTCGGCGGGTCTGAAGGCCTACATAACCCGCAAGGTGATGGAGGGACTGGAATGGTGCCGCGTATCGTGTGGCGGTCACGGATTCTCCCAGGCCAGCGGGATTCCTAGACTCTATGTCAGCGCTATAGCCTCTGTCACAGCAGAGGGGGAATATACTGTACTACTGCTACAAGTAGCCGGGTAAGCTCCCAGATTACACGGCACATTACCCCCTGAAACGCTGAAATATTTTTTGTAAAAAACATGGATACCAAAGTGGGTTTTTTTAATTTGAAATCACCATAAATGTCTTAGTTGGCTCTTTTTGCTTTATTTGAATACCTATGTTACAGGTCTATGGCCAATATAAATATTTTTCACTCTTACTGTGCGGGGATCGATTTTAGACGTCAGAATCTGACGACTAAAGTCGTTAGATTCTGATGTCTAAAGTCGATCCCCGCGCTGTAAGGATAAGCCAATGTTGGTTTAATGTTGGACCAGCGTCGCAGCAAATACAAAACCTTGCCCCACTGAAGTGCTGCATTGTTATTATGTCTCTACTTCTGAAGAGGTGGGGACAAGCTGGTTTACCTCTGTCCGCTCAGTTTCTCCGCTCACTGTAATTGTGTCTGTGCATTATGTACGTCTGTATGTCCCATTCGTTTCTGTGCTTCTGGCCAACGCTTTCTATCGTGCAGGCGGTCAAACACGGGACGTTGACCCGATGCTGGGCTAAAGTAGGCCCACTATCTACGACGCTGAGCCAACAGTAGCCCAGTATTGGGTTACCGTGTCGTGTTTGGCGCCACGCTGAATGTGGGCCAGCGTCACAGACGGCGGGCCAACATTAACCCAGATTTGGTTCAAAGCATCGTACTGCTGGAGGGGGGACATCTCCAGTTTTTTGTTCCCAAAAAACTAGACTCTTCTATTTGGCTGTTGATGTAGTTTTGCCTTTCTTGCCTTTTATCATGTTTAGAGACTGTTGAAAAGATGATGTAGTGTTTTGTTTTATAAATTCTTTATGTAGTGTTTGTTGTAGATTCCGGGCGTAGTGTTACCTTGGCATAGAATTTTTTTATGAAGACAGTCGTTTATTTATTCCTGATTGCTTTTTTTTGTCATACATTCTAGATGTAGTGGTGTATTTTCATAGATTCCCGACATAGTTTCCTGAAGTAAATTGTTGTTGTAGTCTGTCTGTGTTGATAATTTTCTGATTCCTGTTACGAATTTCTGATATAGTGTTGCCGTCTTATCCGATGTATTTTTATAAGTTATTGATGCTTATATACATATAGATTTTCAAAGCAGTTTCTTAACCTCATAAACATTAACCAAATGGTTAATTTATATAATAAATCCTTTATACCACTGCGGGTAGCCACGATGTTCGCCTGTCAGACGTGATTGTTTTTTTGAGCCGTGACATCCCCTACGATTTGTGGATGGGCAAGTTATTGTTGAAGATTCTATCGTATTTCAAATTGGCCTGGTTGACTTTTGTTGGCGCAAAATGTGAAAACTTGTATTCAGGTATATTTCAAAGTTTAAATAATATTTACAACAACATGTGTTAATATTGTTTGTATAATTGCAAAAACTAGAACAGAAATCGTCCCATTGGAGCCAGAAGGTGCTAAACTGCCACTACAAAGTGTAGTTTAGCACCTTCTAACTCCAAGGAGACGAAATATATCCAGGTATATTATTATGGCGTTTTCTTGTGCATGACATGTTTTATGACCTTTTTGATATAAATTTCCAATGCTAAATTTTTATATCATATGTTACTTTGAAATGTTACCCTGTTACAGCTTTCTGATGAAGTGTTACCTTGACGCTCAGACTGGACGTAAACTGCCGGCCGACTTCACCTATCTCACTGAATCACAACAAAATGGCGGCGATTTATCGGGACAGTCACTGATCAGTGCCCATGCATTCAGGGCCAAAAAGTAAGTCATGGGCTACACTATACATAAGCCTCTATTAACCTAGAACACTGATGTCGACTACAGTAGACATTCTGTGTTTTTATGTTTTGATGTTTATTAAGTATCCCCGATAATATCGCGCTATTTATAGTGTTTGGTATGTTTTCCGCAAATTAATTTAGCTCTCGATAAACTGAATTTCTCGATAAAATGATAAAACTTTTTCGCTTTTTTTTCACAGATAATCCTTGTGCCTGTGATTTTTTTCTCATATGTATTTTGGCACCGGACAGGCATAAAAGTGCATTTTCCAAGATGGCCTTGTGAACCGTTTGGTTCATAGATCGCATAAAAAATTGACGTGGTGGGTCTCTCTACGTATTTCTGATGATCTCGGAGCTGGAGGATCAAATTTAATTTTACGCAAATATGACTTATGTGCCTGGGAAAGTCCTCCCATATGTATATTTCTTGGCACTGAGCCATGCAATGAAGTAAATTTTCCAAGATGACCGCCCAAGAAGCTTATCATATAGATAAACCGTTGGTTGTATTGCAAGTTTATTTTAAACTAATGATTATTTTTTAATATAATTACCCCCTGTGCATGGAACATTCTTTTCGTGTATTTATTTTTGGCAACGACCCATAAGATCATCCATGGTAGCTGCCCAAACGAGCTTGTGGGCGCGAAACCTTGAAAAAATCAACATTTTATTTTATACAAAAATGATTGATGTAGTCTCTCCAGCTTTTAAAGTTTTTTGGAAGGCAACTTAGTTGATACCGGTACTTACCGAATATTACTGATATTATATTATGATAGTACTGATATTATATTATAATTATATTATGATATATATATACGAATGATACTGATAGAATATTACTGACTGGCAAACAGCTGGGATGCTGTTAGCGTTTTTGTGCCGAAAACAGTCAATCTAGTTTTGAATATTGTTGATATTTAACCCTTTGAGCACTGAACCATTAAATTGACATTACCACACATTTGAAGTTGTGTCTCGCTACCGCGATCCACACACGACTTCAAGTGACCGAAATTTACCTAGATTTGTCACAGATTTAAGACACTTTGGCAATATGTTTGTACAAGTGCTAATAATGAAAAAAAATACTTCTGTAGGCAACGTCAGAGATCTATGGTTAATGATGATTTTGATTTTATCTATTAATTTTCTCCTGGCTGTTATACAGACGTGTTGGAGAGGCGTTTGTCAGATTGTCCACTCTTAAAGGTGAAGGTAAAGCTGATCACGAAGCCTGGAACATGTCGTCCATTTACTTAACCCAAGCTGCGTTGGTGAGAAGGTTTTTTTAATAGATAATTTAAATGGATGACCATCATATTATAATATATCATAATCTCTCAGTTCACAGATAATAGAGCATTCATTTTAACATTTTTAAATATCACATACGGTTCTCCAAAGCGAGCGCAAATAAATATCAAATTTTACATCACCAATACCGCATTCATGCGCACAAACAAACTTGCATGCACTAATATTTGAAGAATAGTATTCTGATGTATTTTTCAGGCACATTGTGAATACATAGTCATGAAGGCATTCTCGGAGAAAGTTGCCAGAGTTTCACAGCCTGCCACCATTTCCAAAGCCTTGGAGAGATTACTACAGCTGCACGGGGTTCATTCCATCCTAGAAAACGTGGCTGATTACCTGCAGGTACAGTGTACCAGATAATTATTGGAAGTCCTTGTATTGTACCATACTGGTCGGCAAAGCCAAAAGGCAGTAACTGCTCACTTGAAAGTGAGCAGTTACTGCCTTTTGGCTTTGCACGGCAGCACACTACGATCGATTACAGTAAGAGTGTAACACGACGCTCACCCATCACAGTCAATACGAACAATTTGCCTTTGTTTTATGCGCTCACCACAGAATGTTAAATTTTCTAAACCACAAGTCTTCAACCCTGCCAGTTAGCGTTGGATTTGACATTTTCTCTCCATTAATTTGAAGCCGGCATTGCTGACGCAAATAACAACTTCAAATTAACGATAAATGATTTTACGTTTAGAAACGGGACCTGTTATAATTTACAAGATTTGCTGTTTCATCTGTGATATCTTCACACGTACATCAAAATATAAAAAAATCGATGTAAAGCTTTTGAGCAACTCTGGAAAGTTCAAAGGCAGGAAATGCAATATCTGATGCAATTCAAGCTGATGTTAAGCCCAGGTGATCATTGCAACACGGGGCCTTCTGCTCAATGTCGCAATATCGTGACAAGAGGAAGTCCGATTCCATCGAACACGAATTGCTTGTCCAGCGTCTGCGACGCTGCCCCAACATTAAAACAGCACTGTGTCAATGTATCGTGGCTGCCCCGAACGCGAACCTCGTACCTCCAGATTATGAATCAAGGCTGATCCCAGTGAGTCGTCCTGATCGTCTAATGTGACGCTGGCCCAACATTGAATCAACGTACTGGAGACTTAACCCTTTCAGCGCGGGGACCGTCTTTATACGTACAGACGTCAGATTCTGACGTATAAAGACGATCCCCGCACTGAAAGAATTTAACTATTTAGAATGGCCGTGGACTCATAACATAGGTATACAAATGAATGCGGGAAGAGCTAACTAAGACATTTATCAGGGGCGGATCCAGGATTTATAAAAGGAGGGGGCGCAGGGGGTCCGAGGGCTCGCCCCCAAGATTTTTTTTGCCAATTTAGGGGACTTTTCAAAGAATTTGGCGCAAAAAGGGATGGGCGTGCGCCCCTTGCGCCCCCCTCTGGATCCGCGCCTGTTTATGGTGATTTCAAAATAAAAAAACACTTATTTGTCTCCAAGGTTTATACAAAATAATTCCAGGGGCGGATCTAGCTGTTCAGTGAGGGGTGGGGGGTTAACATTTGATAAAAAAAAAATACTGTAAAGGGGTCGATGGACCCGCCCCCGGGAAAATTTTTGATTTCCAAAGGTTTTATCATGCAATCTAAGGCATATAGGGCACTGTTTCTCACTCAGTATATCACCAAATCATAAGGGAACCCCTCAATAAGGTGATGATTTTTTCTGAGGGGGGGGAGGGGGGGGTTTAAACCCCCCAAACCCCGCTCCCTTGGATCCGCCACTGAATTCAGCGTTGTGAGGGTTAACAGGATCTAAGACCTACACTGGTTTTGTACGCTATAAATTAGGTGTATTTTCCTTGCAGGAGGGTTTTATGTCGGACGACCAAGTGGCGGATTTCACGTCCAGAGAGTTGTCGTTACTATCAGAGATCAGACGTGATGCTGTGGTTTACGTGGACGCCTTTGACTTTCCTGACGAGACATTATGCAGTGTGCTAGGACGATATGATGGCCAGGTGTACGAGAACCTGTACAAATGGGCACAAAAGTCTACGCTCAACAAAACACAGGTACACCTACACAATGTTGCAATGATAACGTGTACAGTCAGATAATCAGTGATAATAGAAATTGCAAATCATCTTGTAATGTTCAAAACTAATGCTGCATAATTATCCATGTGATGTCACGTTAATTTATACACATCAACGCGGAAATAATCAAAACCACTGTATATTTGTATCATTTCCTAAACACAGTAACGCCCAGTTTAGCTTATATCTGCACAAAGGTTGCCTAAATCCCCATTCATTTCATTTCATTTTCCAACGCGAAAATTGGCGTTGGTGTGTAGAGGTGACTTTTGTTTGTTTGTAAATATTCCCATCAAACACGGGACAATTAATTGCCCAATATTGGTTTGATGCTGGGTCAGCGTCTCAGGCGGTGGCCCAGCATCGAGCCGACATTGAGTCAAAGTATTGTGTTTGATGGGTTGACTCGTGTCACCAGAATATAATTTAATACTGGGATTAATTTAAAATCTTGTTTTTTTTCACTTATTTTATGACAAAAAACGATTTATTTATTTTTCCAAATATTTAAAAAATGAATAATATATGCATTCAGTATCATTAATCTTAAATTAGGATTTTTCTTTTTCAGGTCCACAGTTCATTCAACAAATATCTCAAGCCGCTTCGATCACAATTATAAAATGATATCGCACGTTGGTGTAATCGTGATAACATTCCAAACAGAGTCATTTAGAGCACATTACCAGTATATACAATGGTCGAAAACAGGACAAGGAAATGAAAGCAATAGATACAGCCTGGCATTTCTTGAATATTATTATATCCTTGCCTTTTATGCTAATGTGTATTTTCATTCGATTTTAATTGAATTATCGTCTTGAAAACAACCAATAGTACCATGGCTACAATCATCGTTATCTAATTGGAAACATGATTAGTTTTCAGTGACCTTGCGGACATTCCACAATAAGTTAAATATATACCATAATCACATGTAGGCCTAAATAAAATTATTATGTAGGTCATATAATGCATATCAATAAACATGGTGAAAATGGTAATTGTTTTTGTCACAAAACAATAAAGTACATGATGTGTGTGTTGTAATCGTTTTTACACAAAAAATAATAAGACAATTTGAATGTAATAAATACTGAAAGATATTTGATTGATCCAATATTTTATCATTATTACCCATTTTTTTATTATTAGAAATTCAAGATATTTGTTACCCGCCTTTTGAAAAGTTTGATAATTATGGTCGAAAAATGACGAATCGTCTGATTTCACTTCATTGCTGTTAGTAATCATTTTTCGTGACACACAACAAATCATCAAATGGTAGACTTATTATTATCCAAATTTTACCTTGATCCTACGTTGGTGGTGGGCTATTCAAGATTGAAGATAAGTGATATTTTGGTGTGTCTTTATCGTCGCCTCGGAGCTAAAGGATCCTATCTGCCACTCTGACGAGTGTCAGATAGGATCCTTTAGCTCCGAGGCGACGTTATGTACATGATATAGGCCTACTGAACAAGGAATCCCTGAGCCTACATCAACATTTTGTGGTTTGTTTCATTGTACAGAGTGTATGACTTTAAATCGATTGTTTATATTGATCGGATTTTAATATGCCATGCCAGCATAATACAATAGTCAAGCAAACTCAACAACTTCATTATTTAGTTTTAGTTTTATAGGCCCCTATTGGAAAAAAACACCTTCTCTTCTTTATAAGCTACATCAATCATTTTATATTATATTTTTTTAAAACGCCCCATCCACCACCAATGTCTTTTTTTTTAACAGATTCGTTCCAAAATTAATCAGATTGTGAGTAGCATCACGTCAAATTTGAATGAAATCCAACGAACGGTTCAGAAGATTTTGGTGGGCCACTATGCAAAATGTTTTGTTCATGGCATGATGCCTAAACGCACAACGGTAACAAACATATCCAGTTGAGCATTTTGTCAACTTAAGGGAGGTATATTTTTGCCACTAGTTCATAAACCAGTAGTGTACTTGAATGATCTGAATATGACACCAAATTTCGTTATTAAGGTGTTATGACCCTTTGTTAAGGCGTTATAACGCCTTTCTTATGCGGTATCATGCCTTATAAACAGGGGGAATCTTGTGGTTATGAACCATCATAGGAAAAGATAAACTGTTTTGAAAGTAGACCCAGACATTGCCCCCAAGCCTCGTTCATATCAACACCAGATAAAGGGATATTTTAACTGGGATAGAAACGATTATAGCATGCTCTAAATTTTGTAAATTCGACCCAGTAGGTGGATAGTCATAATTCGCAGAGTGAACATTGTGGGCGCACAATGCATTGGCACGCATGTGCAGCATGGTCAACGGCCACAGGTGTAGTGTCCACCGCAATGTATTATGGTTCAGTGAAGCGCATAACGACCCATTTGCTTTAAAGCGACTCAATCAGGCTAAAATCATAAAAAATCGATGATTTTATTTTGGTTTCTTTATTTCGCATGTCCAAAATAAGAAATATGAGAATTTCGCTTCTATATATCTCGCTTAACTGCTAAATGCGCTGCACAAAAAAATAAAAGTAAACTTGCAGTTCTAGTCTATGTACATGTTTACATCACATGGTCATATTTGGAAGCCAAAATAAAATCATCGATTTTTAAATTATTTTAGTCTTAGTCTCTTTAAATATTTAGATGCACGTGGTATTTTTATACGAAATAATGTATATTTTAAGTTTATTTACCCGATTTAAAGCTGTAATGTGTACCGTTTTTATAGTACGCAGACACAGTCGGACACACAAATCATATATTCCCTTGGCCAGTTTCACGCGAGTGCTACCGCAAGAGCCTGGCCAGATCTAGTACTCTATCTGTCTATGTGGGCATATTGGGGGTGTGTCTGAGATTTAAACCTCATTGGATGTTTCAGATTTATTTAAGGGTCACTAAGAATCTTCTTCAAATCTACTGTCTGATTGGTCTGTCTTGAGAAGCAGCGCGTGCAACATTCAAGGTATCTCGCCATTTAAAATAGTTGGACGCTGGGCTACTTTCGTTTGACACTGGTTTCATCTGCCGTATATAGCAGCTGAATACTCACACATGCGCCACCTTGATCAACACGGGTGGCGTCAGATATCAACAAATTATGCTCTTACTCTCGTTCAACCCTACTATCCAATCTGGGACTGGTGTTGTTCTGCTATATCATGGTATATCCGTGGATATACTCTGCCAATAGGCTGAAGGTTGAAAACGACCGAATTGAAAAAAATAAAAACTTTTTTTATTCTGAAATTTAATGCTTTCAAACCAGGCACAAATATTCAGGGGAGGGGGGGGGGGGGTGGATAAATTTGTACGCCACCATGGCAATTATTTGTAATTAATGATGTAGGCCAATAACACTGTCTAATACAATTATTGACCGATTTAATTTATGGAACTTGTCTGCGGGCGTTCGCCCACATAGCCCTGAAATCTTGTCATTATTTAATTGTCTTTCGTCCACTGACTTGTTACTTGTGTAACTTATTATTTACATCAATCAAGACCAGAGAAGACTAAAGAAAACGCTACCAGACAAGGTGAGATGTTAAGATTGTGTTATCTTCTAATAAGGGATTCGTTCTTAACACCGCCCGTATTGTACTGCGGTTTGCCTATATGCCTTATAGTGTATGTATTACAATATCGTACTGGTATATATTGCAGCAAACAATAGGCCTATTGTTAATAATCGACTTCCCACTAGGAGTAGAAGTACATTAAAAAATGACAAACGATTTGATTCTCCATAATCGACCTCTGTCGGAGGAGGGGAGAACACGCCATCCCAGTAAACACAAAACATTTGTACAACATTTCGTTGTAAGAGGTTTATACTAATGTTTTGTGTTTACTGGGCTATACTGTTAATAAACAGCATTAACTCTTTAACCGCCAAATTATTCAATCTGAATTTTCACCCACTTGAAGTTGTGTCTCGCTGACGCGATCCACAACTTCAAATGAGTGAAAATTATTCAGATTTGACAAAATAGAGGTCAACTACTTTCAAATATTGCTGATTGATGTCACATTTTATCTTTACCATGTTCAAAAGGTGGTACATAATGTGCAAATAAAAAATGAAAACCCGAATATATACCCACCGGTGATTAAAGGGTTAAGAGATTTTTTTTCAGTGAAAATCTGATGACTCAAATTCAACTTTAAATATTCTTTAGTTAGGACAATATGATTATTAGTGATGCCATTCCTGTATAAACATTCCTACTTTTAACATCATGTTTTATTATTAATGTTTTATTAATATAAAAACCTGCACTTGATTCCATATTTCTGAAAACCCATCATTGTCCACTGTATTCTTGACCTTTAATAACCATTTAGATACTTAGGTACCATTATATAACACATTGTTACGCATTATATACATAATTGTTGACATTTACTTTGTTTAAAATCACTATTTATAACCCAATTGGTAATCTTCATGTTATCAATAGTTACGTAAGTAGTAGTAGTAAATCATTGCTTTACGTCACTTTTCGGCACAAAAGGTCTTTTAAGTGACATTATAATACGATAAAAACGTTGTAGTCAATTAATGAGATGAATGATGTACAGATGATGATGTGAGGGTGGGGCGATAGGGCATGGTGGGTTATTGAGAGCGTTTTCCTTCGCTCGCCCGATAAGGGGTTCTGGGCATGTCTAGGGGATATACCCCCAGACATGCCCAGACGGCCGGAGACTTGAGTCTCGCTGTACAATTTAATGATGAAACTCTTTGGCATTTTGCGCAGCTCCGCTATCCTATCAATAGTTACAGATGGTGGATATTTATTTATTGAGCACTATGACATACAATTTGGAGTTGTCTTATTAATCTTCAGAATATTTCTGATAGATTTTCTGTAAAAAAAAAAATTGGTTCAATTTATTAAAACCCCAAACTTCACAACTATACAATAATAAAGGGAATCTTGATTGGTCAAATAATTTACATTGTTTTTCAATATTGTTAACTAAAGTTTTTTAATTTTTGAATGCAGTGAAAACAATTTGCTTTTCTAGCTTGAGTAACTTGTCTTTTGATTGTTTTTTTGAATGATTCATTGTACCTTAAAACTGATCCCAGATAAACAAAGTCATCAAAAATTTTCATAAAAGCATTACTAAAATTAAACCTAACAAGATTTCTAACTGCGTATTAACATACGACAATCTTTATTACAATATTACAATCTTTACAATAATTATAGATAAAATCAAGATCATTTTGCAGATAAGCTTGTGCTTCTGCCATCACAACGGTGTCACCAAAATAATGCTAAAAATATTTCATCATCATTCCTTAGATTATTAGAAATGTTATTTGCCAGGAAATCTAAGCCCGTGTAGTTTCTACTCTGTAATAGGATCATTCAGGTAGGTAAAGTGCAAATAATAAAGGTGACGGATTTTGTGGGCGGCGAAATAAAATCAATACGTTTATAACGGTTGAGCAACACAAATTGACCAATCACAAGAAGGTGAACGAAAGAGCTAACTGATTTAGACCAGATGTAGACAGTGTTTACCACACCTGATTGACTTACGCCAATAATCTACTGTGACGAATTACAAGAAAACCGGGCGGATAATTGTTGACACAATACTTAAAAGGGAAAGGTAGGCCGATATGTTTGTAGTCTGATATCAAGTGGAAATCTGACCCTATCATCCGACTTTACTTTTACCCCCCTGGTCACAGAACCTGCCAATTCGTGTGCCATTTCAACTCCACGGAGAGCATACACTCCTGCAGCCATTTCGGCGCATTGAACATACCGTACACATTGCCGTCTTTGTCCTACCATGTACTCATTTATACCTGAGTCAAGTGATGAATTTGGGAGTGAAGTGCCTTGCCCAATGACACATTACGATTGTTATTGTGCAATAAGCATTCAAAAATATAAATATTCACCTATCATCCATCCCAACAGACAAATGACGTTGAATCAATGTTAGTTTAACGTTGTTCCACCGTCTACGACGTTGGACCAACGTTAAACCAACTTTGATTAAACGTCTTGTGTCTGCTGGGATTCTTCTAATCATTTGCCAATAGGGATGACGCACAGTCATTATGTTTACCAATATTATAAAGAATATAAATTAAAAGTATGCGAACATGGAAAAATAGGTATTACTTTTGGGATTACCTATGAGTGAATTTATGGGAGAAATGTGACAGATGACAGAATTTGTAGATAATTATGTTGATTGTTTAAATCAACACTTGGTAACGGACTGCGTTGACGTATCAACCCGATCGAATAGGTTGCCACCAGACGAACCTGGTTGTCATAGCAACATGATTAGACGATATTGCAAAAGATGTAATGTATGAGCATTGAGTACATGTTTATTATTGGATATATTTCGACTTTTACGGTATCCACAAATCCATGTTTTGTTACGTTCCGAACATAAGTTGTTATTAAACCTTAAAGTGCTAATAACGATTAGAGTCGTTTTAAATCTGTTTGATTAGCAGGTTGAATAAATAGTTATTGTGAATGAAATGAATGTTTAGCGTTTCAAGGGTTAAAATTTTCTCTGCTGATTTGATATTGAAATGACCTTTAATTGACTTAAAATGACCACATGACGGTATTAACATATAGACAATAATCAATCCTATCTTATTATGCACTTCATAGTGGTCAATGGATTGTATCTACATAATACTTTGCCACATGAGGAAATACCGTCTCCATAAGTACGCACAACTCCCTCATTCTGAATCACTTTCGCAATCCACTGAATGTCAGTCTTTCTCCGCTGACTGCCGGACTATACAGTGGAAGTAAGTAAGTAAGTAAGTAAGTAAGTAAGTAAGTAAGTAAGTAAGTAAGTAAGTAAGTGAGTAAGTGAGTAAGTGAGTAAGTGAGTAAGTAAATAAGGTAAAAGTAATTGTGTATTAAAGTGACCAGCAGACACATATATTTCACATAAATATTATAATAAAAGAAAAAAATAAATATAGTGTAGTCATTCTGGCACGAAAATCACAGAAATCTGGACAAATTGCTAACAAAGGTTTTATGATTTATTATGGTAGATATAGGTCCCAACTAACACTTCTGAAAATGTCCAAGCGACACTCCTGTTCAAATTCGAGAAATTGGTCAAACTCTTTCAGTGCTCGCAATGGCTAACGAATATCGAGTTTTTCACATTATTCTAGAATTTGACAAAGTTATGTATTGCTTTGTATGTTTTTTGACACTAAGAATCGATTGCATTTATATGTTCGGCTGAAGAAAATAGAAATCAAATAATTTCTATTCAATTTACAGATTTTTTAGACTAATGAACTTATATTTTGCATTTTGTTTTTTATCTATATTATGGTCCACATTTTGTCCAGTGTTTTAAGTTACATAAATATCACAAAATTATCCAAATTGAAAATGACCGCTAAACTGTAATTTTGAATTTGTTTGCTCCCAAAAGTTAATCAGGTCATTGACTGCGATGCTGCGCATGTCTGCAATAATAAAAGAAGATCTGATGGAAACTTTTTCCTAAAACGCGCTAACAAGCATTTCTTCGTCAGTGGCCGTAATAATTAAAGGGTTGGTGATTCGGGGATCAAAATGTCACAAGAATTCCACAGTGGTATGTGACGGCTAAGTGAAATGTGAGGAAGCAGACGTTGATATATTAGTAGCTATTTTGAAAAACATATATCGACGGCGGTAAAGGAGGAGAATGCGGCGGCGGACCGTGTGGAGTACAGTAAGCAGCCCACCTCGGCGAGGGGTGCTTAAAGCGAAACAATTAGGCCGAAAATCATTCAAAAGCCAACATTTTATTTTCGTTTTTTTGATATGTCCATGATATGTAAACATGTCCATAGACTAGAATTGCGTAGGTCTTTTAAATTTTGGGTTGCCGTGGCAACGTAGTAAGTGTGCCGAAAGTCCCATTGTCAGTTATTCCCGTATTTTTTATTTTCGACATGCATGTCCGAAATATATCTCGTCCTTATTTCTCGTTTAAGTGGTGAACAAACAACGCAAAATTTAAAAAAAACGCATTTCTAGTCTATGGACATGTTGACATATTTGGGACATATCAGATTGAACTCCTGTAGTGGCGACATTATTTCATAGGGTTACCCTTTGTCCCCCGTGAATATTTCTTGATAAATTAAAACAATTTTAATTATACCTTGGATGAAAAAATAAAAAAATATAATAAATCTTTAAAAATTTACTAAGACACTGTAAAGATAGATAATGAATGAAGTGAATAAACATGATAAAGTGAATAAACACACTAGAGTGAAATAACATGAACAATCTGATAAAAGTAAATAAAGTGAATACAGTTATTAAAATAAATAATAATTTATTTGTCATCTCACCGTAATGATAGGGGTAGCTATAATTTATATGTACATATCACAACAATGGAACTATAATTCAATTCAATCAGTTTATTACACTGACAAGTACAAAATACAACAACAGCAACAAATATAATCAGTTTGATTGAGTACCCAGCCCATGAGGCTTATTTGTCAGTTTATATTATAAATATGAATAAAAATGAGGCATAGAAACTAGGGGTGATATATCAATGTACAAGGCGATGCTCCAGCGAACACACCCATCGACACGGCCCCAGCAAAGCGACGGTCCAACGTCTACGATGTCGAACCGTCTCTCAACCAGCACCGGCGCAACGTCTCGTGTTCGCCGGAGTTTAACAACAGATCAGGTGTATTCAAACGTGAAATAATGAAAGCCACCGTTGGTGTGAAACGTTGGCACAGCACACCGACTCGAAATATATTATTATAAACCCTTTTACACAAATATAATTTATAAAAAATAATGACATCGATGGGTTAAAACAATAGTCTGCTAAGTGATATTTTTGGTCTTTAGAATAATAACCAGCTAAGTCACCTATAATATGTATAAAGTTTGAATTTATTCCAAATTCAGATTAAAACAACAGATTAAATCTACTTCACACATTGTTATTCTCGTGAAAAGGAGCACATATCAGCATAATATCTGTCCAACACAGGACCAATTCGACTTGACACATTGTTATTCTGGTGAGACTTGTGGAGAAATGTGGGGAAATGCCTAGACTTAGTTCATTGTTGATCTAGGAACAATCTCTGCATAACAATGAGCTAAGTCAACTTGGTGTCTTGTTGATCCCAATTGTGCTTCTGTAAATGGTTTTGGAAGGTAAAAAAAATACTCTGATAACTTCACTTGATCTACCGGTACTGTCAAACTCCAATCGCTGTGTTTTTCATCAGTATAAGTCTAAGTCTACATGCTGATAAGTGGATTTAGCAGACTATAGTTCTAAGCAAAAAGATAAACACGATTTCGCTGTCAAGTCGACTTAACCCACTAATCTCTGAAAGTCAATGGCCTTGACCTCCTTTATTTTCACCGAGCTGGCTAATACAATGAAGTATGGGGGAGGGGTCTTATATAACCTTGTTTTCACTGAGTGACGTCACTGCGTTTCACAGAATGAAATATGGGGGAGGGGGTTTACATGACCTTGTTTTCACCGAGTGACGTCACTGCGTTTCACAGAATTGTTTTAGACCATCGACATATTTAAACGTGAAATAGTGTGTCAACGTACCTATTACACCCAATGCTTTATATACAATTATCCACTTATTCAAACGTGAAATAGTGTGTCAATTGCTGGGCCAACGTTCGAGACGTTCACACAACACTGAAACAGTTGTCTAAAAAATAACGAGTTGAAAGTGTAACCTATATATGCCAATCCTGCTGATTGGGTCACTCGAGCTTACAAGGTATAAACATGTAAATGAACTATTTTAAAGGCAATCAGAGCAAACACGAGGCGTTGAGCCAATACTGCATCAATGCTATGTCTGGGTACTGGGTCAACATCATAAACCTATAACACCTTAGTCAGGGAAAGTTAGACAGAAACGTAAAATAAATTCCTTACCAAAATAATTTTGTACTACGATCTTGTATAAGGTCTGGACTAGCCACACACAATTTGTTTACTTTGGATATACATAGGGGGGTTTTTAGGAGGGTAAAAACCAAAATGGCCGACTATCTCACAGAAATAACATATAGGGAGTGATAATTAATCATCAATTTCTTTACAAATGTGCTGATTTAAGGATTAGAAGTTGGTTTGCATTAAATAAATAAATGACATAAAAAAAATGGTCGCCAAATGTTTCATTGCTGGAACATTGTTTGCGCCTGTCTGTAGTCTTTGTCTAAAATTAAATTTAATTCCACTTTCCATTTTGTGTTTTTCGATTTTTTTATGTTTCACATTATTTTTGCTATTATTTGAAAATTATTTTTATAACCTTTGAATTTGGCTTTGATAAGTTTATTAGTCTAGAAGAAAAATAGAGTTATCATGCTGAAAAATGTATATTGAGTAATAACTCGGTCGATACCACAGATAATTTACTGACCATTCAAGAAGTGATCACATCCTCCTTAATAATTATCTCAGACACTACAAAGGTGATTTTGCCAGTAACAAACTGATGTCAGCCACTAAAGCCACGTTAAAAGTGATCTCAGCCAGTTCAATAATGATCTTAGCCACCGAAGTAGACACAGCGACTTTAATAGTTATCGCAGCCACTACAAAAATGATCTTGGCCACTGAAAAAAAATGATCTTAGCCACATAAGAAGAGATCACATCCTCTTGTTTATTTATCTCAGCCACTACAAGTGTGATCGTGGTCACTAGCAAGCTGATGTCAGCCACTGAAGCTACTTTAAAAGTTATCTCAGCCACCACAAAGGTGATCCTGGCCACAAACGGACTGATCTTGGACACTGAAGAAGTAAGTACAGCCACTTTAAAAGTTATCTCACACACTACATAAATGATCTTGGTCATTGAAGAAGTAATCACAGCCTCTTTAAAAAAATATGGTATCTCAGCCACCACAAAGGTGATCTTGGTCACTGAGAAACTGATGTTAGCCAACAAAAAATGATCTACAAAAATTATATTTACCACTGAAGAAGCCACTTTAAAGGTCGTCTCATTCACTACAAAGTGATCTTGGCCACTGAAGAAGTGACCACTAAGCCACTTTAAAAGTGACCTTATACCACTACATAAGTGATATTAACCACTGAAGAAGTAGGCATATCCTCCTTAAAAATTATCTCAAAAAAGGTGATCTTGGCCAGTAACACACTGATGTCAGCCTCTTAAAAAGTGATCTCGTTCTCTACAAAAGTGATCTTAGCCACTGAAAACGTGATCACAGGCACTTTGAAAGCTATTCGAGCCACTACAGAAGCCAATGACTCACCAGTGTGGCTATTAGAATGTAGTTCAAATTTTATTGAACATACAAGCCATATCATTGGGATTGGTGGCACTAATTTGTTCTATGTATATATTTTTTTCGATCTACAATAAGATAAGAATAGTTTAGGGATTTCCTTTAGGGTTTCAGGCAAATCAGTAATAAACTGGTTGGACTGCAATAATTTATGTAATTGATTTCTCACTTTTCTAAATTTATTCCAATGATGACCTTTATTTTTCTCCAAGCTTGCTTATTTTTCATATGTCTCACTGCAGAGTCAAACCAAGGTGGTAATTCCTGCGGGTACATTTGATCTTCTCACATCATCGTAGCACTAGAGTCAACATTCCCAGACCAGATCAACATCTATGTTATTAGTACATTCGACTGTCTGGAACATTTTACCACTCAACAAAGCTCATAACTTATTCCAATCTACGTTTTTCCATGCACTGCAAATACACTATATTTATTAAACATACATCCAATAGAGACAAACAAATTGTTCCCAATTACAAAACGCAGACCTGTTCACATTTAACAATAGTAATATCGATAACATAAGATTTGCATGTTGCATTTCTCAAACGAAAAAGTCAATCGTGAACATTTACTGATCACTATCGTGTTTTGCTGTTTTTGGTGGCCATGTTGGTTTTTCTCCTGTTGATATCATTTTTTTTATAAACAAAACCACATTTAACGTTACTGTCTACCGGTCACACCGCTGATAAAATGTAGGGTGAAAAACCTCATATGACAGTTGAGCGTGAACAAATTGTCAAAAGTTAGTTAGGCTGTAAAAGCTTACAAGCAGCGTGTTGAACAAAGCAGATGTATTCACTTTAATGGGGTTCGACGGTTTGTGTGTGGCATATATGAGTTGCTCCAATATGGAGGCGTGATTATGAGATTTTGATAGTTAAAAATATAATTATACACTCACCGCCATGAAATTAGGTGATATATCGACCAATCCGATGGCCATAAATGTGGTGTGGGTGATCAGAAAAACGTCCCCATCCACAAATTATTTAGAATTAGGCCGATCCGACAATGAGGTTGAGCTCGGAGAATGTTTTTGCCCCAGCAAAAGAACCAGGGGTGGAGGTCGAGTTGAGGTGACAGCGATAAACCACTGTGACTTGTCACCCTTGCAAAATAATGTTTCTTTAACCCTTTAACCGCCAAATTATTCAATCTGAATTTTCACCAACCTAAAGTTATGTCTCGCTGACGCGATCCACAACTTCAAGTGAGTGAAAATTATTCAGATTTGACAATATAGAGGTCAACTGTTTTCAAATATTGCCGATTGATGTCACATTTTATCTTTAACATGTTCAAAAGGTGGTACATAATGTGCTAATAAAAAGTGAAAAACCCGAATATATGCGGCACCGGCGGTTAAAGGGTTAAGGTTTCAAACATAAGCTGTTATTAACCCTTAAATCGCTAATCACGCCTATAGTCGTTTTTAATCTGCTTTCCTGGCAGATTAATCATTGTTATTGTAAATGGAATGAATGTTCAAACATCAAAATGTGCAAATATATTGTCTCAACTTTAACTATACAATGAGTAATTTTCGCTGACTTGAATTTGTGGTTCGCGGTAGCGAAGCACAACTTCAAGTGGGTGAAAAATTAAATTATATAACTTAGCACATAAATTGTTAAGCTTTTCTCTGCTTATTTGATATTAAAATAACCTTTAATCGACCCAAAATGACCATATGGCGGTATTGACATATAGGCAATAACCATATTTTTTATGCACTTCATAGTGGTCAATGGGTTGTATCTACCTAATACTTTGCCACAGGAAATAAAAACCGTCTGCATACGGCACCGTCTTATACGGCACCGGGGCGGGGGCCCTAGGGTAGTGGTTAGCACTGCTGCCTCTCGTTTCCCGGTCTCGGCGGTTTGAAAGAAACAAAAATGTTTCTTCCCCATCCACGTGTGTAGCTCAGTATTGTGGGGAGCCTCCGTGACCGAGAGGTAGCGTGCTCGGCCTCAGACCGCCAGGACTCGAATTTCGAATACTGTGTCTGGAGGACAGTGTCATCTCATTCATCTCACCACCCTCAGGAGGTTCTCCTGGCCCAGTTTAGCCTATACGTGCACAAAGGTGGCCTAAAGCCCGATTCATTTCATTTTTTATACGGCACCGACTTCTACACGTACATTTGGCACAGGTGAAATTGTATTTTGTTTAGTCCTAGCAAACACGACACTTCGACCCAATGTTGATTCAATGCCGAGCCGCAGAAAGTGGATCAACATCAAATCAACATCGGGTCAATAACGTGACTTAACATGAATTTACTGTTATTTTTTATACTGTCCAGGTCGTCACATAATCGTGGTTTCGCTGGGACACTACATAGCCAGATGCTTCATGGTTAGCCATCTTGACTATACAAACATAACTATTTTCTATATCAAATCTTGCAACACATTGGCCTATTTTGCATATTTTGGGTGGAATGAAGAATTTCATTACTGTAGATTCGTAGCTTAAAATATACACGGCGCTACGTGCTTCGTAAAATCTGATTCACGAATCTATTTCTCCTTGACTTAAACACCACTCCCTCAATGCTACTATTAGTTTAGTGATCTGTATTTAATCGTCTAGATATATATAGATAAAACAAATAATAGGACAATAACATGATTTTTTAGAGCAATAGCCATTTTATTGGCCCGACGCAGATGCCAACAGCCCAAGGAAATTCGTTTTAAGATATTAACTGTTTTTAAAAGTGAATGTAAACCAAGGAAAACAGTATTCATTCCCGCCAGATTAGGAAGACTGAAAGGCGGGGGCCATGTTTGTATGGTTAAAGCTGCCTACAAACTGTTTCTTCCCCATTCAGTCATAAAGATTCAATATTGTGGGGAGCCTCAGGGACTGAGAGGTAACTTCCTCGGTCTCAGGCCGTCAGAGACCAAATTTCGCATCATAATCTGGAGGACAGTGTCGATCTCATTCATCTCACCATCCTCAGGAGGTTAGCTTTGCCCTGTTTAGCCTATATGTGCATAAAGGTGACCTAAAAATCAATTCATTCATTCATTCATTCATTCATTTATTCATTCATTCATTCATTCATTCATTCATTTATACTTTAGTTGAGGAATCCATATATTCTTTTCTTTAATTCAGCACATGAAATGACGTATTTTACTTTTCCGATACAAAGTCATACTATCTGTTCATATTGAATACCATGATTTTAAAGCTGCCATAAGGAGCATTGTGGGCAAACAGATTATTGCAGATAGTGGGGATATGAATATTTAAAGCATAATTAATTATGATAATAATTATTAATAAACAATATTCTGTGTGTTTCAGTATGGCTGTGAATGTTGTCAACCCTGACTTGGTGAGAGAGAGGGAGAATGCCACGTTTGATTGTGAACAAATGACCCATGTACTGGACGGGGGCGTCGAGGTGACAGAGACAAGACGAAGAATAGGTCAGCCACTATATTATGATAAACAATTATTTTCACAACACACGAGAGGCTAGCTCTGTATATCTGCATAGTATGTTGGTAGACGTGACAGGCATGATGTCTAGCGTGATAAACGTAACGGAGTGTAGAAGTGGAGCAGAGGCTAGTCGATGGACGTCAAGCCTTGAATACTGAACGTTAAACCACAAATAATTATTATGGTGGGCCATCGTCGCAGATGTTGGACCAACAATAAGCCAACATCAGTTAATTTGTCGTGTTTCATGGTAACCTCATGCTTGGTCCATCACTGGCACCCAGAAAGTTGCTTTGGAGAAACAGTTTGTGTTGCAAGTCTACCGTTGATCAGCCTGCTATAATATATCTGCTCTCCTACACACTTTATCCATATGGGTAGTTGTTCACTGATTCATCTGTTGGGGGGGGGGGGGCAGACAGTTGTGGGTGAGCGAACGGCACTGTGCGTGGGAGGGAAGTGTAGCTGCAGTAGAGTACAACTATATGCTGGTAGTTCTATTGAGGGTTTTAGCAAGTTGTCCAATTTCAAGAACATCATTCCAATTATGCCTAATTTCATTCCCGGCATAAATTGTCAGCCACCCGTAAAGTTTAACATATATAGGGACAGTTAAATCACGTATCACTTGTTTTGAACCGGCAACTGCTGATGGAGTGAGGAAAATATTTATAAATTCACCAAGCAAAACGTGTAATCTTTATTCGATCCCTACTGAATTGTTAAAATCCTGCTAAGATGTTTTGTTGGCTCCAAGCACACAATGGTTAATTTATCTTTGATTTCAGGAGTTTTCCCAGACATTTTTAAAACATCACATGTCATGCCTCTACTCATGCTGACGATACCCAGATATATTTATCTCTCTCGCTGAAAAATTCCGATATTTCTTTAGAAATTCTGACAAAACGTTTTCAGGACGTGTCTTCTTGGATGTCATCAAGGAAATTAAAGCTCAACCCTGATAAGACCGAATTGTGGCTGTAGATGTGGAAAGTGTATGAGGTGGCGACCAAGCTGTCGACATGGGGGCAGTCACTGAAGATGTGGGAAGCGTATTAAGTGACGACCAAACTGTCGACATGTGGGCTGTCACTGTAGATGTGGAAAGTGTATGAGGTGGCGACCAAGCTGTCGACATGGGGGCAGTCACTGTAGATGTGGGAAGCGTATTAAGTGGCGACCAAACTGTCGACATGTGGGCTGTCACTGTAGATGTGGCAAGCGTATTAGGTGGCGACCAAACTGTCGACATGGGGGCAGTCATTGTAGATGTGGCAAGTGTATTAAGTGGCGACCAAACTGTCGACATGTGGGCTGTCACTGTAGATGTGGGAAGCGTATTAAGTGGCGACCAAACTGTCGACATGTGGGCTGTCACTGTAGATGTGGCAAGCGTATTAGGTGGCGACCAAACTGTCGACATGTGGGCTGTCACTGTAGATGTGGGAAGCGTATTAAGTGGCGACCAAACTGTCGACATGTGGGCTGTCACTGTAGATGTGGCAAGCGTATTAGGTGGCGACCAAACTGTCGACATGTGGGCTGTCACTGTAGATGTGGCAAGCGTATTAGGTGGCGACCAAACTGTCGACATGTGGGCTGTCACTGTAGATGTGGCAAGTGTATTAAGTGGCGACCAAACTGTCGACATGGGGGCTGTCACTGTAGATGTGGGAAGTGTATTAAGTGGCGATCAAGCTGACGACATGGGGGCAGTCTCTGTAGATGTGGCAAGCGTATTAAGTGACGACCAAACTGTCGACATGGGGGCTGTCGGCATGGGGGCTGTCACTGTAGATGTAGGAAGTGTATCAGATGGCGACCTGTTGATTTGTCTCTCTGATGGGGCTGTAAATGTGGGAAGTCTATAAGGTAGCGATATGTCAAAATGGGAGCAGTCACTGTAGATGTAGGAAGTGTATGAGGTGGCGAACAGTAGCCCTATACCTGGCTCCCCAGCATAGTGGGTGGGGCCAGAATTGTGGGGAGGCTCCGTGACCAAGAGGTAGCATACTCATGGCATCAGACCTCCAGGATTTAAATTTCGAAAATGGCCTATTAAAGCCCGATTCATTTCATTTTTCCCCAGTATTGTCTATGTATAAAGTGTATGAGGTGTCGAACTGTATACGTTACTCTCTTGGGTACCGTAGTGGATGTAGGAAGTTTATGTGGTGGCGACCTGTATACCTGTCTCTGTACGAGGTGTCAGATGGTCGACCTGTGTCTCTATCTTCTGGACAGTCGGAAATTCGAGCTCTGGCTGTTTGAAGCTGAGTACACTACCTCTCGGTGTACAGATATTGTACGTACATAAACAATGACTGTCCTTAAAATATGTTTATGATACACGTCTGACAGCTAGGCCGCGACCTCATACACTTTCCACATCTTCCGTGAAGTGACTGCCCCCCATGTTGACAGCTAGGTCGCCACCTCATACACTTTCCACATCTACCGTGAAGTGACTGACCCCATGTCGACAGCTAGGTCGCCACCTCATACACTTTCAACATGTATTGTGAAGTGACTGACCCCATGTCGACAGCTAGGTCGCCACCTCATACACTTTAAACATCTATTGTGAAGTGACTGCCCCCATGTCGACAGCTAGGTCGCCACCTTATACACTTTTCACATCTACCATAAAGTGACTGACCCCATGTTGACAGCTAGGTCGCCACCTCATACACTTTTCACATCTACCTGAAGTGACTGCCCCCATGTTGACAGCTAGGTCGCCACCTCATACACTTTCCACATCTACCGTTGAGTGACTGACCCCATGTCGACAGCTAGGTCGCCACCTCATACACTTTAAACATCTATTGTGAAGTGACTGCCCCTATGTTGACAGCTAGGTAGCCACCTCATACACTCACCACATTTACCGTGAAGTGACTGACCCCATGTCGACAGCTAGGTCGTTACCTCATACACTTTCCACATCTACCTGAAGTGACTGCCCCCATGTTGACAGCTAGGTCGCCACCTCATACACTTTCCACATCTACCGTTGAGTGACTGACCCCATGTCGACAGCTAGGTCGCCACCTCATACACTTCCCACATCTACCGTGAAGTGACTGGCCCCATGTCGACAGCGAGGTCGCCACCTCATACACTTTCCACATCTACCGTGAAGTGACTGCCCCCATGTCGACAGCTAGGTCGCCACCTCATGCAACTGACGATAGCTACCATATATGTTAAATAACCCATAAGTGTTATTTCAGAAAACTTGGTCTTGTCAGATCCTTCCCACAAAGGCCCAGATTCTTCCTTCTTGTCACGAGAAGAAAAGTATGCAGAAGGTGTGAGGAAAGGTGTTTATATACACAGACGTACTAGAGAACTAGGGATTGTCAACGAAGAAGAACGCAAAATATTTGTCAGGTAATCTTAAACCTTTATCTAGTTATCCTTAATCTACATATTACTTCTTCTTATTATTCTCATTGTGATGCTACCAAAACTGAAAGTGAATAGAAAATGACTTGACTCTAGCAAACGATGAATTTTAATACAAGGCTTATAAAATGAAACATTTTAACATCAAATATAATGATCAATTCAAGCCTATAACATTCTCCTTTTGACTTCTAATTATCATATTCTGTTGACCTACTTCAACGCTAAGCACGACTATAATTGTTATAAGTCCGTTTAATTAGCGGTTAAATCATGGTTATTGACGATGAAATGGGTGTTGGAACATTTCAATATTTGCAAATGATTGGACCAAAATTAAACAAATATGGGTAATTTTCACACACTTGATGCTGTGGGTCATAATAGACACAACTTCAAGTGTGTGAAATGTAATTAGTAGCCTGGTAAAAAATGACAGTAATTGCACTAGTTCATGGTAGGCAAATTAAATATTGGTCTAGATTATGTGCTTTTGTAATTAGAGCTCAATGACTTTTCATGTTATATAGTTATTAACAAATTGATATGGGAACATCAGATTATAAAAATGTTTTTTTTGCGTGCACATTTTTCGTTCAGGGCCTACTGAGTCGTTCTGTGACTTCATATTGCACTCTAAACTAGTTTTAGACCTCTATACAGCTTTGCAATTTGATCCGAATTAAGCTGTAGGTGAACGCCTACGGGACCAAGTCTAATATTCTTCCCCCGACCAACCGAAAAGTAGCTCAGCCTGTCACATGACGAGATCGGCCCATCATTGAATTCCGTCATTCTGTTGTCATTAAAATTAGGGGGTAGAATATCATACTTGGGCCGGCCTATGTTTAGTAGTTTTAGATTGCATGTTTAGATTGCATCTCCTGGGAAACCAATGTTGATCAATTGAAACTATTTCCTAGTCTTTTTTTAGCTAAACACTAAATTATCTATTGATAAATTAGTAGATTTTCAAATTTTTCCATAATATCTAAAATTATTTCGTGTTTTGCTATTTTAGTAACTTGTTCCCTGAAGTGATTCATATTGTTTCGCCACCACCATGATGTGTGTTTTTATTATTTTAGCACTGTGTGCCCAGAAGAAATTTATTGCTTTGCCCTTCACGATGCTGCATTTTTACCTGCAATCCGTCTATTGGCCACACAGGATCAAATGGACAAATGGCAGCCATTGATTGACAACCTACAGATGCACGGAAACTACTGTCAAACAGAGCTAGGGCATGGTCAGTACACAACCACTACCCAGCAAACACAAAACATTTGTATAACATTTGTATAACAATTGTTTACAAATGTTTTGTGTTTACTGGGTATGTATTGATTCCACATTGTGTAATGATGTGAAGACGTCACACAATACACTGACCATGTTTTGTAAATTTGGGACAAAACGGTCTGTGGGGACGAGCATCAGTTTAGGCGGCGCTCGCTAGGGTTCGGTATCTGACGAGAAGCCGCCCCCTAACGGATGCCGCCGGCGCTAACCCACGCGGCCAAGCACGCTCCCCCGTCGCCCAGACGGGAGTTGAAATAAGATAGAGAACTTCGACTTTTAAGTTACTTGTCTTATTAAGTCTATCTCTTGGATTTGCTGATTGTGTAACTAACTTCATAGAGTTACTAAAAGTGATACTGAAACCAGATTCATTCTTTATGAGCTAATATGTGGAATGCTGGAATGTGTTTTATTAGGGACATAACCATATATGTTTATGGTATATAATTTTATTTCCGTTTGCATTTTCTATTTTGCGCGATATTACTCTAATATACGAAGCCTCAAAAACGACAATGACGGATTTTATGTAAAAAAAACTTAACTGAATATATCATAGACTTACCATCCACTCTGAAATAGACAAATATGATTGTACCAAACAATGATTGAAAGATGACCATCAAATACATACAGGAAGAAAATATTGGGAAGATATAACGTGGATGAAAAATATATAGATTTATGTACATAGTAGCTGAACCATCATATATGTTACAAAAAATATGATGTGTGCATAATTATTTAATATTATTTTTATTATGCAGGTAGTAATGTAAAAGGCATACAGACTACAGCTACATTTGATGCTGACACTGACGAGTTTGTATTGAATACACCTTGTTTGGAAGCTACCAAGTGGTGGGTGGGAAACTGTAAGTAGATTTGACTTACACATGACGATAAAAAAATAACATTATAATATCCTAACAATACATGATGCACGGGGGGGGATGGGTATATGTAGTTTTACAACACTTGTGATCAGATCTCAATCAATCAATCAATCAATCAATCAATCAATCAATCAATCAATCAATCAATCAATCAATCAATCAATCAATCAATCAATCAATCAATCAATCAATCAATCAATCAATCAATCTATCAATTAATCAATTAATCAATCAACCAATCAATCAATCAATCAATCAATCAATCAATCAATCAATCAATCAATCAATCAATCAATCAATCAATCAATCAATCAATCAATCAATCAATCGAAAATGTATAATGCATGCATTCATTTAAAAACTGTTCAAATGAAATTTTAATCAATGCAATCGTATTTTCATTTGCTGAGGAAATGAGACAATTAAAAATAAATACAAATTCATACCGCTTTCTTGAGGTGAATATTATTTTGGATTATTTTAGTGGGAAAGTCAAGCACGCATTCACTATTGTACGCTCAGCTGTACACACAAGGCGTGAATCGTGGCGTACACTCGTTTCTGCTGCCCTTGAGAGATGTCCAAACACACCAGCCTTTACCTGGTAAGGAATTTAATTATTTGATATCATGTTTATTATGCTTTCTAGTTGAGGAATTTTGTTTCACTTTTTTGCTATGTTAGCATTATTGTTGTATATTCACCTTTTGTAAGCGCTCTTATTTAAGACCTTCTTGTCAGCGCTAGCCCTTGTCCTGCTGAATTGTTTCTGTTTCTGTATATATTTCATTTATTTGAAGCTGGACTTGCTAAGGCAATTTCTGGCTTCGAATGACGAAAATAATTACAATTATTTTTTAATATATATCTTTTAAATTATTGTATTTGACTGAGCATTATCTACCACAAAACTATATTAACCATTTCAGTGACATATTATATGGTTTCACCCTTAAAGGGCTGAAAAAAATTTGAATAAGTCATGGAAACCAAAGGAGTTTTTTCAATTTGAAATCATCATAAATACCTTAGTTAGCTCTTCTTGATACATTTGAGTACCTATGTTACGGGTCTACGGCCACTTGAAATATTTTTTTTACTTTTACAGTACGGGGATCGACTTTAGTCGTCAGAATCTGACGTCTACCGACGTCAGATTCTGACGACTAAAGTCGATCCCCGCCTTCACAAATTTAATGTTTTTCCAAGGGCCATTACATATTTATTTACAACATGTCCTTCAGACAATTATATATTTCATGAAAATTCAGTCTCAAAAGATTTATTTAAAAATTACTCCAGCCCTCCCTCCCGAGATTGAATGGTTACCCCCTTAGAGCAGTCGTTATCTCGTTGTTCTTGTGTGTTGATTCAGGAATAACAGTGGGTGATATTGGACCCAAATTTGGTACTGATGAAAGTGACAACGGCTTCCTCCAGATGTCAAACGTCCGTATTCCTCGTGAGAATATGTTTATGAAACTTGCACAGGTGGGTAGCTAGCTACTGGGTGTATTTAGCACGTCCCTGGAAATAAAATATCTCAATCACCTTGTCACATAATCGAAGATACGCCATTTTCATACCAATTCGGGAAACATGCAGTTTTGTGATCGCAATAACGTTTCACATGACCGATATTTATATTATAATATTATATATTATAAATATTAAATGTTTATTATATAAGGCAAATGATAAATTCGAGTTCTTGGTTTGAAAACTATGATCATCCTCGTGTAATGTTTAACTATTAGGTTAGGGTGCGGGGTAGGCCATTTATGCTACTTTGAATTATAATTTATTGTTTGATATATATTTATCAAAGGGGGT
This sequence comes from Flabesymbios commensalis, assembly GCA_964017125.1. Classification (NCBI taxonomy): domain Eukaryota; kingdom Metazoa; phylum Annelida; class Polychaeta; order Terebellida; family Flabelligeridae; genus Flabesymbios; species Flabesymbios commensalis. The sequence continues at coordinate 64,234,096 of OZ024911.1, read as the reverse complement.
AATGCTTCTGTTATCATCAGGTATCAGAAGATGGTAGTTTCACTTCATCAGGGCAGTCAGACAAGCTTGTGTATGGTGGGATGCTAAATCTGCGCTGTCTAATACCAGCTGGCTCTTATAAAGCATTGTCAAAGGCTTTAACTATCGCTATTCGATACAGTTGTGTACGACACCAGTCTGTACTAAAACCAGGGTAAGTTATTACGTGCATCTGATTAGACGAGATCCTCAATATACTCACAAGACATGGGAAGTTTACAAGTTTTCTGGTTATATCCAAATAACTGGAATTTAGTACAGATTATGCTATTATTACAACACTTTTAACAATTACTTTACCACATCGATATAGTCAATAGCATGGCTCTGAAAATCGCATTTTCTGACAGTCTACTATGTAATCTGATTTTACTCGCTCATGAAACAATGATCAAGCAATTAGTGACAACTAACGGATATGAAAAGTTACTCACGCTACATAGAATGTCAAATCAAGGGCATTACAAAATCGTTACAAGGTTTCGCATGACCAAATGAAAATATTATATGATTGAGAAAAATGATGAACATAACTATCAACTGCTTTAAAAAGTGTCTTCAAGTAGGCCGATTTACCTAAGTAATGTTTAACGCCAGCCCAATCACAAACAAGGTATGATAATACATTTATACATTTATACTCAAGGAATATAGTATCTTGCTTGCATTACTATTTGAACATATGATTTTACACATGATATCTATGTTTCTATGTTGTAGAATAGAAATATATTATAAAAGGTTTTCCAATACCTAATGACCTATATAAAATATTTCATAAAATCACGGGGAGCTCCTTTAAGTTGTGTTTAATTACATGATCCACAATGTTTCTAATCCAATTTAAAGGGGTATAATTTTGCAAACAATCTTAAAATGTATGTAATATTATAAATAAATAAATATAAAAATATATTAATAGGGCTGCAGAGCCTCAAGTATTGGATTACCAGACTCAACAGTTCAAGCTATTTCCTTGGTTGGCGGCAAGTTATGCATATCGATTTGCATCCACATACCTTTACGACAGCAATAAAGTTTTCCAAAAAGACCTTGCAGCTGGAGATACAAGTAAAATGACAGAGGTAGGCCTACTGTACATCTTCTTCTCACTTCCTGTTCACTAGTTTACTCATTACTCTTTGACCTTTTCTCTTTCTCGAATGAATAAAATAACCCTATGTTTATTAGGAAATATAATTTACAATATCTGTCTGCAGATTCCACAGTGGACTATGCGTTTAAGCAAATTCAAGATATATTTGTGTTGTACAAACAGTTTGAAAGCGCTTTATATTATCACACCCTGCCTTAGAATTAAAGGTTTTCTTGGTTAATGGTTGTGTCTACCATATTTTAATGATCAGTCTAAACAAATAATACACTCACTTCATGTCAACACATATTTTATTACATAATTATGAGAGTTGTGAAACGATACAAAAACGTTTCTGATGATAAAAACACATTTATTCCACGTTTGGGGTGGTTATCCCTGGAAACAGACTGTCTGGACGTTCCAATAATTATGAGAAGTGTCTGGTGAAATATATAAATGTATTATTCATGTTATGACAACATTTTGAAAATGTACATGATGTACGATCAGACCATTAAAATATGGTTAAATTTTGACATGTGACCTTTTATTTAAATTATGGCGAGCATTTTCGAAACAGGCAGGGCACATGTAAATATATAAGATTATACTAGCGGTAGTAAGGCGCGGGTCAGTGTAGGGGAGGTGTCAACGGGTGCCTCCACATGATGTATTGTTTACAGATGCACGTGCTATCAGCTGGCTTGAAGGCCTACATCTCTAGTATGGTGGTTCAAGGTATAGAGTGGTGTCGCGTGTCCTGTGGAGGACATGGCTATTCCTTGGCCAGTGGTATTCCTAAGCTCTACACACACCAGCTGATCTCAGTTACGGCAGAAGGCGAATACTCTGTCCTCATGTTACAAGTGGCAGGGTGAGTGTCCCAGTCATATATAAAAAAATCCTTAAAGTGTCATTTCGCGGTTTGTTCTCCATCTGACGGATCGGTGTTTTGTACAATTGAACATTACCTACACAAATTAGCAATACTATTTATGCTGACGTTAAAGCTATATGTTTGTGTAACATGTTTGAATTCCACCTAAAAAAATTCAAAACATGGAAAATAACATTTCTTACACGAAATAATTTTTTACAATAAATGAATCTGTCCTGTACATGGATCGGTAAATCCACACAAAACTCAGTGGCTAATTGACGATAATAGGTGAATTAAATTTCCATTACAGTTAAATCAGTCAGCTAGAAATGTCGCCATTTTCAAATGTGACGTGTCAGATAAATATAGAGGATGTTAACCCAACCTTTCTTTCATATTATATAAATTACAGGTGTTAAAATGTTTTCTAACAATGTCCAAAATTACAACTAATATTACTTTACAACATGGTATATATATATAGCAGGGGGGGGGGTAATATAATTTTACGCAAAAATATCAGATATAGTTTTATTGTATATTGTGACAATTTTGATTGCTAATTTCCCTGATCTACCCATCATAACTATTAATTTGTTGCCGCCTCCCCCCTTAGTCTACATTAAGTGAACTTTCCCAACAGGCATTTGTCACCGTAGTTTTTCTATACCGCGAACGTTGGATCTTGGTGTTGTACTACTTTGTTACAGCTTTCTAATGAAGTGTTACCTTGACGCTCAGAGAAGACGCAAACTGCCTGCTGACTTCATGTATCTTACTGAATCACAATCATATGACGGCGACATGTCTTCAAAGTCATTCACAGCTGCGTATGCCTACAGAGCTAAAAAGTCAGTTGTGGTGATATTTTGTAAAATCTTTATTGTAGTAATATTTAATGTATGTATATAGTATATGTATATATATGTATAATGTATATAGTCATGTACGTATGCTCATTTTAATGACGCATAAGTCTGCATAGACTTACCGTCGTCAATAAATATCTATCTATCTTCAATAGTATCGATAGTATTAATATTAGTATTAGTACGTTTTACTTGTATTATGGGGGTAGTACTACATAACAGTAGCAACATCAGTGTTCCTTTACTCACCCGATAAGAAGACTTAGGTTTTGCTGCATTGAACCGGGTACGCCGCTGCAATCCACCCATGAAGATAATAGCCAGATTTTAGGAGGCTGTGACTCTTGTCTCCCAGTATCACATAAAACTTTAAAAACATTGTTATAATGTATGGGGCTACATAAGGGGTAAATATAAGGAATGTAATAAATGATATACTTTGTTCAGGCGTGTCAGCATTGCTTTCTCCAGAATAGCCATGCTAAGGGGTCAAGGTAAAGAGGACCACGAAGCCCGGAACGCATCAGGTGTATATCTAGTACAAGCTGCAGAGGTGATTATAAGAAACATATTCAAATTCACACAATATACTACCATGTTTACCAGCTGAAAGATGGGCATTCAGAAAAGTCACCTTCACTATATTTAGTTTGGACGTACCAAACTTTTATTCTTTGATAGTAATAAATGGTACTAACTTTGGAACATTGTTTTTGAAACTTATGACGTTCGACTTGCTGTGGCAAACCTTGATCACATACTGATGTCTTGGGGGTGAAATGGCTAAGACATCAAGCAAAACGTCAGAAGTTTTAAAAAAAAATGTTCCAAAGTTAGTACAATTAACTACTATCCTATTGATTCTTGTGACAATGAATAAAATATTTTCAATATTGTTCTTTGGCCAACAATCGTATTTCTCCTTCATCAAAATCACTTCAAATTTATTCCGGTAATCTATTTGGGTCCCAGTTTTGTCATATCTGAGCACACACGAGACGTTGAACCAAGGTTGGCTCAATGTTGAAACGACGTCGTATGGTGTTTGCTGGGATGGAGCCCCGAGCTCAACTAAACCTACAGAATCATAAAATATTTACCTACCATCAGGACACATGTTTGATATATATCAACCCTTTCAATCCTGACTTTACATTGTCATCTTCATCCACTACAAGCCGCGAATTGCTGTCGCAATTCCCGACTTGTAGTGGATGAAGATGATTTGATGTGGTTTAAAAATTAAAGAAAATTGCCATGTAATGGTAAACCAGTTTCATGGAAATTTTCGTTCTAAAAACCTTTATTGTAGGAAAATTAAGTCTGTTTTCAGGGATGTAAAATGATGCTTTAATGCATCGTGAGGACTTAAAGGGTTAATAATAATTACTCATAATGACTATTTTATTGGATCATAAAGCGTGAAACACACGAACGCGACCGTCGTGGCGAGTTTTAGAGAATCGCTGACAACTGGTTCTACGACGGCAGCATCCCACACCAGAAAGACTGTTACCGACTTTGCATTGTAAGCTATTGCTGCGATCCTAGTGGTGACCGTGTAGTGGAAGTTCCGGAAGCAACAGTCAGCCATTTTCAGTTATCATGACTTGCAAGTCACATGACTTAATGTTACTTTCTGATTGGATAAACAAACTCCGACAGTTTGATTATGTCGTACGACATGCCAAACCCCAACGAACATCTATGACGGTTAAAACAGGCCACGAGTAGGACTGAAGATGTTCAGTCTTGACGACAGCTTTCGTCGCGACGGAAATCGAGAAATCTTAGTTGTGGGAGTGGCTACACCGCACCAATTGTTTAAGATTACCGGTGCGTCTTAAACAATCGGGGACAGTCTTTGCCGTGTGGGAGCTTTTACTGTGTGGACTGTCACGCAATTGTCGCATCTGTCGGCGCATCCCACGTCGTAGGACCTATCCTATGCTTGATCTTATGTTTATGTTTTGCGCTTAAAAGCTCCAATACACCGCAAAGACTCCCTGCGATTGCTTAAAACGTGACCATCGTGGCGGGTTTTAGAAAATCGCAGACATTAGCATGTTCTACGACGGCATCATGTCACACCAGAAAGAGTGTTCTGGAAGTAATATTGAGAGATTACAATTGAGTCGCAGGGCATACCAAACCGCAACGACCGTCTATGACGATTAAGACGGGCCACGAATGAGACTGAAGATGTTCAGTCTTGACGACAGCTTCCGTCGCGACGGAAATCGACGAAATCGTAGTTCTGGGAGTGGTCACAGACACCGCACCGATTGTTTAAGATTATCGTCTTGTCTTAAGCAATCGGGGGCAGATCCTTTAGCCTAGACATACAAATCCGTTTCGCCATTAATAAAGTATTCGAATTTTGATAATGTAATAAGCGTGTTGTTGTTTTCAATTTTATTTCAGGCACATTGTGAATATATCATAATGAAGTCATTTGCGGATGCAGTGCACAAGTTAGAAACATCACCAGCCTCAATAAATCAGGCTCTAGGAAGACTGCTGCAACTCTATGGCGTTCACACCATGTCTAAGAACGCTTCAGATTATTTACAGGTAATTTACCAATTTCAATTTTTATACCTTCAAAACCTATCCGCAAATCTCTCAAATATCAGGGAAACGTGTCGTTTTTGCAATAATCATGTTAATGTAAACCGTTATACCTGAGAGGCTCAATACATTACTAAATATTATAGATTTTAAATTATTTTTTATTTTTATTTTTAATATTATTCTTCAATGTAATATACTTATATCGTTGATATATATCTGTACACAAACACGCAAACATGAGCACATGCTTCTTTCTAACAGGTCAATCATGCACAAAAATTCCTCTTCGTATGTTTATATATGTAACCTCTATCTGTTACTGTAGGGCGGTTTTATGAGTGACAGTCAGTTAGATGATTTGACGTCCAGAGAGTTGTCGTTACTATCAGAGATCAGACGTGATGCTGTGGTTTACGTGGACGCCTTTGATTTTCCTGACGCGACATTGTGTAGTGTACTAGGACGATATGATGGCCAGGTGTACGAGAACCTGTACAAATGGGCACAAAAGTCTACGCTCAACAAAACACAGGTATAATACGTAATACGGGGACATTGTTTTTATAAATCTGTCTGTGGAATGGTAAAATAGTAAGAAAATATTTGTTTCATTCTGGGGTCATTCCCCGTTTACTCATCTTCCCGATAGCAAGGCTTGTCTCCGCGAGGCCCTCGCGGAGTCTAGCTTTGCTGTATGTGTTTACCATGTTGTAATCTTTATGATTCGTTTGATTTTGTACTACTGTGAAACAACAATCGGATAGAGCAAGCACCTAACAACCTATCTGCAAAATATAACATATTATTGTAAATGTAATATTACAATTTTACAGTAACTATAAGGGCTAGCAAATGATAAAATACTATTATTTTTAAGAGAGACTGTTGGAGTATTTTATTCTATCTGTGCCAGACTATAACAGAGTATATATGAAATGTGAGACTATAAGAGTATCTCTATATATATATGGGCCTATATGACCAGATGACATCTTTGTCAGGTCAGGCAGTTTTTAAGAGATGTAACCGGTGCGATGTTCCACACATTCACCATTTATATCTTGTCCCTAACAAGTAAAATGTGCTCACTAAATTTGTATGTGACAATGAGTACACTGTAGATCAAAGGATAGGATATTTTGTTTTTCAACATTCTGTATTTTTAATTGCAGGTTCACAAATCTTTCAATGAGTACCTGAAACCTATTCGCAAATCAGAGATATGAAAAAGATATAACGAGCATTAAACGATTTTATAGAGAAAACCTAAATTCTGAAGCACCAAGATCTGTTACAATGTACATTCGGTGGAGGAGCTTTGGTGGTTGTGAGAACGCTAATATTGTGCAGAGATACAGGGATGGGGTAATAGTAATAGACAATAGTAATAGGTAACGCAGCAAGTTTAATGTAATTGTAATAGTAATAGACCGCGAAAAAATAAAAGTAATAGTAATAGATCGGAAAGTACCGGTAATAGATAATAGCAGAAATACATAAGAGTTCTCTCTGATAATAGTCTATTACTTTTCTATTACACACTCAATTAAAAAAAATAGTCCATTCAGGAAAATAGTCACCATGGTCACAGGTTATAATAAATCATCATTATAAGTGGCAGCATGGAAGCGTTTAGGTATTTTGATTATGTGATTGACTCAAGGTGTCAAATGTTAGTGAGTGACGGTTACAATTTGCTCCCGCGTGAAGGCGAGAGCTCGGACAAGGATTAGACAAGCTATAGGTCATCACACTTTACCCCCCCCCCCCCACACACACACACACCCTCATGGTGCGATAACATATTTTCATGTAGCCTCAATGACTGTTGGTATGGAATGTAATATATTATGACGAGCAACAGTACAAATTATTTATGATCAAATTAAAGGCCCATACCCAGGCTAAAATCATCAAAAAATCGGTGATTTTATTTTGGCTTCTTAATATGACCATAATTATGTCCATAGATTAGGACTGCGAAAGTTTAGGCTAGATATAGAGACGAAATTCCTGATTTCTTATTTTAAACAACCATGTCAAAAATAAGAAATACGGGAATTTCGTCTCTATATCTGGCCTAAATAGTAAAAGCGCAGCAGTTCTAGTTTATGGACATGTTCAGGCCTATATTATATGGAAATATTAAGAAGCCAAGATAAAATCCCCGATCTTTTATTATTTTAGCCTGGGTATGGGCCTTTAAGAGAGAAGTTATCCCTGTGTCGCCACAGGGTTTAACCCTTTAAGCCCTCACGATGCATTAAAGCATCATTTTACATTCCTGAAAACAGATGTAATTTTCCTACAACCAAGGATTTTAGAAGGAAATTTCCATAAAACTGGTTTACCAATACATGGCAATTTTCTTTAATTTTTCACCCACTGCAAGTCATCTTTATCCACTACAAGTCGAGAATTGCGGAAGCAATTCGCGGCTTGTAGTGGATGAAGATGACAATGTAAATTATTCAGGCTTGAAAGGGTTAAATATGTTAAGCGAATAAACGATTGCTACACGTGAATGATTTCCAGTTTCGTTTCATTGTATATAACTGTTTAAGACGTTGAAGATAGTTAAAGATAGTCTGCTTTAAAAATATGGCAATGTGAATTTTCAAATGTCGGTGATAAAGTTTGTTTACTGATAATAGAGTACAGTGTGTCATACTTTAAACAAAAATGCATACTATAGTATATAAATGAAATGATGGTATAATTATTATGTTTAGTCTAGCTGACAATACAGGAAATTGACAACAATATATTTTGTATCCGTTTGTCTGGGGCAGTCTGGAGGCTGTCTGGATGGGATATCGGTGGGGGGGGGGGGGGGGGGGACCAATCAGATGTACATCATTCATTGCTGGTGAACAGAAAAAAAAACCTCCCAGCAAGAGCCTATCAAAGATGAGTCTCGTCCATCCCCGGGGCACTGAATCAGCAGGAGAGGTGAAAAAAACTGTGACCACCCAGCAAACACGGGGCATTCACTCAATGTTGGGCCAGCGTCGAAGACGGTGGACCAACATTAAAACAGCATTGGGTGAATGCCTCCTTTTTGCTGGGTAAGTATGAGGTGACAGCGCACTCGTAATAGCATCGACTACCAGACTACATAGCAATTGTTAAAAAATATTTTTGCATGTCATCTCATAATTATGGTTACATGTCATTGGTCCGACACACCATTGGTCCGACACACCATTGGTCCGACACACCATCGGTCCGACACACCATTAGTCCGACACACCATTGGTCCGACACACCATTGGTCCGACACACCATTAGTCCGACACACCATTGGTCCGACACACCATTGGTCCGACACACCATTGGTCCAACACACCATTGGTCCGACACACCATTGGTCCGACAATCCTTGTTAGGCCTATAAACTTGAGTTGAGTCACAAGAAAACTTCAGTAGAGCTACAAAAAAACTTAAATCAAGTAAAAAGAAAACTTGAGTTGAGTTACAAGAAAACTTGAGTTGAGTTACAAGAAAACTTGAGTTGAGTTACAAGAAAACTTGAGGTGAGTTACAAAAAAACTTGAGTTGAGTTACAAGAAAACTTGAGGTGAGTTACAAGAAAACTTGAGTTGAGTTACAAGAGAACTTGAGGTGAGTTACAAGTTTTAGAAAACTTGAGTTGAGTTACAAGAAAACTTGAGGTGAGTTACAAGAAAACTTGAGGTGAGTTACAAGAAAACTTGAGTTGAGTTACAAGAGAACTTGAGTTGAGTTACAAGAAAACTTCAGTTGAGTTACAAGAAAACTTGAGGTGAGTTACACAAAACTTGAGTTGAGTTACAAGAAAACTTGATGTGAGTTACAAAAAAACTTGAGTTGAGTAACAAGAGGACTAAATGGAGTTGAGTGACCCAAATGGGTAACCGTAGTTTTGTCATCAAATAAATCTAACGTTACATGGTTAATTTTTTACCTCCAACTCCTGTAACGGGGTCGGCCCTTTTTTTACGAAGTCCCATTATTAGTCCGAATTCCCCGTAAACCTAAACCTAGTAGATATCTCAATCAAAAGTCGCTTTCGTGTCAGATTACAGGTGATCTGTTAGTCTTACCTTTAGTCCGAAGTACCATTAGTCCGAAATAAAATAAACTTATAAATACACTATCAATGACACTTTGGTCAAAATACCAGATTTAATAAACACAATTCTTAACTACCTAGCAAATACGATCTTGGCTCGTTTAATGCTGAAGCATCGTCTGTGACGTCGCCCCAACTCAGGTTGAACGTAGACCTACATGTATGAAGAGGCACGCCTGCGGCGGAAATAGCCTCGAGCTATCAAGCTCAAATCAAGCAAGGTTTAACCTCTGAAAATCGGCGGCTTTAAAGTGATTAATTTTTCACCGGTGTTCGCACTTAACCGAGCTATCCTATCAGGCGCGTAGCCAGCCGTACGCCAGTACGCACGTGCGTACACATTGTAAGGGAGAGTAAAAAAAAATATGACCCATCAAAAAAAGAAGCAACAAGTTAGCAGACTAGCCTAGTCTACATGTACATGCTCACTTAGCAGTCTATTCTTTATGTGGTGTTGCATAAAACGCCGGAAAAGTAGGATACAAATACAAATTTAGGCCTAAATGTTTCTCTTTTCAATGACAGTCACAAATTCACGACATGTATGACTATAGTGCCGCTTTTTCAACCAGGCAGTCAATGAGATCGATATCCACCCCAAGGTGGAAAACTGCTAATAACATTTTACTGTTTTTTTTTACAAATGAACTGAGCGTACGATGTATACAAAATAACATTTTATTGACCTGATTAATCGAGGCAAGTCTTAGATATGAGCGTCCAAAGAAATGTCCCACTTTTTTACCCTTGAGCATGTTGAGTGGGCATTATAATCTGTGGCAGTTCTGTTTCAGCAACGTTATGGGGCTAATTCTAAACGATCTATTTTTGTACCTGCACTGCACTGTGTTAAAACAAATGATAGGCTGCACAATGACATGTATCATACATGCATAGGCCTAAATCCCATGCTACACTGACTAGCTTCTCAGACGTGAAGACACTGGTGACAAGAGTGAAATCCCATGCAGGCATTCAACCAATGTTATACTAATGTTGATTCATTGTCTACGACACTGGCCCAACATTAAAACAATTTTGTTTCAACATCTCATGTTTGCTCAGGGCTGATTTATGCCTATCACAGCGAATCATGTAACCAGGTAATAATGATCAAAAAACGTTTTCGTATAGTGTATAGGCCCTATATAGTGTATATATAGTGTATAGTTTCGTTTTCGTGTAAGGTTATCTGTTTTGTATACTGTCTGGGCAGCTGGCATAGTAATAAAAATCATGGATATAGATCTGTATGCCTACAAATAATAGTTATTTCATCTTTTAACCCCTCCACATACTCTAGCCTCTAATTATGTATGACTAAAAAAATTGAGGACCATTAAATATTTTATTTACAACATGTCCTTCAGACAATTATTTATTTACATGAAAATTCAATCTCAAAATATTTACTTCAAAAACACTCCACCCCCCCCCCCCCCCCCCTGGCGATTAAGCGGTGGACCCCTGTAGACCAATCACAGAATGTCCAGCTTAGCTATTATTCGTGCACACAAATTAAGACACTATAACGTAGACTACATAGTCAAATGCTGGATCCGCCATGTCTGTTTTTAAAAAAAGTTGAGGCTATCATTCTATGGATAATCGTACTTGACCGAAAATAATCAGTAAATTTCAATATGTAATCACTGAGTAAAATGATTTAAATTATATTATAACTTGATATAATTCTATTTCTAATTTTGCTGCTGTATTCAATTTTGAAATTTTTACAAAAAATATTAAAAAAACTCAAAATTTATAAATCAATATCTTTACCGCAAATACCATCAGATGCCACCATTTGCGATCTTTTTTTAAATTTTCCTCAGGGGAGGCCCCCCGGACCCCCCACCGTGTCCGCTGGAGTGCGCGCCATGAATTAGGGAAAATCCACTCCCTCGCCGTTTCGGAAAAGCTCTGTAAATCCGGAGTTGAGTGACCCGAATGGGTAACCGTAGTTTTGTCATCAAATAAATCTACATGATTAATTTTTTACCTCCAACTCCTGTAACGGGGTCGGCCCTTTTTTTACGAAGTCCCATTATTAGTCCGAATTCCCCGTAAACCTAAACCTAGTAGATATCTCAATCAAAAGTCGCTTTCGTGTCAGATTACAGGTGATCTTTTAGTCTTACCTTTAGTCCGAAGTACCATTAGTCCGAAATGAAATAAACTTATAAATACACTATCAATGACACTTTGGGCAAAATACCAGATTTAATAAACACATTTCTTAACTACCTATCAAATACGATCTTGGCTCGTTTAATGCTGAAGCATCGTCTGTGACGTCGCCCCAACTCAGGTTGAACGTAGACCTACATGTATGAAGAGGCACGTCTGCGGCGGAAATAGCCTCGAGCCTCGAGGTAGGTCAAGTATGATCTCAAATCAAGCAAGGTTTAACCTCTGAAAATCGCCGGCTTTAAAGTGAATAATTTTTCACCGGTGTTCGCACTTATCCGAGCTATCCTAATTCAGTGAATGACATACATTTTAGAGCGATAGGCCTACGCCAAAAAATTTAACGAGGAAAATTAGGGAGCAAAACAAATCTAGGTCGTAGAGGTCATAGGAAGGTCAAGTATGAATTCAAGCACCTTGGCCCCATTCCACTAAAATCTTAAAATTAAGAATATCCTAACTTTATCTTATTTCCATTAGAAAAGTTAAGATAAATCTTAACTTTTCTAATGGACATAAGAGAAAGTTAAAATAATCTTAATTTCAAGATTCTTAGTGGGATGGGCCCCATGTTTAGACATGGTTAACCTGCATGTAAAGTGAACTGTTTATTTCAGTAACTCGAAAGAAGTTATAGGGCTAAGAGTGGAGGACGGATGAACGGACGAGCCTTGTGCCAACAAAAGCCTTCAGCTAAAATTTGGCTGAGGGCTAAAAAGGCACAGTTGCTGACTGGTCCTTTCCGGAACAATGGTGTTTCGAACCAATAGGACTTCGGACTAATGGGTCTTTGAACTAATGGGATGACGGACTAATGGGACTTATACGACCCTGTTATCACGTTATTGTGAATTATCGCTAAGGGCTTATATATTTCTGTCAACCTCATTTAGGAACATATGTAATCCAGCCATCACAAAAACATGCAGTTTAATAAATTTACAAAATCCTATGAAACATAACATGTTCATTAAAAAACAATTATTGCCTTGATGATAATGATAAGACAATAAGTTACAGCATATGACGGGGAACAAACATATAACAGTCTGTATCCCAGATAGCATATCACCCCTGAACCACTGTTGGGCCAACAGTTGATCACTACGGTCACATCGGTGGGCCACCGTACGATTGCTCGGTGGCCCAACGGTGGGGCACTGTATATACCACCAGCCACCAGAGGGCCACCGGTGAGCCACTGAAAAAATGTTTGTTCGGTAAGTCTCAGGAAAAAATAATTTGTTTGGTTATGCAAGGAAAACAAGGTTTTTTTGGTGGTAAAACTCATAGCTCCAACCCCCCCCCCCCCTCCACACACACATACACACACATACGTATCATCTGGTCCGCCCTTGACAGATCGGTAAATTGATATCCAAAAGTTGATTTGATGAATATTTCAAGTAAGACGAAGTGGAATAATTGATAAGTATTAGTAATTTGGTTATGTCATCAATGTAAAAATTATGATGAGTCATTGTTACCGCACACATTTTGTCAATTTAAATTCAATTTTAAATATGAAGTACTGGTCAAACTATCCTCTGCTTGGTGAAATAGTAGCTGAATCATCAATGAGTTCAAGTGTAAAAATCTGATGAAAAAAATAGGCTCTACATTTCGACTTTTATAAACTCTTAGAAAACTGTTCTTGAAGGTTCTTTGCTGTAGAGAAAGGTAGAGCCTTTCTCTATTGTACTATTCAACAAAGAACCTTTTAAGAACCTGGCATTTTGTTAATCAATGGCATTTTTAACAATGTCATTTTTACCGTACATTATCTGAATAGATACATGGAGGTCCAGAGAAACACATTACAAATTAAATTTAATCTCAAATATGTAGACATATGTCACCAGGTTGAGTCATTGTAAATTGTGTTGGGCACTTAATAGAAAAATAAATAAAAATGGTTCCAGAGACTCCCGCCATTTGAACTATGTTTTTTTTTTTTAAATTTAAGGTCATCCTTGTTAGATTCTGATATTTATGGTCTCCTAAGGTTTGTCAGACCATTGGAGTGTCGGACCATTGGTGTGATGACAATTGGTGTGTCGGACCATTGGTGTGTCGGACCAATGGTGTGTCGGACCAATGGTGTGTCGGACCAATGGTGTGTCGGACCAATGGTGTGTCGGACCGATGGACAGTCACCCATAATTATATATTCTAACCAATTTATTTTCAACTACGTCACCACACACTCATATTTAAATAAACATATTATCGATACATTATAATACTGTAGACTTCGCAATATTCGCAAGGTTTTAATTTTCGCGAATTTCGCGAGGAGAACAAATTCGCGAATTCCAAAATCTCGCGAATATTATCATTATAATAGCGCTACTAAAGACAAATGGAAATTCGCGCATTCTAATTTTCGTGGAAAGTCCCAAAATAAAAAATTCGCGAAAATTTAAACACGCGAAAATTACCAGATCTACAGTAAATACTAGTAGTCATAATATTCAGCTGGTGTAATGATAATATTTGGCATACTATAATTATAGTGATTTCCTTTTGATATTTTATTTAAACAAATATATAATGCTAAAATTACGTTTATGTCTGTACAAGATCATTCTTAAAAATACCTGTCCATTTAACCCCCTCAACCCCCCCCCCCCCCCTATGGAGCTATTTTAGTTAGCGGTGCAGAATACAGAATTAAATGTGAAAAACAGGCTAATAAAGGTATTTTAATCCTTGGTTTTACAGAAAGTAATAGTAATATAGATAGCCGAGTAATATTAATAGACTGGCAATACCGGTAATAGTAATAGTAATAGTAATAGACCGATGACAGAGTAATAGTAGTAGATCGTATGTAATATATCACATGTCTTACATTTACATGTATACATTCATACGTATTATTGACTAATTTAACTGATGGCATTCTGCGGGCGTTGGTGTACACTATAGATATGTACCAAAGTCGTGGCATTACCTAATTCATTCACTGGTTAGAGACTTGCTAGTGGACATAAGGTAAGATCGGCTTAGTTTGTATATGCCCACCCACATGTTAGCGTGGTCAACGTTTTGATGAGTAGGGCCGTCACGAGATCATTATTATTGATCAGTGATACGAAACGACTCACCTTTTTAAGATATGTTAAATATTATTACAATACCCTAATCGTATGTCTCAATCAGGTCATAGCTCAACGAACTAGCACAAATGAATTAAAATAAATTACCAAACATATTGGATAACTGAAATGTTACATATGGCCTACATACATAAAACACATATAGGCCAAGTAAGATGGTAGCTAAAACACCCACGAGTGTTTAAAGCTGTAGGCCTCCACTGCGAACATCTCATTTTCGTTAAATCTTTTCTAAGCATTTGAGCACTTAATGTCATGCTCTAAAATACAAATATGGCCTCATTGGATCAGGTGTAAATGTGTTAGTCCCAGAGCTAGGGGGGGGGGGGTTTATTTGTGTTGAAAGGTCCATACGATCCAAGAGTTCCACCTATAGGGAAATTTTCTCAGGAATCCGAATCTGCGCGTCTTACAAAAATCATCCAGTCCAAAAGTACCGTAAAAACCCTTTAAACACTAGTACCGTTAAAATCGCAAACCGCAATTTGAAATATTGCGTATGAAGTGATTGTTTGCTAAAATTGTGGTAATTTTCTATTAAAATTTTTTTTAAATTATTTATTATCCTCACATATGACACAGGCTTTCACATGAATGTAAAATATTTTGTATCTGATCAGTGACAAATACACAATATAGCTAAGTTGGTATTTTAACACGTAATTTTACTCATTTTTCATACTTTTTCACTAAATAGACAAAAAACTTTTCTCTCAGCCGATTTTTGTATAGTACAAATGTTTAGTTTTGATTCAAACATGTTCTAGAACTATTGTTGACTTAAAATTAACCCATTTCGAATAAAAATAATGAGTTATGTGAACATATTACTCGCTTTTTTTGTTAGACGTAAAATTAGTTCGCTTTTCTTCAGGCTCGGGAAAATTGACCATATCTCACATTTCGCCCACTGCTATATCAATATATTTGATATCAATAGAAAGCTACTGGCACAGGCCGTCACATGGATGTAAAATATTTTGTATCTGATCATTGACAAATGCACAAGAAAGCTTTAAGTTGGTATTTTAACCCTTAATTCGACCTTTTTTCATACTCTTCAGTAAATAATCAAAATACTTTTTTCTCAACTAATTTTTGTGTATAATAAATATTTAGTTTTGATTCAAACATGTTCTAGAACTATTGTTGACTCAAAATAAACCCATTTGGAATAAAAATAGTGAGTTATGTAATCATATTACATGCTTTTTTGTTTACACGTAAAATTTGCGTGCTTTTCTATGAGCTCAGGAAAATTGTATGTATCTCACAGTTTTGCCCAATGAGTAGTCAAATTTTGAGCTATATCAATATATTTGATATCAATAGAAAGCTACTGGCACAGGCCACGGATGTAAAATATGTTGTGTCTAATCTTTGACAAATGCACAAGAGAGATTGAAGTTGGTAATTTAACACTTAATTTTACCTATTTTTCATACTTTTTCGGTACATAGTCAAAATACTTTTTTCTCAACTGGTTTTTGTGTATAATAGATATTTAGTTTTGATACAAACATGTTCTAGAATTATTGTTGACTTAAAATAAACCAAATTGGAATAAAAAATGATGAGCTATTTGAACATATTACACACTTTTTTGGGTTGGATGTAAAATTTGGGCACTTTTCTTCCCCCCCCCCCCCCTCCGGGGAAATTGACAGTGTTTCACATTTTTGCCCAATGAGTACTGGTTACCGAAATTTAAAAAAATGTACAAACATCTTCAATATCAGGTAAAAGTAACTATCAACGGCTTTAACGTGGATACATAATATTTTATTTATGTTAAAGACGAAATGTACAACAATTAAGCGCTAACTTTGTATTTTATCCCTCCATTTGAACAATTTCCAACGTTTTCTTGGTCAATACCATCAAGACTTCGCGCTCATGTTAACTTTATATGGTATAAATGTTTGTTATTACTTTTACATTCTCTGGAGCCATTTTTCAAAAGTTATCTTGACGATTGAAGAAGTGATCACAGCCATTTTTAAAGTTACCTCAGCCACTACAAAAGTGATCTTGCCCACTGCAAAAGTGATAACAACCATCTTAAAAGTTACCTCAACCACTACAAAAGCTATCTTGGCCACTGAAGAAGTAAATACAGCGACTTTAACAGTTTTTTCATCCACTACAAATGTGAACTTGGCCACTGATGAAGTGATCACAGCAACTTAAAAAGTTACCTCGCCAATGCAAAAGTTATCTTGGCAAGTGAAGATGTGATCACAGCCACGTTAGAAGTTATCTCAGCCACTACAAAGATGATCTTGGCCACTAACAAACTGGTGTCAGCCAATTTAAAGGTTATCTAAGCCACTACAAAGTGATCTGGGCCACTGTAGAAGTGATAACAGCCACTTTTAAAAATATCTAAATGACTACAAAAGTGATCTTGGCCACTGAAGAAGTGGTTACAATAACTTTGAAAGTTATCTCTGCCACTATAAAATTGATTTTGGCCACTGACGAAGTGCTCATAACGACTTTTAAAGTGATCTTAGTCACTACAAAAGTGATCTTGACCACTAACAATCTTATGTCAGCCCGTAAAAGTGATCTTGGCCACAAAAAAATGATCTTAGACACTGAAGAAGTGATCACAGCGACTCTAAAAGTAATCACAGCCACTACAAAAGTGATCTTGGCCACTGAAGAAGTAATCATAGCCACTTTAAACGTTATCTCAGCCACTACAAAAGTGATCTTGGCTACTAAAGAAGTGATTACAGCCACTTTAAAGGTTATCTCAGCCATTGCAAAGGTGATCTTGGTCAGTAACAAACTGTTGTCAGCCACTGACAAAATTATCTAAGCCACTACAAAGTGATGTTGGCCACTGAAGAAATGATCACAGCCACTTAAAAAGTTATCTTAACCACTACAAAGCTGCTGTGATCACTTCTTTAGTGGACAAGATCAGTTTGTTTGTGACCAAGGTCAGCTTGATGGGCGGATGGGATGATTTTTAAAATGGCTGTGATGACTTCTTAAGTGGTCAAGATCACTTTTGTAGTGACCTGAATCATTTTTTTAGGGACTGACATAAGATTATTAGTGGCCAATATCACTTTTGTATCGGCTGAGATGACTTTTAAAGTGAATGTGATCACTTCTACGGTGGACAAGATCAGTTTTTTGTGGCCAAGATCACTTTTACGGGCTGACATAAGATTGTTAGTGGTAAAGATCATTTTTGTAGTGGCTGAGATAATTTTTAAAGTGACTGAGATCACTTCTTCAGTGGCCAAGATCACTGTTGTAGTGGCTGTGATCACTTTTAAAGTCGCTGTGAGCACTTCGTCAGTGGCCAAGATCATTTTCATAGTGGCAGAGATAACTTTCAAAGTTTTGTAACCACTTCTTCACAGGTCAGGATCACTTTTGTAGTCGCTTAGATATTTTTAAAAGTGGCTGTGATCACTTCTCCAGTGGCCCAGATGACTTTGTAGTGGCTTAGATAACCTGTAAATTGGCTGACACCAGTTTGTTAGTGGCCAAGATCATCTTTGTAGTTTATTTCAAGTCAACAATAGTTCTAGAACATATTTGAATCAAAACTAAATATTTATTATACACAAAAGCTGAGAAAAAAGTATTTTGACTATTTACTAAAAAAGTATGAAAAAAGGTCAAATTAAGGGTTGAAATACCAACTTAAAGCTTTCTTGTGCATTTGTCAATAATCAGACACAACATATTTTACATCCATGTAAAGGCATGTGCCAGTAGCTTTCTATTGATATCAAACATATTGATATAGCTCAAAATTTGACTACTCAGTGGGCAAAAATGTGAGATATGGTCAATTTTCCCGAGCCTGAAGAAAAGCGAGCTAATTTTACGTCTAACGAAAAAAGCGGGTAATATGTTCACATAACTCATTATTTTTATTCCAAATGGGTTAATTTTAAGTCAACAATACTTCTAGAACATGTTTGAATCAAAACTAAACATTTATACTATACAAAAATCGGCTGAGAGAAAAGTATTTTGTCTATTTAGTGAAAAAGTATGAAAAATGAGTAAAATTACGTGTTAAAATACCAACTTAAAGATATATTGTGTATTTGTCATTGATCAGACACAAAATATTTTACATCCATGTGAAAGCCTGTGTCATATGTGAGGATAATAAATAATTAAAAAATTATTTAAATAGAAAATTACCACAATTTTAGCAAACTATCACTTAATACGCAATATTTCAAATTGCGGTTTGCGATTTTGACGGTACTAGTGTTTAAAGGGTTTATACGGTACTTTTGGACAGGATGATTTTTGTAAGACGCGCAGATTCGGATTCCTGAGAAAATTTCACTATAGGTGGAACTCTTAGATCGTATGGACCTTTCAACAAAAAACCACCCTAGCTCTGGGACCATGTAGGCTTCGCTACAATAAGAAGTGTTCAGTATAGTGTAGTCATTATTTCATTCCGGGTCACCAACTGAGCATGCCAGGCCACAAAGGAACTAGGTGGGAAAAGCTTGGTTAATTTTCCTGAAAGACAGTGATGTTTTAGAAGTTCAAATTCAATTTTGCCGCTGCTTTTTTTCCCACCTGGGAATAATATTGATGGGTTTTTTTGTGTTATTTTTTTAATTCAGTAATCGTTGAGGTGTCTTGTTTAGTTCTGACGTGTGTCGATATGCTGTCGTTCATACATGACCAGATCACACAACGAATTTACCAATCACCGACTGACTAAGAACCCCCTAGCGACCAGATACAAAACAGTAGAGTCTTTCGAGTCGTGTGCATAGTCGTCTTGTTCGTAATAACTATAGTCTCCAGTCGTGTTCGCATCGGAAATCAGTCCTAATTTTATCTCTGACTGTTCCTCGGATTCTCTAATTGTTTTGTGTGAGTCGTCTTGTATTTTTGAAAGACGAATGTACAGAACGAGGTGCGACGTCGAAGAAATCTACTTGGCGAATAAGAAGAACACTAATTCATAGCAGAGTTGAGAAAGCCAAGCTAACGAAAAAAAATGTCCCTTATTTAGTCGCCACCATCAGGCGGCGAATCAATTCGAGATGAGCAACCATTTTACAAATGGGATACTGATTACGACTTCTTAGAGATTAATTGCTGGCCAAATTAAGACGGGGAGCAGAATTAGACGATATTCGTCTCAGTCGCCAATCGCTCGCAACCTCGGAGAGATACAAGCTCTGACGCAACAGTCGTACTGTTTCTATATTACAATGTTATCAAAGGGCAATGTCAAACCTTATAAAATGACGCCCGCCACCATTGCTAGTTAACCCTTTGCATATTAAAATGTTGCATAAAAGGATACCAAGCTACAAAATGAACGAGTAGGCCTAATTATTACGAAGCCAAGGCAGGGCCAGATTAAAGGAGGGGGGCAATCAATAAAGCAGCAACGATTTGTAAATCTGGCGATCATAAATACTGCGTCACGTGACATAATCAGTGACTTAGCCGCACAAAATGTTTCTTCCTCATCCACGTGTGGAAGCTAGTATTGTGGGAAGCCTCCGTGACCGAGAGGTAGCGTGCTCGATTTTCGATCCTGTGTCTGGAGGACAGTGTCATCTCAATCATCTCACCATCCTCAGGAGGTTCTCCTGGTCCAGTTTAACCTATATGTGCACAAAGGTTGGCCTAAAGCCCGATTCATTTCATTTTTAGGAGAGTGTCTGGGCAGTATTTGTGAGAGCTTTACCTCCGATTTGAACTTCACTTGTTATCATGGTTTATACCATTGTTTTTCTTGAAAAAAAATATTAAAACTAATTTTCTCCATGTATGAAAATTTTGTAAGCTTGTGATTTTTCCATTTTTGTGCGTTCTTATAGGTCTACAGGACATACTATATAATATTCGAAAAATAGTCCCTGTTTAGTTTATATTAGTATCCCATTTATATAATATTAGGAATTACGCTAGCTGTGTGTCACATATGCAATCAATCAATCAATCAATCAATCAATCAATCAATCAATCAATCAATCAATCAATCAATCAATCAATCAATCAATCAATCGATCAATCAATCAATCAATCAATCAATCAATCAATTAGTCAATCAATCGAATCAAAACAATAAATCAATCAATCAATCAATAATTTATTTAACATAAACATTGATAATAGGCGTTACTGGTAGATGGACAAGCCCTAAAAGGCGACAGGGAGGCTTTAAAGGACACTGGGGAGGCATTAAAGGGCGGTGATGAGGCGCAAATAGACGACCCAGAGGCGCTAACGGGAGACTGAAAATGGTTGAAGCGGTAATGAGGAGGCGTTAAATGGCAATGAGGAGGTTTTGAAGGGCAGTGACAAGGCGTTAAAAGGAAACTATCAGGTGTTAAGGGGCAAAGAAGATATACTTAAGTGCGACCACATGCCTTAAAAGGTGGCGGGGAGGAATTAAAAGGGTTATAGAACAGCATTAGGGGCGACGAGGAAGCGTTAATTAACAATGGAGGTATGTTAGGGAGCGATAGGGAGGCGACAAAGAGTGATGCGTAGGTGTTAGAGGGTGAAGAGAAGGCATTAAAGGCAAAGGAGAATCACTATAGGGCAACGGAGAAGCGTTAAATGGCTACAGAGAGACGTCAAAGGGCGATGGAAATGCGGTAAATTGCAAATAAAAAGCGTTGAAGATCGATGGAGATGCGCTAATGCGCTAATGCGCTAAATGTCGATGGGAAGTCGTTATAGGGCGATGGTAAGGCGTTAAATAAAGGGCGACCATGAAGCACTAAATGACGATGGAAAAGTATCAATGGGTGATGAATTAAAGGTTGATGGGCGGGCATTCATGGAAAGGAGAATGCATTAACGGTGATGTAAAGGCGTTAAATACGTATAGAGACATTAAAGGATGACAGAAATGATAAATGGTGATAGAGAGGCACTAAAGACCGACAGGAAGGTGTTAGAGCCTAGAGGGCAAACAAAAAATGATAGCGGTCGACACAGAAGCATTGAAGAGCATTAAACTCAATGGAGAGGCGTTAAAAAGCGACGGAGAGGCGCTGAAGGGCAATAGAGAGGCGTTCGGAGCAAATGAGAGACATCAAAGAGCGACGGAAGGACTATTAATTGCAACAAAGAAGTGTTGAAATAAAAGTACGCTCAGGGCAAAGGAGAGGCGGTAAGTAGTGATGTAAAATAGAAAAGCCTTCAATTGCAAAAAAACATTGGTAAACTAAAAGTGCTACAAAGATGCATATAAAGCGCGACAAAAAATAATTAAAGTGTGACAGAGACATTGCCCTTTAATGCCCTCTCCATTCCCATTGTCATTAATTTAAACAGTTTCTCGTTGCCCTTTAACGCCATTTCAGCATACCTCCCTTTCAGCACACATTGAAACTAGTTTAAGCATACCGTGGGGTATGTTGAAACTAGTTTTAACGTCCCCCTGGTACGCTGAAACGAAAATAAGACCAGTTTCAATCTACCTGCTGTAGTTTCAGATTACCCCGGGGGTACGTTGAAAGTAGTTTCAGCTAACGGGGGTACGTTGACACTAGGTTCAGCGTACGTTGACACTAGTTTGAAACCAGAAAAATCCATTTTAATTCCTCCCCCGTTTAGGCATTTGGCCTACACATCAAATATGATTATTGCTGACCTTTTAAGTACTGTACATACGTTAGACCTGGATTAAAGAATCTGGAGTACACAATGATACCACATGTGCAGCATGGTGAGCGTCCAATAGAGGTCAGCGTTAAACCCTTTTACCGCCAAATTATTTAATTTAAGTGAGTGAAAATTATTAAGTTTTGACAAAATGGAGATTTTGTGAAATTTTGTTGTTTGATGTCACGTTTTATATTTGACATGTTCAAAAGCTGGTATTTAATGAAGAAAAGAATATAATCGGGACGGGCGGTTAAAGGGTTAACGTTACAGTTTTTGACTATTTTGTATGCTCCTGCAATTTGGTTAGATATCATAGATAAGTGGTAGTGTGTATGTTGTAAGCATGCGGGCAAGGTGGGCCCCCCATGCGGGTATGTGTTGTAATTTGATCATATAACTGAAATTTTTTACATAGGTCTACGAAAATAGACAGTAACCAGTCTTCAAAAAAGCGCGGAAACATGACCAACACCTTCAAAAAGTAGATAGATAATAAAGACAATGATAAAAACAGCGCTACAATATTTGTTTTCATTAGTTGACCTAGAGATCGTAAGGTTATAGGGAAATTAAATTGTTTCCAGACATCGTCCTAACAATTTGTTTTCACTAGTAGTCATAGAAATACAAGGGTTATGAAGAATGTAAAAATTGTATAATGAGTTTACAAAATTTATAATAAATAATCTCCATCAGTCTACTGGGTGAGCGCAGGCACTCACTACTTCGCCAAATGCTAGAAGATTTCCCTTGTGGCTGAACTTATTTTGACTTTTTCGACAAAAACAGAGATCAGAGACGTGAAATTATGTCCCTTTAGCCACAGCCAGATAGTGTGGCTAATTTCATTTCCACTATAGCGCCCAGCCAGGTCTAGTCTACTCAAGTTTATGAAGGGACAAGATAAATCAAATCATCCTCCTTGCTATTAAAAATCCGAAACTGCTGCACCAAAAATAAGTTTCCACTCACTTGTTATTAATGTCATTGTCTGTTTTCTTAATATTTTCAAAAAACATCTTTGCTATCAATAAACATTTACAGAAGATTGATTGCACATTTATCAGCCAGTATAAGCAAGTATTTTTTAAAATAATGGACACATAAGTCGTCCAGATGAAATCTGAATTTCCTCCCAAGGCCTATTCCATTTTTCATGTACTCAATACCGTAATAATGCACAGATACACATTTAGGCTATGTGTCATTTCTTTTCTTCCATCATTACTATTTACATATAGCTAATATAATTTATGACAGTTACTTGTGCAGCAGCTCTGGGGTATTTTGTGAATTCTTCCCAGCTCATGAAGATTCGAGGATTCACAATTGTTTGTGTTTTTTAACAATAGAGCAGAATGCCAAATTTCAGGTTTTATAGTGGACAAATATTTGATCATAACCCCCCCCCCCCCAAATTGGGTCAAAGGTCACATTATACTGGAACCCTGTGTGTTTTTCACGGGTAGAGCACATATAAACGAAAAAAAGATTATTCAGTCAAAATCATACCAAAATAGGTATTACACTTCTTGGTATGTGCGTTTGATAAAATCATATCTTTTTTTTCTTTACCTTGGAATTGACCTTCAAGATGACCTTAAGTCACTTAATTAATAACATCAATAGAAGTGTCGCTAAAAATCCCATGCAAAAGTAGTATTACACATGGTCATAGCTTTATTTGTTATAAAAATTATATTTCCGACTGCATGACCTTGACATTGACTCTTTGACCTCAAAGATGACCTTGAATCATCAAAATAATATTTTAAATGGATTCTACGGTAAAAATCCCAAGAAAATGAGGTAATAAACATGTTTTCATCTTTATTTGAAAAAAAACAAAAAAAACCAATTATATGGTTGACCTTGAAATTGCCCTTTTGACCTTAAGAATGACCTTGAAACATGAAAATAATTTAAGAAATGCATTTTTCAGTGAAAATTACACGAAAATGAGGTATTACACTTGTTTCTACCTTTATTGGCTGAAAAAATCATTTTTGACCTTGAAATTGACCTTTGACCTTGAATTTTACCCTTCTAGCGCAAAGTTTTGAAGGATGTCAAGATGTTATCCTGCAGTCTCTGAATATATATACCCTTAGCATTAATAATAAATAATAATTTTTTTACCTTGGAAGTGACCTTCAAGATGACCTCAGGTCACTTAATTAATAACATAAATAGACGTGTCGTTGAAAATCCCATGGAAAAAAAATATCACACATGCTCATAGCTTTATTTGTTAAAAAAAATCATATTTCCGACTGCATGACCTTGAAATTGACTCTTTGACCTCAAAGATGACTTTGCATCATCAAAATAATAATATAAATGGATTCTACGGTAAAAATCCCAAGAAAATGAGGTAATAAACATGTTTTCAGCTTTATTTAAAAAAAATAAAAAATTATATGGTTGACCTTGAAATTGCCCTTTTGACCTTGAGAATGACCTTGAAACATGAAAAAAACACGAAGTTATTGGCTGAAAAATCATTTTTGACCTCGAAATTGACCTTTGACCTTGAATTTTACCCTTCTAGCGCAAATTTCTGAAGGATGTCAAGATGTTATCCTACAGTCTCTGAATATATATACCATTAGCATTAATAATAAATAATAATAATATATATATACCCCAGACTGAGGTCCAGTTTTTTTTCTGCCGTAATGTATGCAATGCAGTTGAAACCGGTCCAAAAAGCTAACAAAAGTAGGGTCAGCAACCCCCCGCCCATTTTTTGTAATTTCAGAGTTAAAAAAAATTGAACCCCATTATTTTGTGGTAGTTCGACCCCAAAACAACCAAAATCAGCAAAAAAATCAGATTTAGCATTCAAATCCTACGGGAGCCGGTTTGGTGACGTGTCGCACCCTAGAAATGTTAGTTAACTCGTTTTTTATTTGTTATATATGTCGATAAAATCACTGTTTTTGGGAATGAAATGAGTGCTTGATAAACATCAGGATTTACAAATGCTTGGTCTCAACTAAAACAAATAAGTAATTTTCAGCCACTTGAAGTTGTGGGTTCATAGAAAATGGCATGTAAATTGGCCCAGTAGTAAAAAAAACACCCCAATAAAATATGTCATATGAATTTTGCAACTGCAAAAAATTAGAGGTGTAATTTTATACATTATTTTGGGAATTATTTCCCAGTTTTAAATTTACGCAGCTAGTCCAATATACACATAGGGGTTTCCCTAGCCGTGGCCCTGTGGACGAGCCCACACTGTAAACCGGGTAAATGTGTGGGCCGTGTACCCTATATTTTTGTTTTACCTGGGAGAATAAACCTTTGTCAACATGGCGGTGACTGAGAGTTATCTCCACCCGAGGTCCGAAAAATATTTTTTCAATGACGTTGCGACATATGAGCTGAGCATGTCATCATGTATCTGAAATGTTCGTGATTCTAATCAACATAGTATAGGCCTATACTTGATTATTAGAGGCCAAATATATGACCCTCCAAAAGAAAGTCCAACGTTCTTGAGTGGGCGCAATGTGTGACTGAAACTTACTCTAATGAACTTCCGTACGAGTGTATCCAGACATGACCAGTGATGACGCTCGTGACCTGGTGACAGTGACGAAGCCACCCGTCGGCACCATTCGTCCGGCCAAACCCCTGGTTAAGTTTTAGCCACGTTGGGGTTGGTGGTTCAGGGGCGTAGCCAGGATCTCCCAGATGGGGATTCGAATTTTTGCTGTAGGCCTACCTGTACAGCCTCGACGAGGCTGACCGGCCCGAAGGGGCGCCCATTAAGGGGGTCTGAAATTTTGAAATATTATGTGTTTAATGTTGCATTCTAGGGTAATCTGGAGCTCAATTTATTGAGGTCAGTTCGTTATTCCGACAGGTCTATATTCCGACAGGTCTATATTCCGACAGGTCTATATTCCGACAGGTCATTATTCCGACAGGTCTATATTCCGACAGGTCGATATTCCGACAGGTCGTTATTCCGACAGGTCTATATTCGATATTCCGATGGGAATTAGTCTGTGAGATGAACCACTTTTAATTACGTGTCTGGGCCCAAAAGGTTTGAAGAGTGTTTCTAGTCAGAATTTCATGCTGATTCTGAAATTCCGTTTCTTAAATGCCTCAGACGATGCATTTTTTCAGAATATTGCATTTTGCGTGGTTTTTTTCATACAAAAATGGTAAAATCGCTATTTTGACCAGTGACACTGTTTAAATGTATCTACATAAGAACATGTGATGCCAAATTAAACTGTCTGATACATGTTATCCAATAATAAGACAACAAATACAGCGCTGAGACCGATTTTATACGTCAGAATCTGACGTCTAAAGTCAGTCTCAGCTCTGAAAGAATTAAAAAAATTTATAATGGTGCTAGACCCATAGCATAAGTATTTAAATCAGGGGGGCTTAACTGATATTTACCCCCGAATTGTTCAAATCGTCCCAAAAGCACTAAATTTGGACCCCGTATGGCCAAGGCCATAATATTTTTGATTTATCGCGGGAGCCAAGCTGAACTCTTGCCGTGGGCGCTTTATTTGACAAATCCAAGATGGCCGCCATTCAAATTAGGGTCATTTCATAACTTGTAAACTAATAGTCGTAGAGACGCATGTGCTACCACTTTTCTATGGTTTTCGAATATGTAGGATTGATTTATGCTGTTTTGCAGTTGATTTGGGAATTATTTAAAAAACAAAAATATTTATAAAGTTATTTCGTCAATATATATACGACATGATAACGGTTTAAACGACGCAGATCAGCAACACAATCGTCTGTATCAGGCATTAATAACGACCTATCCATAAGATTTGCTACCAGACCCAGTCTTTGGAGTTCCTGTGTATCAGCCATATTAAATAAATTCAAAATGGCCGCTGTTCATAACAAGCCCACGTCATAACACTTAATAGCATTTTTCCACGGTTTCATAAACGATTTTAAATATATATTAGTTGCTTAAGGGCAGTTAATATTCTAAAAATCGTAATATCTAAGCAAAAGAGTTGAGTCAGACGTCGAAATTAAGAGCTTATTATTTCATGGGTTTGTAAGAGCCCGTTTCCAACCAGGACGAAAGTGTTTTTGAAAGTTTTTTTGACTGATGAATGATGCATCACGAAAAGAGTTCACAAGTACAGTAACAACCTTAGTATTTTAGATGTAGGTCTTCATCGCTTTTCATCACGACAGTAGCTGTTAATAGTGGTTAATCCTCTCATCACTATTATTTTTTTGTCGGAATAACGACCTGTCGGAATATAGAACTTTCGGAATATCGACCTGTTTGTCGGACTATCGACCTGTCGGAATAACGATTTGTCGGAATATCGACCTGTCGGAATAACGACCTGTCGGAATAACGACCTGTTTGTCGGAATATCGACCTGTCGGAATAACGACCTGTCGGAATAACGACATGTTTGTCGGGATATCGACCTGTCGGAATAACGACCTGTCGGAATATCGACCTGTCGGAATAACGACCTCTCGGAATAACGACCCGGACCCAATCTATTGGTTGGCTACCACCGGAAAATGACATTTTTTTAGAATTGTTTTTTTTCTTAAGACGTTTAAATATCGTGAGCCTACATGTTGCACGTGACATAGGCTATATTGGGGGTGGGAGATTGAGGAGTTAGTTAGATCTAAGTCTAATCACACACCAAATTAACTAAATACCCATTTCCAGACGTCTTGGATGGAGTGTTGCAAATTTATGCAAAGAGCTAGGCAACTTCACAGACGGAGATAACCATCACCATGTCATGGTGAACATGTATCAGAGCAAGGGGGCTGAATCTTTTTTTGCCATGGTCTAGCGCATAGGCCTATAGTTACGAAACTTATCACACTGTGCGCGTGTTTACATAGGGGCCTACCATATAAAACGGCGCTATTATTATTTACTATAAATTGCAAACAATTTGTTTTATAGAAGTTTAGTGTACAGTTTAGTTTACAGGTCATCGACGAGATTTCTACAGAAGTAGCCCTATAAGAGGGGGTGTGGTAGGCCTACAGGTCAAATAACTGCGGGGGGGGGTCATAATATTGTCATTTTACAATGAGCTGGTCAGAGGATGTAATTTGAAATTATCATTGTAAAAACCCAGACAATTTCTGTTCGTTTTCACTTATATTTTTGTAAAAATTTTAAAACTCACAATTTTTTTCTGAATATACTGCAACAAAATGCTCTGTTGCAATTTATTCTACGTTGGGCCATTTTAGACCTCAGGGCTGTATGGACTGGACTAAAACTGGAAGAAGTGCCTATTTAACCCTTTCATCCCTGAATTTTCCATTGTCATCTCATCCACTACAAGCCGCGAATTGCTGTCGCAATTCTCGACTTGTAGTGGATGAAGATGATTTGAAGTGAGTGAAAAATAAAATAAAACTGCCATGTATTGGTGAACCATTATCATGGAAATATTCATTCTAAAACCCCTAGTTGTAGGAAAATAAATCTGTTTTCAGGGATGTAAAATGATGCTTTAATGCATCGTGAGGGCTTAAAGGGTTAATGAACTGGTATATACACACTGATAGGGAACTATAGTGTGTTATACAGTGTTGCGTGTTTTTCACTGATATCGCATGGTGTATCTCAACGCATTGTGTAATCACACTTTGCAAGTCACAACAACCCTGAAAATGTCTTGGAATTTGAATGAGCATTTTAAAAGTTGAAAAGGTTAGACTATAGTGCATCATAAGCAATTTAGTAGGTTACATTTCAAAATTAAAACTATACTAAATTAATGGGTTTATAGGGGGGGGGGGGGCGTAATAATTAACAATTTACTAGTATATAGCTCCGACACGTGTGGCTTAAGCAGAATTTTAAACTGAAGGCTTCAGCCACAGATTGTGTCCATACTAAATCGTGGGATATTTTGTTGGATGATCGTAATATGTTTATTATAATCAGCAACATTTCAGCTACACGATCACATGATCAGCTCATTTTCCGCACAGTCATTAAAACGTTATGGGAGTTTTCCGGACGTTGGGGTTGAGACTGCTCTCAGCTACTACTGGTTACCGCCATCTTAAAAACGTTGATTTTTTTCGAAAAAACGGGTACAGCAATCCACGGCCTCGGAGAGGGCGTTATAGGCCGGGAGCCAGATCTAGCCCTCGTACTCACAAAATAAATTTTCACTGCGATTTTTATTTAGCTTGACCATTGGGACATAGCGAGTTTCGGTTCTTTTTTGCCAAACAAGACGCTTTAAGCCCTAGGGCCTGTTTTACCGTTTTTTAGAAGGCCACTAAAATAAAATTGACAACAATTCGAAAAATTGTTCAAAATAGTAGTAGTTTTATTTATTTTCACTATTGTTTTAGTCATAGCCCTCGGCCATATATACATGTAGGTCACTGAAAAATATTTGTGCCCAGATTTCATTTTGAATATTTTTTTCAACATTTTTATCAATACGGGCGCCTAAAAAATCCAAACATTATAAAATATGTGTAAAGTTTGGAAATCTGGTATTTTCGTTGAGTGGTACTTACAAGCAAGCTAATTCGCAAAAAGTGTCCCCATTATGTCCTCAGAGGCTGGAAGTTAAAAAATTAAAAAATCCAAGGCCAATTTTTTTTATATTTACATATTTAGGATACGCGCGTCATTATCGCTAACTGTAATTTGCGGTAAAATTTAAATGTGCTGATATCTCTGCGTCAAATAGGCTATAATAATAAAGTTAATCATGCTCTGGATATTTATAATTATATTTATTATGAATATTCTATGTGAATCTCATTTTGATGTTTATGTTTACATGTTGATAAAGAAAAAATATATAAAATGACACTTTGAATGCTAAGACCAATTTTTTGCTTACAGTGTGTATATACTGTGGATATTTAATATTGTATGTAATATAAATATTTTATATTAGTCTCATATTAATGTATATGTTTAAATGTTTGATGGGAAACCAAATAATATAAATAATGACACTTTGAATGCCAAGGCTGAGGTTTTGAAAATAATATATAATAAAGCACAATGCTTAAGACTTGTATCTTGACCAATATGGCGTTATCCAGATATCCATAGAGATTATAACAATAAACACAAGATACATATATTATATTGAATAACTGACTGGAAAAACAAAGTAAAAATAATTGTTTTATGCAGTTTGAATGCTAGGGCAGATTTTTTGTTTGTAAAATACTATAAAAAATCTGGCTATTATTATGATTAAATTGTCAGGGTAAACACATGGGTCAAGTATGGGAATAAAAGCTGACAAGTTAGTCCTGCGCACAAGCAAAAAATGTCCAAGCAACAGTAATTTTGAATCTGGTCTGCATTATTTTCATAGGGGTACTCGTTTAGAAAATATACTAAAAATTTGCAAGTCGATTGGGATAGTAGGAGAGAACATAAATGTTTGAAACACGGCCAATCTGAATTTGTTCCTTGACAATTATTTTCAAAAGTGTTCGGAGAGATCGCAGGGTGAACATACAAGAAACAGATTATCTCGCCAAGAGTGGCGGAAGGACGCACGGCGAAAACAGACTTCTATGAAAATTTGGCCGGGCATTTTTACCATTTGGCATATTTACCAATGGCATTTTTACCATTCGGCATTTTTACCAATGTCATTTTTACCATCTGACATTTTTACCACTGGCATTTTTACCATCTGGCATATTTACCAATGGCATTTTTACCATCTGGCATATTTACCAATGACATTTCTACCATCTGGCATTTTTACCAATGACATTTTTACCTATGGCAAACTCACCTATGGCATTTTTATCAATGGCATTTTTACCGCACACCGCCCGTCAGCACTGGTCAGCTATATATCAGTGGGCCCAAAAAGGGGGGTTCGTCCGAACCCCTCGAACCCCCCTGTCTACGCCCCTGCGGTTTCCCATATAGCCTACACGGTGTATAAATAATTCAACACATCCTAATGATCTGATGATAGGGAGTTAGAACTAGTCGTTGCTGATAAGATCTAATCGAGCGAGAGGTCACAGAATAGTACTTTATGCCTAAGTCGATCATCAAAGTTCAGAGGCCATTTTATGCCTAGGGCTATACCCGCGCTCATTACAGTATGTATACAGTGGTATTACAGTATGCCCTACTGCAATATATATTGAAGAAGGTTGTTCAAACAGTGGCGGTACCGTTACAAACTCAGTCACCCATGAATATAGGCCTACAGTTTTGACGAAAAACTAACGCAAGACGGGAGCTGAATCCAGGTAATAGACTACTCTGTATTGCCCCTTTAACATGTTGAATATGGGCAGTTGTACGCACGGTGACAGAGAATGTTGGTGTTGGAAGTAGGCCCCTACACTATTTATCTACGTTCGACACCATGTTAGGGTCTATTATAGTCACCAGCTTGTGCAGACAAAATAGGCGAATAGTATTAGGTTTTAAAGGGGGAAAAAATATGCCAAAGCTGATTTTTTCAGGGGAAACCCTACAAATACCATTAGAAATAACATACTAAAACTCCCCATGATCCCCGCGCAGGAGGCACGAAGAGGCCCCGGTCTGTGCCCACAGGGGGGTTGTCTGTTTGCATGCGGTATATTACTACGCACTGTGCATGTATTTGCCACCAGTGCCCTGAGAGCACAGACCGGGGCTTCTTTATGCCTGCTGCGACTCCCGCTGGAGCCTTCAAAATGGATGAAAACTGGGTCATCTCCAAGATGGCTTTAATTGTTCGTGAAAATCGGCAAAACCATCCAAATTTGCCCCAAATTGTCCATAGTCGATGTTTTTAAGAGTTGGGAAACTCATAGGTTCAAATATTAAACATTTAGGCAGTGTCAAAAATTTAAGATGGCAGTGGGGCTAGGGGGCAAAATCCAAGGTCAATGTAAAAAAAAAAGATTTCACCAAATAAAGCTAGGAACATGTGCAATACCTCATATTCATTGGATTTTGACTTGTAAATCCTTTGATGGTATTTTGTCTATGATTCAAGGTGACCTTCAAGGTCAAAGGGTTAGTCAAAGTCAAGTCAAATAGTTTATTCGTGCATAAGGGCCACTGGCCTACATTGCAAATATAATAACACACACACATTCAATTCTTTCTCAATTCAAACAATTTGTATATATAAAAATAGAAAGTTGAAAAATAGTATTATCATCTTGTGTAGACGTCAGTTTATTAAAATTGTGGATAGAAGGTGGATTTAAATAACATTGTGGAATATAAAAACATCTGATTTCTTTGTATTTTTCACAAATCATTACTGCGCGAAATTCATCTTCCAGTACATTGTCATCACAGAAAGTGCATAAACGTTCTTCTTTTGGGATATTATCATGTCTGCCTTTTTCTATAGCTAAATTATGACTGGCGCATCTTCAGCTTTGGCATATATTTCCCCCCTTCGGCATGATTACAGGTCTAATACTATTCGCCTAAAACCTTCTAGTCAGGACTATTTGGCCTCCGGAAAATTGATGTATATATAGACTTGTCATTTTAGATTTTGGTGTAGAAATTTGAATGTCAGTGAAAAATAGCCTGTGAATCCGTAAATAGCCATATATCGCTCTTCTAAAATTAAAAGCTTTTGTGACCTGCAAACACCACATTAAATCTATATATGATCATCAGCTGTTATAATTGTTAAAATTTTATCATTAATCGTGATAATAAGAAAAATATAAATGTTTTGCTAAACAAAGAATTAGAAAAAAATGTGTTTTGCTGAACATTAATAGGCTGTCACTCAACACCAGTAAATCCAAATGTATGTTTTTTATCAGCGTCAAAAACGAGTAGCAATACCTGACATTAGGATTAATAACAATGATTTGCAATGTAGCCTATCGATAATTTTGAGTTTTGGGGATTAAAGAATGATTCAACTGCAAGACGCGCATGCCTGGGACGGTCAAGTCCAACAGTAGCCTATTGAGTACAGATTGACGGCTTTAATATAGCCACTGAACTGATTACAAGATACTACTTAAAGGGGACATTGATCCAATGCTGTTTTAATGCTAGGCCAACGTCTGCGACGTTGGCCCAACATTGAACCAACATTGAATAAATGTACAATATTTGAGAGAAAGTCCGCCTGCCCAGCAAACACAGGACATTTGTATAACATTTATACAACGTCGGCCCAACGTCTTCGACGTTGGTCCAACATTGCATAAAGTCATACAAATGTTTTGTGTTTACTGGGCATGTCAATACAAGCTTGGGTCAAGCAGTTTCAACATCCCCGCAGTAATACAGTCAGTTTGTTTGCAAGCAAGCGACCAAGTAGGGGTAAGGGCCAAGATCTTTGAATTATAAACTCATAGATGTCGCTCAAGTATATATGAACTTGCTGTGATTTGAGAACTTGCTCTTAATGAGGCTTTAGGTATGAAACGCATATTTAGTATTATTATGGAATAGGGACTTGGCCTACCCACGGGCACTATTGCCTTCTGGGGGACCCTTGTCCCGTGAATTTTAACAGTTGACTACACCTTTAACATTAAATGAACATTTGGGCTGGGCTGGGCTGATCATATAAACAAACCTCCAAATAAAATATGTAAACTTATTGGGATTATGAACAAGTTTAAATTTCTGCGTGACTTTAACGTGGTTGAGAATTGATTGGAAATTGACTGAGTTTATTTTGTTTAGTAGCAATACTACTCTTCTTTAATTTTTATCAGGTTAAATGTGTTATTTTATAGATTTAATTTTGCACACGTAATATATATGACGTAATATGATTATTTGTATACCCTTATCAGTGACAGGCGATGTGACGCTAATCTGCGGGGCCTCATAAACTGATAATTTTGGTAAATAAGGATCCACATATATGTGTATATAGTCTTATTCATGTCCTAGGCCCTATCCTAAATACAATTACCAGGGCTATTCATACAACAGGGTGTCCCAGGCCCGCACCTCCCGGCAAACACAAAACATTCGTGTAACATTTGCACAACGTCGGACAACGTTTTCGACGTTGGCCCAACATTGTACAAATGTTATACAAATGTTTTGTATTTGATGGGCTGTTGCTATGGCATTCCTCTCTTTGGATGAGGTATAGTCCAGCCATTATTTAAAACGACAGCAGCTAGATTATTAGCCGAGAAATTCACGGCGACTCGCTCCGCTTGGTCCGCCGTGCGTCTGTCAATAAATCCCACATACCGACCGATTTAGAATCAGTTTTTCTCATCTGTTAGAAATCACTAAAAAACCCAGCAAAAGTCACGGTTTCAGGAGTAAATGGTGATAATTTAGAAAAACGAAAAATTATACATTTTTGGGCCATGTTGAAAAAAAGGTCGTGCTACAAATGCGTTACAAGATTTATTTTTATCTCCAATAAAGTTGGTTTAAAAGTTAACCATAATTTTTAACAATACATTTGTTTTTCTAAAAATTACGAAATATTCAGCGAGCACAACAGTGATAACTACCAATGCTTTGTGATTTTTTATTTATTTTAATATAATTATTTTGAAGTTGATCAGCGTGGATTTATACAGGCCGCTGTAGCGCCGTAGGCCTTGTTAGAGCTACTACTAAGACTATTAAATCGTTAAATGAAAAATAAAACGTATATCATTAATATATGTACTGGAGTATAATCTAATTGCAATTGGGATCTGATCGTAGAATAACTAATGAGTATTCATGATTGAAACTAAATAATCGTGTTTCAGTATGGCTGTGAATGTTGTGAACCCTGACTTGGTGAGAGAGAGGGAGAATGCCACGTTTGATTGTGAACAAATGACCAATGTACTGGACGGGGGTGCCGAGGTCACAAAGACAAGACGAAGAATAGGTCAGATATTATAAGTATTATAATTATATGATAAATTCATATTCTCAGTTTAAAATGGTAATTTTACCAACGCCTCATGTTGCTCAATATCCCTGCAAACAAGAGACATTTACCCAAGATTGGGCCAACGTCGCAGCATTCTCATTCGTCAGATTCATAATTAGTCCGCTAGCGCAGGTAGTGGCTCTGGGTAGTTGGACTGTAGATTGAGTTATTATGGGAGTATTCCTGAATTTGGCCTGATGTTTATCTGGCCAGTATGGAAATGCCTTACAAAAATAGTGTACTCGACATTCTAAA
The DNA here is from genome assembly GCA_964017125.1 of Flabesymbios commensalis. NCBI lineage: Eukaryota > Metazoa > Annelida > Polychaeta > Terebellida > Flabelligeridae > Flabesymbios > Flabesymbios commensalis. Next base: position 64,198,420 of record OZ024911.1, on the reverse strand, counting down.
TCACATGGTCAGGCCAAGGAATACACGTGGCCACAGACGTGTAATTGTTGTGAAGTTAACATTAATTCGGATACCTTTAAAGGTGATCTATCACCCCTTATATGGTATGAATAATTATGTCCTTATATGGGGTGATTAGCTATCATGTGACCCTCTCAGACGGTCACATGATAGCCAATCACCCCATATATGGGGTGATTAGCTATCATGTGACTCTCTCAGAGGGTCACATGATAGCCAATCACCCCATATATGCAAACACTTGTGCCCCAACTTGTGGCAGCTTCGATGTATTTGTCACAAAATTATTCATACTATATAAGGGGTGATAGATCACCTTTAAGGGGTGTACAGGTGAGGACCAGAAAGGGGTTTGACAGCATCACTTAACATGTCAATGTGGACATTTAGGCCTGACATTATGTAGATATTTATGCCTGACATTCTGTTCTTCTGTTAATGTTGGCTCGGTGTTGGGCATGCGTTGCAGACAATGGATCAACAATGAACCAACACTGGGTCAGTGTAACGTGTTGACTGGGACTGCACACAGTAAGAACGATGTAAACTAGTCTCTTATTATCAGGGTCAGGTGTGGGTCACCAGAATGTTGTTTCGAGGGTCCTATCTACGCTATCAGGACGTAGCAATTACAGAACAACCACCAAGGCAGCTTACCTGCGGTAGCGTTGCAAACGGTGGGCCAATATTGAACCATCGTATTTCACTTTTTCTTTTATTTGGATCAATCTTATTCAGTTTATAACAAAACAAACAACTCCAAAGTAAACAATACATTTATTCACAGTTTACCACATGCTGTCAATAACATACAAAACGCATGGGTCGCCATGTGCCAACGCACATTTTAGTTCCATATAATTTTGCTTGTAAGGTTCCATTTTTAAATGCTAACGATTTAAAATATGATGTCATAATCATTATAATTAGTTTTATTCCAGAAAATTTAGTCTTGTCGGACTCGTCATATAAAGGCCCTGATTATTCGTTCTTGACACGAGAGGAGAAGTATTCTGAAAGTGTGAGAAAAGGTGTTTACATACGGCGACGTATCCGAGAACTAGGGATTGTCAACGAAGAAGAACGCAAAATATTTATCAAGTAAGCAAACTTGTTTACTGTCTCAGTACTGTGTGCCCAGTCGAGGTCCCTTACTTCGCCCTTCATCATGCTCATCATGCTCATGTTTTTTTTTGTTTTAATGGCACAATATGTCGATGAATGACCCATTTAAAACTGAAATAAATCTACTAAATAATGTGTTGCAAACTTTTAATAGAAATCGCCGTGAATACCACTTGTGGCATTTTCAAACTATAAAATCCAAAATGGCCGCCAGAGTTGGGACGTTGGAGGGCTTTCACATCTACTATATTTCTCTCACAAATTTTAAAGGTATGATCAGGGTATTTTCTTTGACGCAAACATTAATGAAAATAAAATATTACATTGCAATTTTTCCAACTTTTCCTGATACATACATGTATGACAATGAACGCATTTACACAATACAGCTTGATGTTATGGATGATTTACGTACAGCCAGTGCACCAGTGGCAGCCAGGCTCTTCAGAATTTGAGATAAATGTTTGATATTGTAAATTTATACATCGAACAGTGTCAATTTGTAGATACGATTAGACTTGGTCAAATGGCAATAACTGCATGAAAATATGAAAATAAATTATTGTTTTAAACTATTTATATTATAAACATGTCTAATTTATTATACTTTCACACTGCTTATGTTTTAATAATACGTCAATCATTTTAATATTAACTATTACTATTTATTGTTATTTCAATATTAACTCTGTATCTGTATATTACGTGGCAGTACGCACTATTGTGCTATCGCGCCACAGGAGTAACTTAGCAAGGCCTGTTATCATTCATGATATCATTCATAGCCTTATGTGCATGCCAATTACTCCACATTGTGGATTCTCTGGGGTCTCGCCGGATGGAAACTTCGCCTACGTCCATTGAGGTTATTTTACGTCCAACTCAAAGTCAGTCAGACGAGCCATCTGATTTACGTGGTTCCCCACGACACGACATCGCTGCACGTGTAGTGTATACGGCACCTGGCAGTCCCAGGCGGTCACCCATCCAATTATGAGCCGGGCGCGACGTTACTTAACTTCAGTGATCAAGCCGACACTGATGAGACAACGCCGTATTCCGTATATTAACTATTAACTGCTACTATTTATTACTAGTTATATTAACTTTTACTATCGCATGCTATGTTGTGATGTAATTCAACTTTCAGTTGCCAATAAATGTTATTATTATTATTATTATTATTACAACAAGTATGTATTTTCGGCCTACTACCGTGGGTATTCTTCCCCATCCACGTGTGAAAGTTAGTATTGTGGGGAGCCTCCGTGACAGTGAGGTAGCGTGCTCGACCTCAGACCGCCAAGGCTCGAATTTCGAATCCTGTGTCTGGAGGACAGTGTCATCTCAATCATCTCACCATCCTCAGGAGGTTCTCCTGGCCCAGTTTAGCCTATATGTGCACAAAGGTGGCCTAAATCCATTTCATTTACTACCCATGCTACCGTGGGTAATTCTTCGACATCGTTAATATGTGATGATATATCTGAAAAGGTTTTAAGACTTATATAATATAAGTAAATAGTATAACATTTTCATCACTGCATTTAAGTCTTTCACAATTGTGAATTATTGAAAAAAATAAAGGATAATGTCGGGCTAGTGTTGGGCAATCGTCTACGATGCTCAACCAACATTAGCCCAGTATTTGGCTACCGTGTCGTGCTTGACGCCACGCCACATGTCTGTATATTCAGAGAAGTGTACTGAGTACACTTCTCTGATTGCACAGATCATATGAAATAAACTATGTCTATGTCTATGTCTACAGCTGAATGTGGGCCAGCGTCACAGACGGCGGGCCAACATTAACCCAGCCTTGGCTTCAAGTAGTAGTTATTGTACGGCCCGAGCCCGGTCTGTTTGAATAGGCCTAACAGTCTGAAGAACAAACAAAAAACGGCAACCAGACATAGGCCTACTGGCACCTTAGAGTCCGGATAACCAACAAGCTTTATCGCTGACTACCGTTGGTCCATCATCAACCGGGTATAATGAAGGCAGATGTCACAACATGGTTATACTTCATGGGGGCCACTGGCGACGACGTTGGTCCAACATTAAAACAACATAGGTTCAACGTTTGTTCAATCAGCCACTCTCCAGAAATCACAATAGTGTAAAAAAAATCATAATGCTGAGAGTCATGTAGTTTCGCAATTGGGGATGATTAGGCAGGCCTACAACCCAAGATCTAACATATTTTATGCGGAAGAATTCTGTTCGTTTGAACAGATAGTCTCTTACTTGTAGTTTCTCAGATTTTCAAAACATTCCAAAACACTCCACAAAGGACACAGAACAATAATGTTTTGTGTTTACTGGGTTGAACGCAGCCCAGCAAACACGAGGTGTTGAACCAGTCTGGTTTGCTGTTGGGCTAGCGTCGCAGAATGTGGGCCAGCATTGGACCAGCATTGGGTCAACGCCGTGTTTGCTGTGAGTGTTGATAAGTGTTTCGCACCAAAACGGAATAATAAATCCCGCTTAATAAATAGTCTCTACCAAGAACTTCATATAAAGTTCTTGTCTCTACTGTCCACAGGAGCCATTTAATAACATTAATTACAAAGGCCATTGACACTGTGTCTATTAGCTATCAACCTTTATGGTTATGCTGCTGAAGGGGATACATCTCCAGTTTTTTGTTCACAAAAAACTAGACCCTTCTAGTTATGTCTCCCCTCTATAGAGGTGGAGACATATTGCTTTACCTCTCACCGCTCAGTTGTTCGTCCGATAAGTTTTGCATCTGTGCGTTCTCTCCGTCTATCGAGCAGGCGGTCAAACACGAGACGTTGACCCAATGCCAGGCTATTGTTGGCCCACCGTCTACGATGCTGAGCCAACATTAGCCCAGTATTGGGTTACCGTGTAGTGTTTGACGCCACGCTGAACGTGGGCCAGCGTCACAGACGGCGAGCCAACATTAACCCAGCCTTTGTTTCTGGTTTTAATAGGCTTAAAAATCTGAAAAACATTATTATTACTATTAGCTATCAACCTTTATCATGTTTATGGTTATGCTGCTGGAGGGGAGACATCTCCATTTTTTTTGTTCATGAAAAACTAGACCCTTCTAGTCGTTGTTTTGATATGCTTCGTAATAGCCAGACCCATGCATGTCTGTGCAATAGCTATGCACGTTCTGAGCATCTTCCCTTGGCCAGGCTCACGCGAGTGCATACCTCAGGAGCCTGGCCGTATCGAGTACTACAATCAGTTATTCTGTCTACTTGGTCATCTTGGGGGTGTGTCTGAGATTCAAACCTCATTGGATGTTTCAGATTTATAAATATGTCATAAAAGGTCGCGAAGTATTGACCTCTTGCTCATCTCTCATACACAGTCACATGTTTCCGTTGCTAGATGTACTATATAGACAAGTTGGGAATCTCTCATTTGGACAGTGACGTGTACCGCCATTCATGGAGCTGGGAACACAATGACATCAGCGTGAGATTCCGAGCTTATCTATCTATCTATCTGATCTACCATAGCAACGGAAACAAGCATGCTATGCTCTCAGCCAGTGTCAACACCTGGTCAAGGGCTCTCTGATTGGCCGGTCTTGCGACGCGCGACATTCAAGGTATCTGGCTATTTAAAATAGTTGGACTGGATGCTCGATAAAGCAAGGTATCGCACTGCGTGCTCGTGGGTAAGATAACTTGTTGTGAAAGATGGTTTTGAGAGGGTCGTCCTGGTTTTAATGTTGGCCCGACGTCGTAGACGGTGGGCCAACATTAAAACAACATTGGACCAATTTGTTTGTTTGCTGGGTTGTTGTCACGAGACACGTCCGTTCAACTGAATAACGTAAAGTCCAGGTTTATTGTGTGATATCAAGTCTGGTCACTGGGACCTGTTCATTCGTATGCTATTTCTACTCCGTGAAGTGCATACAGTTCTGCAGCATTGAACTTATCGTACACATTGTCATCTCTGTCCTACCATGTACTCATTTCCCCCTGAGTCAAGTGAGGCATTCGACTGTGCAAGGACAGAGCAGCGAAACAATTTACTAAAATTGAGTGTTTAGCAACATGATTTTCTCTGAAAATCCTGCACCAAGCGGGGTTCGAAACCGCACAACAAGCATCGACACCGGCAAAGCGTTATGCTCTAACCATTGCGCCAGTTCCCTCTCAATACTACAGCCCGGGGTTGTAGCATACTTAGTATCCTTGGTTCGGATGTCTATCCGTATGTCTTCCTTCCACTAGTCTACACTACAAAACGGAAAAACAGTATCTGCTTATTTGTAAATCAAGCTGATTATGTTTCGAATTACTGTAATGTACTTTAAACTTCACATTAACCTTGACTAAACCTTGATAGAATTCACATTTGCCTATTCCATAACCTCTGTGACCTTCTATTTTTTGCGATCCGCATTTTGTCCTTGTTAGCTTGGGTGTATGACCAAAGTAAATTATTTTTAACCCTGAATGTCGTGTTTGTAAATAGTTTAGTATTGTATGCGCAGAAGAGATACATTGTTTTGGCTTTACTGATCTGGTGATGTGTGTTTTTTTATTGTTTTAGTACTGTGTGTCCAGAAGAGATTCATTGCTTTGGCCTTCATGATATGGCATTTTTACCTGCTATCCGTCTATTGGCCACACATGATCAAATGAACAAATGGCAGCCATTGATTGACAACCTACAGATGCACGGAAACTACTGTCAGACAGAGCTAGGGCATGGTCAGTAGTATTATGTCAGATGACATAATTAATTATGAACACACAGATATAACACAACAGCCACTGGTGGCCGTATCCCGAAAACTTTTCTGACGCCATTCTAAGTAAAAGTCTGGTATAACCTCTGGCCTAACACAAAATGGTATCGGTTTAGGACTGGTGTCGCTCGATATTTGAAAAAACTACTGTATTTGTTATGCATTAGGATCTATTTATTCACATCAATAGATTATGCTACACAACTTTTTACAATTCCGGTGATAATAATGCAGAAACCTTTTAAGAATCACGCCTTCAAAAACCACATACATCTGTTTTATGATGTTAACCCTTTAGCCCCCAAATTATTCAATTATACTTTTCACCCACTTGAAGTTGTGTCTCGCGATCCACAACTTCAAGTGAGCGAAAATTTCTCAGATTTAACAAAATGGAGGTCGACAATACAAATTTTGCTGATTATTGTCACTTTTTATCTTTAATATGTTTAAAAGCTGATATGTAATGTGCTAATAAAAAAATGAAAAAAACCGGCGGGTAAAGGGTTAATAGACGTGCTTTAACCCTTTAACCGCAAAATTATTCAATTTGAATTCTCACCCACTTGAAGTTGTGTCTCGCTGACGCGATCCACAACTTCAAGTGAGTGAAAATTATTCAGTTTTGACAAAATGAAGGTCAACTCTTTTTAAATCTTGCTGGTTGATGTCACATTTTATCTTTAACATATTTAAAATGTGGTACTTAATGTGCTAATAAAAAATGAAAACCCGAATATATGCGGCACCGGCGGTTAAAGGGTTAACAAAATGGGATAGGGGTATTTACATGGTACAGGTAAATGTAGTAATATGCACACTTCTCAATATAGAATTTCAAAAATGTAACTTCCAATATCATCATGTATCTGCTTTTAGAACTTTTCAAATCTAAATATTGGACGGGGTTAGCATGGTTAGGCAGTGATATCCACCCACGCTGTATTGTGCCCCAAATAAATAATATACCGGTACAAAAATAGACTGTGGTTAACGTTTGATCAGATGGCTGTGAATACAGTGAGTTTGAATACTGTTAATGTAATATTTTATATGATATATATGAAATTTTTGGAGGGCTATTCAGTGACGTAATGGGCGTCAGGCAAGGGGATAACCTTTTTTTAGGGCACACATTGTTATTATTTTAGCTGACTCATAATGGTATTAGTTAATCGCAGGCTTTAGCTGCAAGTATAAATTGCAGAATATAATACTTAAAGTTTATCCAGATATAAATTATCAATCACTGCGAGATGGTGTAGTTCCCTGATCACTGAAATGGCAACTGTTATTAAAAGTATCTCACGATCAAGACATCATGAATAACTACAGACCAATAATCAAAATGTATATTTCTTCTTAAAACTAGAAAACGTTGTCATCTTAGCTCCGCGATCATATATCCAGCAACAACCTTATGCAGTTGCAGTCAGCATACAGGAAGCATTGATCAGAGCACCGAAACAACACTACTCGCAGTACAAATTAATCCTTGTATAGCCATTGATCCAAAAAAAACAGCCGTTTTAATACTTCTCAACTCATCTGCTGTTTTTGATACAATTAATCATACATGTAACATCCTTCTTCAGCGTTTTAAAACTAAGTATGGATTTTGGCGTGGTGTGGCGTTAGATTAGTTCAGATCAAACCTCTCAAATATAGGGTCTACACAATTATTAAAAATTCAGACACCATACAAATGTTCTTTTGCCTCAAAGTTACTCATTGGAGTACCTCAAGGTTCTGTTCTGATGCCCACGTTATTCTTTTTATAGTCCCCTCGTATAGCTGACAATGCTCGAAAATATGGCCTTAGTTACAGTTCACCTCTACGCAGATGACATACATGTGTACATATGCAATCCAGATGATACTGCACAATAAATGATGCTATATCACGAATAGAATGTGTAGCAAATATAAAGGCATGGATGATTCTCACACTCTGAGCAGTGATTTTCACCATGCGACGTATATCGGTATCAGCCCATATCGCACTCTAGCTGTAGCTTGAACTGCTATCTATGCCAGTTATGTCATGTGTGACTTGATCGTGTGAGAAAATACAAACGTTGTTCATTTTTCGTGCGATATGTGAGATTACAGCACATGTCCAATGAATAAGGTGCTCGCCTAAAGGCTCACACCTTATTCGTTGGACGAGTGCTGTATTTTCCCAGTCGCAGTCAAATGAACACCGTTTGCATATCTTACCAACAAGCGTATGCATGGAGATAAAGCTGTGATTATTGTGTTTAGAGCTCCACATCAACATCGATGGTCATGACATCGTTTCAGCTAGTACTGTTAAAAATATGGCTGGTAATTTGTATAATAAACTTGGTTTCTCACTTTAAAACTATCTCAAGAATATTTCGATCATTGGCAGTTTTCTTCCTGAAGGCTGCTGTGCAATTAGGCCTAACGCATGCATTTGTGCGGCTGCCGTTTCGGTTGTTCTATTTTTTATCCGCCCCTTTATCACGTTTATTCCATCGACATTTACAATGCAACCCCGATCTTCTGTTGATTCTAATTACCCTTCTCACCAATGTAGTTATAAAATATATTCATAAAACAACGGAACATATTTTACTATTTTTTAATCGTTTAGTTAATACTCTTAATTAATAATACTTTTTTTCTCTTCGTGTCAAACTTAGGTATCGAACATATTGTAATTGAATACATGACATTGATGACAATGTATTGCAACGATGTAAAGTAGATGGGAATTATCAGGAGTTGTACACTTAGTACTCATCATACATGTATATGGTATTAAAAAGAATGTACTATATTTATGATATGACATGTAGTATGTTATTATGTACAGTTTATTATCGATTGTTTATTGCTTAAATTGGCATTTAATTTTGTATTTCTATTTTTTTTTATCGTACATACACAGTCATTAAGTACATAAAAATATAGCATATTTGAAATATATTAAGTGCAGTCAGTACACCAGCATAATATAGGCTATATAAAATGATACTTTTTTATTTGCAGCTGTTCTATATATGATTTTATATTCATGATATTGTGTAATAAATTATTATTTTGTTAATAATATTACCATACAGGCAGTAATGTGAGAGGAATACAAACTACAGCCACATTTGATGCTAAAACTGACGAATTTGTGCTGAATACCCCTTGTCTGGAAGCCACCAAGTGGTGGGTGGGAAACTGTGAGTAATCATGACAAAAGTAACTTTATATTAAAGGTGATCTATCACCCCTTATATAGTATGAATAATTTTGTGACAAATAAATCAAAGTTGCCACAAGATGGGGCACAAGTGTTACCTTATATGGAGTGATTGGCTATCATGTAACCCTCTGTGAGGGTCACATGATAGCCAATCATGTGATAGCTATCATGTGACCCTCTGTGAGGGTCACATGATAGCCAATCACCCCATATAAGAACATAGTTATTCATACCATATAAGGGGTGATAGATCACCTTTAATTATTATGATCAATGTACATTTGCAGTGTTTATAACACAGGCCGGACACATATGTGAGGCTACGTCACCTCATGTGACCAATGCTGGGCCAGCGTCTCTTGTTTTGTTAGCTTACGTTGTATTTCGGCATCTACCTTATCTTTTCATCAACGTTGCATTTGTATAATTTACTGTAAAAAGAATTACACATTTGTTTCCAGTTCATTGAAGTGAATGTCGTGTTGTTTTGGGTTATTTTCAGTGGGAAGAACAAGTACGCATTCATTACTGTACGCTCAGCTGTACACACAGGATGTACATCGTGGCGTACAGGCTTTTCTATTGCCTCTCAGAGATGTACAAACAAATCAGCCTTTACCTGGTATGACATTTGAATTAAGTCAATAATGTGAATATTAGATATTTTCACTCAATATAATGTGTGCATGGAAATTATCTGACCATCTGATCATATAATTTTATCCGTGTAAAGCTGAAGTTGTGTGTACAAGATGTTCTGGGCATATCAAGCTGTTCTCTGTTTAAGTTTTAAGTAAATGCACTGACAACCCTGACAGTAAGGATTGTATTTAGTCAATCTTGGTTTTGGAAAAATTCCCTGTCTCAGTGGCTCATTCAGCTCAGCTGTGGATCTAGAGGTACCGGGCTTGAATTCTGACTGGACAATATTTTGGTCGTCGAGGTTGAACATATGTACGGTGCTGCTAACTTGACGATGGAGTAGAGCATGTATTGCTGTTCTTGATACTTTACACTTAACATAATCGTTAAAAAATTTCGAAAAGGGTATTTTGGGTTTCATCCTGTGGCGATATTTCCAAAAAGCTATGTTTATTTATATACACTATCTCACTCCAATGTAACAGTTCACATTTCGTGTTGCTTCAGGAATAACAGTGGGTGATATTGGACCAAAATTTGGCGCTGATGAAATTGACAACGGTTTCTTGCAAATCTCCAACGTCCGTATCCCTCGTGAGAATATGTTAATGAAACTTGCACAGGTTGGTACTAAATGTTTTTAACACGTCCCTTCGAAATAAAATGTCGTAATCACCAGTTCACGAGCATGTCTTCAATTTTCATTCCAATGGAAGCATGCAGTTTTGTTAATGAATTAATATTTCAAGATTTATAAATATAAATATTTTTCGTCTTATGAAGCTGGAAACTGTAAATGATAGCTTTTATGAAAGACAAATAGACACAATTTATCAGAGCAAGGGTCAAAATAAGATATTTTTCATTCCGTCTTAAAACAATAACCTAAATAAAACATCACAAGAAAAAGGGTAAGCATTTTAGGATAATTTCAACTACATATTTTTGAGGTTGTAATTGTCGCTGGTAGGGAAAATGCGCGAATTTAAGAATATCGCAAAATATTTTTAGTACTTCGCGTGTACAAAAGGTTCGACGCATATCATGCATATCACGTGTAGAACAGACCATCAGACCAACACTTTAAACTTTAAACTGCCACTTTACAAAGTGGCAGTTTAGCACCTTCTAGCTCCAAGGGGACGACTTCATAAGCGCCGCAGCTTGTACCAGACACTCAATCATGTTAATTAGGGCTACAATAATAGTGATTAATTAGTATTTACAAACAAAACCAATGGGATAGACATGGTGGTTGGAGGTATAGTGTATTAGTTATTTATTTAGTATAATCAGTACGTCAAAACCAAGTCATTTTACGCACGGAACCAGTATAGCCAGGTAGCCTACATTTTGATGACATCAACCATCATAAGAGCTTGAGTCATATAGAGCATTTTGCTCGAGTCACCAGCTTACTTTTTGCCATAAGAAAACATGTTCTGTCTTAAATAGATCTACATCAGCGAATCATATTTAGTAAACTGTGTAAATTATCCCATCTACAGTACTGTATATTGCTTTTGATTTTTCCAATGCTCGAATGCTTCTGTTATCACCAGGTATCAGAAGATGGGAGTTTCACTTCGTCAGGCCAGTCAGACAAGCTTGTGTATGGTGGAATGCTGAATCTTCGCTGTTTACTACCAGCTGGTTCTCTGCGAGCATTGTCAAAGGCCTTAACTATCGCTATTCGCTACAGTTGTGTACGACACCAGTCTGAACTAAAACCAGGGTGAGATATACTGCTCAGCGAGGCCAACAAAAGGCAGTATCTGCTCTGGCAGATATTACATTGTTGTCTTGCACGGCGGTATTATATTTTAATTACAAATTACGATTTAGAGCTATCAGCGTGGATAATCATAACATTTTTATCACGTAAAATCTTTTGTACACACATCATATACAACGTTTCGAGCAATGTGCGTACTTCACCTGCCTAGTATAGCGTTTTTCAATTATGTAATAAATGTTGTGATTTTTACTACTTTTACTGTATCCGTGAACCATTGCAACACATGTCGGATATTTTTATCCTTAAGCAACCTTTTTAATTGCACTTTCAACTAATATAAGTCGTTCAATAATAATTAATGAATAATTTTACAAATAAATTTAAAAAATGTTTCAAGTTGCAGAATATAAAAATAATTTTAAACGCTTGTCAATACATCAATGACCCGTATAAAATATTCCAAAAGATAATGAAGACGTCATCTCTATCTTTGTATATCATTGAATGCTCCAAAATGTTTCTAATCTATTTGAAATGAATACTGTGTTTTAGAGCCCCAGAGCCTCAAATCTTGGATTACCAAACCCAACAGTTTAAACTTTTCCCCTCGTTGGCAGCAAGTTATGCATATCAATTTGCAACGACATACCTTTATGACAGCAATAAAGTTTTTCAGAGAGAACTTGCTGCTGGAAATACTAGCAAACTCAAGGAGGTACGTCTTATTCTGATGTGTTGCTCAACATCTATAAATCATTAGTTTGCTTTTTACAACTTTTTTACAGCTTTATTCATTCAGGTGAATGAAAAATACCTGTTCGTCTAAAAACTAAACATGTTACAATTTGGTCCTTTTATCTGTGATATCCGTCCGCACATTTGATAAATGACAGTCTTTATCTTTGATGTAAAAACACTGTTCTATTTAATAGGTATCTGATCCGCCATATCTCGTACTGACAATTAAAATGTGAATACACAACATACATGTGAAAATGTAAACACACAACATACATTTTCGCCTATTCTAAGCAAATGTAAGGTTGTCTCATCGATGTGTCAATGATTGAGTTGTTTTGGCAACGTCATTGAATTCCGTTCAATGTGGAGTCACAATAAGCGACAAGATTTAGAAATATTTCGTTGCTGGCTGATATAATAGGAGTGGAACAAGCGTGTTTTATGCACGAATGTGTCGCGGGCATCCTTGTCGCACCTATGACCATCAACATGGGCAAGTTTTAAAATATTCACAAATCAGGTCTTGATCGAGGGGAAATTATATCTCAGTCGGCACATCGTCGTCTCCGGCGCTGTACGTATTTCGTCGTAGGCGTCCGGGATTATCCTGGTAGATTAATTTTATCATGGCCTGCCTTAGGCCATACGGGTGGGTATGGATGCGACGCGTAGGGAACACGTCTGTTGACGAGGTTTTTCACAATACACGTGATAAACAAATTTACCTAATGGTGGAAAAAATCTTATATGCGAACATTATGCCCGAGTCACATCCGAGGTGTCTGTCTGACAACGAACGCACGGACAAGAACGTGTGATATCCTTATCAAATGAAGGTTTGGGCACTTCCCAGTAGACACAAAAAACTTGTAGTCTATAACATTTATACAATGTCGGTCCAACGTCTTCGACGTTGGTCCAACATTGTATAAATGTTATACAAATGTTTTGCGTTTACTGGGTTACGCCTCTTTCTCACCCTGTAGGAATGGACTCCGGTGGAGCCCGGAGATGCCATAGATCCGGACATGCAAGGCCCGCTACTCCCGACGTCACAGACGGAGTCTGCGGTGGGAGTAGCGGGCCTTGCGCAGGAAGATGCCTTGAAGCCATTCTTATTAATAACGCCCGACACACACCAAGAGACCTGCTTTCAGGTCTGATGACCGTTTTTCATGCCCAGCTATCAATATCACTTAAGCTTGACAAAATGGTCACATTGCCGCGAATGTCTAATGCTGTATTATTACAGATGCACGTGCTATCAGCTGGCTTGAAAGCCTACATCTCCGTTAAGGCGGTTCAGGGCATAGAGTGGTGTCGCCTCTCCTGTGGGGGACATGGCTATTCCTTGGCCAGTGGTATTCCTAAGCTCTACACACACCAGTTGATCACAGTTACGGCAGAAGGCGAATATTCCGTCCTCATGTTACAAGTGGCAGGGTGAGTGTCTATTTTATCCGAGCTACACCAAAATTCTATAGCGATCTCAAAGTCTCCCGTTATACTAAGTAGAACAAACTTTATCTAAGAAACTATGGGCTAAAATTTATATTTACCCCTCCAGTGGGGGTAATAAGGGGCAAAAAAGGGGTAAAATCACGAAAAATAGGGTATATTTTCAAATTAATGGCATAGAGTCGTGCAGCAACTCATATTTTAGGTATTAATGAGAATAAAATACTTCACCAAAGAACAAATAGATAAAATCCATATTTACTCCTCCAGGGGGGGGGGTTAGTTGGTAATAAGGGTTAAAAAAAGAGTAAAAGCACGAAAAAAGGGTATATTTTCAAAATTTGTTGAATAGAGTCGTGAAACAACTCATTTTGTAGGTACTAATGAGTAGAAAAAACTTCACGAAAGAACAATATGCTAAAATCCATATTTACCCCCTCCAGTGGGGAATAAGGGGAAAAAGGGGTAAAATCAAGAAAACTATGGTATATGTTTTCCCTATCAAATAGGGACAGCTCATTTTGTAGGTATTGATGAGTAAAACGAACTTTACCTGAGAAACTATTGGCTAAAATCCATATTTACCCCCTACAGGGGGGATAAGGGGTAAAAAGTGTTAGGTGTACCTCCGTGTTGGGGCATAAGTGGGTTTCAGCCATCATAGACATCCTAAACGTACACAATTGTAGCAAAAACTAACTATTTTTACCCTTTTTGGCTGATTTGTCATTGTTGTGACCTTGAGATGACCTTGACATGACCTTGGGGTAACACTCATATGAAGCCCTACACCAGCCTATGTGACCATGTTGACTTGGGTTGGGCTTCATCACCTAAACAGGAAGCGCTAGTTATTGGTCCAAACATGACAATATATGTGTTATCTAAGCCATTCCTGTGATATCAATTGGGGGTGATATAAGGGTCATTTTCGGGGGTATTACCCTCTAACCCCGATATTACTCCTATAACCTCTTAAAATGTGTTTGGTGTATATACGTGTTCGGGCCCAAATTGGTGTCAACCATCATAGACATCTCAAATAAGCAGAATTAGAGCAAAAACAACAAAAACTAACTATTTTGACACTTTTTGTCTGATTTAACCTTGTTGTGACCTTGAGATGCCCTTTACGTGACCCTGGGGTAACACTCATATGACGCTCCACTCCAGCCCCTGTCACCTTGGGTTGGGTTTCATCACATTTAAAGAAGCGCTAGTTATTGGTCCAAACATGACAATATATGTGTTATCTGATCCATTCCTGTGATATCAGATGGGGGTGATATAAGGGTCATTTTGGCGGGTATTACCCTCTAACCCCTATATTACCCTTGTAACCTCTTGAAATATGTTTGGTGTACCTCCATGTGCGGGCCAAAGTGCGTTTCAACCATCATAGACATCTAAAATAAACAGAATTAGAGCAAAAACAACAAAAACTAAATATTTTCAGCTTCTTTGACTGATTTGACCTCGCTGTGACCTTTAGATGACTTTGACATGACCTTGGAGTAATACCCATTTGAAACCCTTCCCTAAGGCGTGACGCAGTGTGTACTTGGGATTACATCCATCCGCTAATTGAACCTGTTTAATAGAAGTACTGGCCATTTGTCCAAATATGTCGATTATCCAGGTGACATTCTCATACCAGATATTGAATAAGGGTGGAGAAAAAATACAACAAAAACTTTCCCCATCTTTGAACTCCGTTTTCTCAAAATAACACGATTTTTAAATTGATATTTTTCGATTTTGCCCAAGTTACATCTTTGGAGCTACTTAACCTACAGGCTTGTGTGACACCTCATTTTAAAGGTGATGTTGTGGAGATTCAGGTTCTGATAATAACTCCAATACCCAAAAATGTGACTTCCGTCTCATTTTGCCAGATTGGGTCACATATATGTTTTGGCTCTTATCTGATGTTTGGTGGCTCTGTACAATTGAATGTATGTTGACGTAATAGTATATCACATATTATACGTGTAAAGTAAAACAAATTGAAAAAAGCGTTATGATAGCGGACTCTCTAAATGTCACTTCACTAGTTTACAACGCGAATTGCCTTGCTAGAGTGGTAACCAACGCTCCCCGTTTTAGTCGTTCCGTTCCTATTCTAAAACAATTATAGTGGCTTCCTAGGAAGTTTTGCATTCATTTCAAAATATGCCCGATAACTCTCCGAACCCTAAAAGACAAGCAACCTGTATATCTGGCTGATTTACTTGTTCGGCCGAATTGCTCCACAAATGCAAATAAATTTGTTGTTCCCCGTCTCTATATCTGGCCCAGCCTTATACATGTTATATGGACCTGTGCCCATACGTAATACCCTAGCAATTTTAACATTCCGGAAATTACCTATTTGATCTGGCTCTTCCACCCTAGCCTGGCTCCCAGTTAATGAACCTGCTTTGGCTTGGATTGTGACACATGATTATGCTATGGATTTGTGCGCCTCTGAGCTCAATTCTCTGAGGATATCTAGGCGCTAAAGATGTTTTATTGATTGATCGATTGATAAAGCTAGTACACTGGGACTCCCAGTTTTTAACAAATAATTTATACAAAAAACGACATATCCAGCTTTGTGTACTTCAGAATTCACTTTAAATTTCTGCGCGTGAAATTAATTATTTTAATCTTTGAAAGTCTTTAATAATAGTAGTCTAGATATCTGCCTTGAAAAGCCGTATAATATATAACGTAAGCTGTTCATAGTCTGATATCTTGTCGCCAATTCATATTACTCCCTTGATCGCGGGAACTGTTCATTAGTGTTCATACAGCCTGCAACCATGGACCAGGAGCTTGTCGCAGACATTGCTCAGCAAACACGGGGCATTCACCGAGATCTGTTTCAATGTTGGGCCAGCGTCGAAAACGGTGGGCCAACATTGAAACAACTTTGGGTGAATGCCCCGTGTTTTTTGGGTGCCATCTCTATACCATGTTTACTACCGGGTAATCTTTTGCACCTGAGTCAAGTGAAGCACATTAGGGCAGCTTCTGTAAGTGTTGCTAGAGCGGAAGTAGGTTATTGATATGTTACTTTGTTACAGCTTTCTGATGAAGTGTTACCTTGACTCTCAGAGAGGACGCAAACTGCCTGCAGACTTCACGTATCTCACTGAATCACAAACATATGACGGCGACATGTCTCCAAAGTCCTTTACAGCAGCACATGCCTACAGAGCAAAAAAGTCAGTTATGGTGAAATATAATTTGTCAAAAATTGTGGTAGTAATATTTGTTGTGGTTTTTATTCTTGTTTCTTGTAGTTCGTAAAATGTAGCTTTTTCACAGCGGATACAAAGGAATGTTGGGGTAACGTCTCATTGACTCAATGCAGCATGTCCACGTGGCATAACAACCTACCCATTTATTTCCTTATTCGTCGCTGCTCCTATGTCATGTGGTCAACAACATATTGGAGTGTGGGGGTACCAGTACTTTTTTCACATGATAATTATATTTGTCGTTTTCAAGGGGAAGTTATCCATATAGGCAACATCAACAAAAACAGAAACATCAAAACATCATAAAAGGGGTAGATGTAAGGAATTTGTACGTTATGTGAACACAAGAGGTACACAGGATATTATGTAAAGAATTTGTACGTTATGTGAACACAAGAGGTACACAAGATATAATGTGAGGAATCTGTGCGTGATGTGAACACAAGAGGTACACAAGATATAATGTGTGGAATTTGTACGTGATGTGAATACAAGAGGTACACAAAATATAATGTAAGGAATTTGTACGTTATGTGAACACAAGAGGTACACAAGATATAATGTAAGGAATTTGTACGTGATGTGAATACAAGAGGTACACAAGATATAATGTAAGGAATTTGTACGTTATGTGAACACAAGAGGTACACAAGATATTATGTAAGGAATTTGTACGTTATGTGAACACAAGAGGTACACAAGATATAATGTAAGGAATTTGTACGTGATGTGAACATAAGAGGTACACAAGATATAATGTAAGGCATATGTGCGTGATGTGAATACAAGAGGTACACAAGATATAATGTAAGGAATTTGTGCGTGATGTGAACACAAGAGGTACACAAGATATAATGTAAGGAATTTGTACGTTATGTGAACACAAGAGGTACACAAGATATAATGTAAGGAATTTGTACGTTATGTGAACACAAGAGGTACACAAGATATAATGTAAGGAATTTGTACGTTATGTGAACACAAGAGGTACACAAGATATAATGTGAGGCATATGTGCGTGATGTGAACACAAGAGGTACACAAAATATTATGTAAGGAATTTTTACGTGATGTGAATACAAGAGGTACACAAGATATAATGTGTGGAATTTGTACGTGATGTGAATACGAGAGGTACACAAGATATAATGTAAGGAATTTGTACGTTATGTGAGCACAAGAGGTACAAAAGATATAATGTGAGGAATCTGTGCGTTATGTGAACACAAGAGGTACACAAGATATTATGTAAGGATTTTTATGTGATGTGAATACAAGAGGTACACAAGATATAATGTAAGGAATTTTCACGTTATGTGAACATAAGAGGTACACGAGATATAATGTAAGGAATCTGTACGTGATGTGAATACAAGAGGTACACAAGATATAATGTAAGGAGTCTGTGCGTGATGTGAACACAAGAGGTACACAAGATATAATGTAAGGAATTTGTACGTTATGTGAACACAAGAGGTACACAAGATATAATGTAAGGAATGTGTACGTTATGTGAGCACAAGAGGTACACAAGATATAATGTAAGGAATTTGTGCGTGATGTGAACACAAGAGGTACACAAAATATTATGTAAGGAATTTTTACGTGATGTGAATACAAGAGGTACACAAGATATAATGTGAGGAATTTGTACGTGATGTGAATACAAGAGGTACACAAGATATAATGTAAGGAATTTGTACGTTATGTGAACACAAGAGGTACACAAGATATAATGTAAGGAATGTGTACGTTATGTGAGCACAAGAGGTACACAAGATATAATGTAAGGCATATGTGCGTGATGTGAACACAAGAGGTACACAAAATATTATGTAAGGAATTTTTACGTGATGTGAATACAAGAGGTACACAAGATATAATGTGAGGAATTTGTACGTGATGTGAATACAAGAGGTACACAAGATATAATGTAAGGAATTTGTACGTTATGTGAACACAAGAGGTACACAAGATATAATGTAAGGAATTTGCACGTTATGTGAACACAAGAGGTACACAGGATATTATATCTTGACAGATGAAAACTATACCCAATAAATTATTATATGTTATTATTTGTAACGTTACAGGCGTGTTGGCTCGGCTTTCTCCAGACTGGCCATTCTGAGGGGTCAAGGTAAAGAGGACCACGAAGCCCGGAACGACTCAGCTGTGTATCTGGTACAAGCTGCAGAGGTAATATAAGAAAGCCATCTGAAAATGTTCAAACTCACAATATATTAGGTCTGTCTTATGTTTTACTGATCAGTCACGGCATGCCCTCAGACAACATGTTTGAATGATAATGCGTTTCCCCTTTAACATTTTAAACCCTCACAACGATGAAATATTTTTTGTATCAACCATGGAGAAAAAAGTTTTTTTTCAAATGAGAATAATCACATAAATGTCTTAGTTAGCTCTTTTCGTTTCATTTGTATCCCTATATTTATGGGTTGAAGGCATTATATTTTTTTTAAATTCTTTCAGTGCGGGGATCGTCTTTAGCTGTCAGAATCTGACGTCTACAGACGTCAGATTCTGACGTCTAAAGACGATTCCCGCGCTGAAAGCGCTCACATAGTGTTAAAATACATTTGTCATTTGTCATGTTTGTCAGTATTTTCTATTTCAGGCACATTGTGAATACATTGTAATGAAGTCATTCGCGGATGCTGTGCACAAGTTACAAGCATCACCAGCCGCAATAAATAAGGCTTTGGAAAGATTACTGCAACTTCATAGCATTCACACTATGTCTAAGAGCGGGTCAGATTATTTACAGGTGATTAATTTAACATGTTTAAGAACCCACATTTTCAGATCTATTTCATCTGAGATCTGGTGGATGTCACCGGTAACCCTAAACATACCCGGATAATACATCTGGAAACCTATAAGCAGTTGTATTGAGCATGCGACAATACAATACAATACAATACAATACAATGCAATGCAATGCAATGCAATGCAATGCAATGCAATGCAATGCAATGCAATGCAATGCAATGCAATGCAATGCAATGCAATGCAATGCAATGCAATGCAATGCACTGCACTGCAGTGCAGTGCAGTGCGGTGCGGTGCGGTGCAGTGCAGTGCAGTGCAGTGCAGTACAGTACAGTACAATGCAATGCAATGCAATGCAATGCAATATGCAATGCAATGCAACGCGATACGATACAATACGCTACGATACAATACGCTACGATACAATACGCTACGATACAACACGCTACGATACGCTACGATACAATACAATACAATACAATACAATACAAAACAATACAATACAATACAATACAATACAATACAATACAATACAATACAATACGATACGATACGATACGATACGATATGATACGATACGATACGATACGATACGATACGATACGATACGATACGATACGATACGATACGATACGATACGATACGATACGATACGATACGATACGATACGATACGCTACGCTACGATACGCTACGCTACGCTACAATGCAATGCAATGCAATGCAATGCAATGCAATGCAATGCAATACAATACAATAATTTATTGGGGGTTCCAGAAGAAACATGTCAATATGCAAGACATGTCAGGCAGATACCCGGTCAAGCAGTGTTATCAACAATATTATACACAATATTAGATACATCCGAGTCAAACATAACGCAATTATCCACATAACACAATACATTAAAAAGCCAGCAGTACAACTTTGCATTTTTGAAGCACTTGGCTGGCTAGTGAATTTTGCATTAATGTATTTTTCGGCTTGTTTGAATTTTTTTATTGATTAATATGCAATGCTATTTATCTCCAATTCCTCTTGATTCACATAATGTACAATAGTCCATACCTCTAGGTATATTATATCTGATCCCGGACTCTATTGGGAAACCGCGGTTATTACAATAATGTATACGTTTTATTGATGTTTTCCCCCTGATTTGCTATTTGAATGACTATATATAACCTTCATCTGTTGCTTCAGGGCGGTTTTATGAGTGACAGTCAGTTAGATGATTTGACGTCCAGAGAGTTGTCGTTACTATCAGAGATCAGACGTGATGCTGTGGTTTACGTGGACGCCTTTGATTTTCCTGACGCGACATTGTGTAGTGTACTAGGACGATATGATGGCCAGGTGTACGAGAACCTGTACAAATGGGCACAAAAGTCTACGCTCAACAAAACACAGGTATAATACGTGATACATGGACATAGGTTTTTGAAGGCTGATTTTTGTGTGGTAAAATACATAGCTTATGATTCCGCATAGCCACTGGCGTCATTCAATATTTTATTAGACAAAAAAACAACCTCCAGGAACATTTTCCATATTGTCAGTTTTCAAATAAAAGGTATGTAGTGGAAGTGAGAGCCTATTGCAAAACAACCACCAGCCTTAATGATAGCAAGAACACAAAGCTACGGTATATCTGAAAATTTTACCCCTTAGGGCACTGTTGTCGACTGCAGTAGACAGTCTGTCTTTTTATAAGCACCTGTATGACCAGTTGTTAAAAGTAAAGTATGCCTTCAATCTTGAAACACTGATACATGTAGATGTTGTGACTTTAATTTCACAAATCACATGCATTTTGAGTCACTTGAAGTTGTGTGTCGCGGTAGCGAGAAACAACTTCAAGTGTCTCAAAATTGAAATTGAATAACTCAGTGCTCTAAAGGTTAATAATAATAATAAAGATGTAATGCCACAGTGCTCCAGATAACATGCGTATATGCGTAAAATACGCTTTGTAAAACAGCAAATACGCATTGAAAGAAAATCTGAGGAGTAATAGTACCCTCGGAAAACATTGTCATATGGATATTCATAAGGTCGACGTTGGATGTTCCGGGGAAACAAAGCGGGGAAACTCTCCAGTCTCCACCCTCTCAATAGGGTTGTGTAAGGCTGGAATATTGAGACTCCTACTAGCTCACGCTGTGCTACTTCCGAATTACCAACACCATTAATTGAACAAAAATGCTGGTCATTAAGTGAACAAAGCTGCAAAGGTGTGGGGTGTTTTCAGAAAGCTAATAACTAATTTATAACACCAATTTAGATGATGTGGATAGTTGCATGTTGCTGTGCGCAGATGGTTATAAATAACACTAAACGTCAGAGAATAAAAGTATTATCGTTGTTAAATTATAACCCCTACAATGCTGAATTATTTGTGGTTAACCCATGGAGACTTAAGGGTTTAATTTAATTTGAAATCGTCATAAATGTCTTAGTTAGTTCTTTCCGTTTCATTTGAATACCTATGTTATCGGTGTAAGGCCATTAGAAATATTTTATTTCTTTTAGTGCGGGATCGTCTTTATACGTCGAAATCTGACGTCTGCAGACGTCAGATTCTGACGTATAAAGACGGTCCCCGCGCTGAAAGGGTTAAGTTGTGATGTTTTACACCAATTATATTTTGTCCCTTAGAATTAAATGGTGCTCATTGCTACCGTATGAAGTGGCAATGCGCACATTTCAATATCAGGATGACATTTCATCTGTCAACTTTTTGTTGTTTTCAATTACAGGTTCACAGGTCTTTCGATGATTACCTCAAGCCACTTCGCAAATCAATGCTATAAAAAATACCAGATATTTTTACAAAATATATAGAGGTTTATGGAGAAGCAGGAGCAAGGAATGGCTAATGTTACCCAATTGTGTTATTACAAAGTTATATAATGTTGATCTGCATTTAGCGTATTTATTGCAATATATCTAATGAACATGTAATACAACTAAACAAGATAACATATCTTATGTTTAGACTAATTTGGATCTCAGGATATAGCGATAAATTATGCCTGCCTGATGTGGATTAAAATCGCCCAGTTTCATTTTTTTAATTAAAATATTTTAAAAAAGTTCGCCACGGAAAACCGTCAAATCTCGATTAGACCCCCTGACGATACACTCGGCACCATCTTTCTCACATCAGTTCAAACACTGGCATGTTTAACGCGTCTGTGGATGATGGCTGCGTGCCAATTCGGGGTGTTGTTTCCCACCGACCTGGAATTAGACCGCCACACTATTATCCACTTAGAAAAGTTAACAGTGTCTACACATGAACAAGCAACAGTGCTGAGAGAGTTACCCGACGAGCATTGACTCAAATACCATCAAATAAAGAGAAAAAAAGTTAATTATATATGAGTGTATTTGTTAAGTTCATTGTAGAAATACAATTTCAAGACCTGATAAGGATAAACATGTTTATGTTACTTTTAGATTTGAGGATAATTAACGTGTCTTAATTTGAAAGATCTGCAACGTTTTCATCTCATATATTTTGTTTCTTAAATGCAATTTTACAGTATATCTATATATCACCCCCCCCCCCCCCACCTCCCAGTAATATGGGTTTCTTGAGGTCTGCAAGGTTTTCTAACGGATATTTCTATATTTTGTTATGTAATAACATTGATAGTGGCCCACATGCTGGCGACCCTCGCTCTTAGTGTGAGTCTCCTGACCATATCATTTTTTGTGATTATTTGATGTTTGATGATTTGATATTTATATGTTTGATGGAATCTAACATGAATAATTAGCTTTTTCAAAATTAACCCAGGAGCACTGCCTCATGTTTTCCAAGTAGAAAGTCATTCTGGTATACCTTTCTAGAACCATACATAGGCTTAATTACCGTCACACGTTATAGACAATTGATAGGTAAATCTATGTAGGCCTACGCTGTAATGATGGATGTTCACTAAATGATTTACAATAAAATGTATGATCCCTTTTTTGACTGTTCATGTACAGTCAGCATGTGCGTCTGTATATATATATATCCACCCAATGTATTATTGGGGCTAGATTAAAATACTTCACAAAACAAATTCCTTAAAAATAACGTCTCTTAATGGCCGCGGTGTGTCGTGTTGATATTGTAAAGTGGTTTAGGCTAAGATGAGGTCATATGAGCACAGTAGGCTGTAAAATTTTCAAGAAAAACTTAAATTTGGATAAAATTTGGAGTGTAATGAGGTCAGGACACGGAGGTGAAATTAATTATTTTTTATATTTTGTTTAAGTAGTCCAATTATGACAACATGAATTTCTGGGGCTATTTTAATAAAGAATACAGTTAAATTTGAATCAATCTATTATGAGCATGGTGCCCATAATACCCCCGTCACAGAATATTTATGAAAAAAAATGGTATGCTCATAATACCCTAAACTTATTGTACAATGGAATGAGAGGAAACCATCCCAGCCACTTGTATTTAAGGAAAACACATTATCTCGGACATTAGTCGCATTCGGGTCATATCAAGGCACATGAGAGTTACTTTTAGTACTACTCATAAATATTACTCTTAGATTGCAAATTGTGCAAAAAAGTGCTCATACTACTCTATTGTCAAATGCTAATTAATTACGTATGCACATGTGCATATTTTCCACACACATTGGTGATATGAGCATGTTTTCGATAATATGATTTTTAAAATTAGTTATCTAATTATAATGAAATAAACTTATTTAATATGATGAATTAATATGATGTATACGTTTAGAAACATTAGATCAAATCAAATTTGCATTAAATTACTTCATTTAATTGCCAAAAATAGGTCATTAATGGGACAGTCCCAGGCTAAAATAAAAAAGAATCGGTGAACTTAAAAAACAACAACATTGTGCTGCGCAATTATCAGTTAGGCTAGATATAGAGACGAAATTCCTGATTTCTTATTTTGGACAACCATGTCATAAATAAAAAATACGGGAATTTCGTCTCTATATCTAGCCTAACTGATAAATGCGTAGCACAAAAATTAAAAAAAAACTGCAGTCTAATGTATGGACATGTTTACATCATATGGTCATATTAAGAAGCCAAAATAAAATCACCGATTTTTTAATGAATTTAGCCTGGGACTGTCCCTTTAAATTAAGGGTGCTCATAATACCCCCTCTTTACCCTACAAATAAATTTGTTTATAAAGGGAAGTCATGCATGCGTCCCGGGTTCAAACCCCGCTGATCCTGTCTGGGTTTTTCAGAGAAATATCCGTGTTTCTCAATGTGACTAGGCGATCACGTTAATGGCGGCCTCGTCGAGTTAAGGTTGAAACCAGTGTATCGACAATAATTTCGTGCAGGTCCACGCGCTGCGCGCTCCTTCAAAAGGGACGTCGTAATAATATTAGCAGTGTGTAGGTCTGCTATGCTATGTAAGGTTATAGAAAATAAGAGAAAATATATAGAGAAAGCGTTTAAAGCGACACACATCATTTATATTTTGGCTCCTTTATATGTTCTTATGTTTTTTGTTTATGTGTTTTTGAAATATACGAAGGAGATACGAATGTTATATTCCTGTATTTCTTACTTTTGACATTGATGTAGCCTATAAAATTAAATATCATTCTTATTTTTCTTTTGACTCCATTCCCGACTTAGAATGTTGTAGTCGGACAAAGCAAATAATGTAGTGGTGTGTTTTAATGACAGTTGAGTATAACTTGGCTAACAATAAGACTATAATCTTCAGACGCCGAACTCTTGTCACACCATGCCATCCTGTAGTCTTCAGCTGTTTTCGTTGTGTGTTAGTTTGACATACACCCTGCTAGATGAGAGGATGCACCATGCGTACCTACACAGTACTTAAGGTCGGCCCTTGGTGGAACGGGGGGGGGGGGGATGGTGACTTTTGGTGGCTCTGAGAAGAGCTGTTTTGTGTGAAGTCAGCTTGGAATCTGGTGTAGGCCTACTTGTATTGGTCGGGCGATCCGAAAACGAGAAATATAATAAACAGGCCTAGAGTAATGGTGTATTATACCCAAGCTCTACATAACAACATTTTTATAACCAGATAACGTCAAAACAACAACGACGACAGGACATGAATGAATAGAATGAATATAATGCATTATATCTAGGCTCTAGAACATCATAACAACATCGAAGACGGCTGGAGCAATGAAGGGAATGAAGAGAACGAAGAAAAGGAACGAAGAGAAGAAAGAAGGACGGAGAGAAGAAAAAAGAACAAGAGGAGAGAGAAAACAACAACAAGGCCGAACTCAGACTCAGAGTAAAGATAGGCCTACAGTATATCACGCTATGTCCGCTGCCACGCTTCGGATCCCTTGTCGCCCAAAGAAAAGAAAAAAGAAAACAACAACAAATAAAAACAAAACAGGCCCATGGTGAAGGTGCACTATGCCAAGCCCTGAAAAATTCCCTGAGCTCGCGCATCTGCTTCCTTTGGTGCTTCATTTTGCTTGTATCGGCTACCCTCCCGGGTGTTTTGAATTTTCCCCAGTGATTAAACACCCTCTGCACCCTTCGGGTGCTAGGGTTCCTTATCGGCCAGTTTCGAAATACATCCAGGTGACCATTTTCACAATTAAATTTTGGCGATTCTAAATTGCCACGAACGAAGCACTTATAATAATTAATAGCCTACCTAATTTAAAATTACCTCTAAATAACCACTATTTTTTATCCTGTCAAATTACTAACTTTCAATTTTTTATGTCTCCCCTCTCACAAAGAGGTGGGACATGTTGCTCAGTTCGTCCGCTCAGCTTGTGTCTGTGCGTTCCCTCCTCGTGCAGGCGGTCAAACACGAGACGTTGACCCAGTGCTGGGCGAATGTTGTCCCACCGTCTGCGACGCTGGCATCAAATTAGCATTGCTTCAACGTTTCATGTTTACTGGGTCTCAGTCTGTCAGTCTGTGCTGTGGTGAGTCTCCGATTCATTTCTCTCCAGTGCTTTGTGCAGGCGGTCAAACACGAGACGTTGACCCATGTTGGCTAATGTTGGCCCACACTCTACGACGCTGAGCCAACATTATCTCAGTATTGGGTTACCGTGTCGTGTTTGGCGCAACGCTGAATGTGGGCCAGCGTCACAGACAGCGAGCCAACATTAGCCCAGCTCTGGTTAAAAGCATCGTGACTGTACTATACCGCCAGCATGCAGGTACTGCAGAATGAAGTACTGACTAGGACGGAATGGATACTGGCCAGCACTGGCGACGCTGGCCCAACGTTTAACAGACATTGCGTCGGTGTAGGCTTGTAATCACGGCCAACACTAATCTGCAAGCAATACCAGACCATGGTGAATACAAGAGGTACACAAGATATAATGTGTGGAATTTGTACGTGATGTGAATACAAGAGGTACACAAGATATAATGTAAGGAATTTGTACGTTATGTGAGCACAAGAGGTACACAAGATATAATGTAAGGAATCTCACGTGATGTGAATACAAGAGGTACACAAGATATAATGCAAGGAGTCTGTGCGTGATGTGAACACAAGAGGTACACAAGATATAATGTAAGGAATGTGTACGTTATGTGAGCACAAGAGGTACACAAGATATAATGTAAGGAATCTCACGTGATGTGAATACAAGAGGTACACAAGATATAATGTAAGGAGTCTGTGCGTGATGTGAACACAAGAGGTACACAAGATATAATGTAAGGAATGTGTACGTTATGTGAACACAAGAGGTACACAAGATATAATGTAAGGAATCTCACGTGATGTGAATACAAGAGGTACACAAGATATAATGTAAGGAGTCTGTGCGTGATGTGAACACAAGAGGTACACAAGATATAATGTAAGGAATGTGTACGTTATGTGAGCACAAGAGGTACACAAGATATAATGTAAGGAATTTGTGCGTGATGTGAACACAAGAGGTACACAAGATA